>WEKX01015431.1:165001-260930 GCA_013390025.1 Pitta sordida
CTGGAAAAGAGGAGGCTCAGAGGGGACCTCATTGCTGTGTACAACTACCTGCGGGGAGGATGCAGCCAGATGGGTGTGGATCTCTTCTTCCAGGCTGACGACACCAGAACGAGAGGGCACGGCCTCAAGCTACGCCAGGGGAGGTTCAATCTTAACATTAGGAAGCGGTTTTTCACGGAGAGAGTAATCGCGTATTGGAATGGGCTGCCCAGGGAGGTGGTGGAGTCACCGTCCCTGGAGGTGTTTAAGAGAAGACTGGACGAGGAGCTTAGTGACATGGTCTAGCAGGGAGGTGTAGGGCTGGATGACGTTGGGCCCCTTCCGGCTCGGAGTGGCCTGCTAGACTGTGAGGGATCTAGGTTGGTGTTATGCTCTGGGATGTGCTCTCGGTCTCTGTACGGGTGTTAGATGGTGAGTTGGACTAGATGATCCTTGTGGGTCCCTTCCAACTCATAATATTCTGTGATTCTGTGATTCTGTGATTCTGTCTGTAAGTCCCAGTCACAGCACAGCAGCCAGCATTCCCCTGGCATCACTCCAAGACGCTGTCCCCTCTCTTGCCCAGCGGCTGTCTATACATCTCTCAGAGGAAGCGGAGACTGCACACGAGTTTCAGTGATGTTTGGGCTGATTTAGCACAGCTGCCTGACCTTTTGATCTCTCCCTGCAACCACTGCCTCCACCATTGACAAAAACTTGGTTCCTCCCACCAGCCTCAAAAGGTGGCTAAATCCCTGCCTGAAGCAGTCCCCGGAGAGTCACACCAGACCGGGGTTCCATATTTCAGTTTTCCCCTTCTCAGCTGGGAGAAGGCTGGCAGAATGCTGTGTGCCCAGGACCTGGTGGCACAACTCCCAACACCAAAGCTGCTCCGGGCAGTTGGAACTCCAGCTCTCCAATTCTTGGGGAGGTGCTTTGGCTCAAATGCACACACCTACTCTGCTGCACACCTGCGAAGGCGAAGCAGTACTTCAGCCACCGGTGGTGAAACTGAGATGTGGGGGTGGGTTGTGGGCTTGCATAGCCACACAGCATAGCTATTGAGGGAACTGAGACATTCTGGTCTGGAGCTTGAAGGGACTGAGATAACCTGGTCTAGACCTACATGATGAGTCTCAGTTCCTTTTGAAACCTTGAAGTCACAGCAGCTCTGGCCATGCAGATGCTGCAAATCCTCCCTTTCCTCCCAGAACCATCTATGGGAAGGGCAGAAGCACAAGGCAGTGGCAGGGGAAGCATGTGAACAATCAGGGCTTGTGCAGAAATGAAGAAAGGCCCTTCTTGTCAGCGGGTGCAGTTGCAGTGAACACGAGGACATCGCAGCATGGCACCCCAGGTACTCCAGCTGTGCCGACTCTCCAGTCCAACAGAGAAAGGACTGTTGTGGGCTCAGCCCTGGCACAGGGTGTCACCGCCTGCCTTGGTTAGCAGGGATGCTCTCTCTTTGTGCCTGCTGGTTTCTGCCCTGCTGACCCGCTTTGCTCCCTTGGCCAGCGCCATTCATCAGCTCTGGCAGCCGCGTCAATTCCAGGGCTGTGCAATGCCATTCCCCAGGGGAAAAAACCACTTTTTTTTAAGGGAAAGGAGAAGTAGTTTCTCTCCTGGCACTCTGTAAGGCTCCCTCCCTCCTCTCCCCAGAGACTTTTAATGCTCAGTTCAGGTCAGACACAGGGATATAGCATGCCCCTGCGTTTTTCATTCTGCTCAGCCCCAGCCTCCCCACTGGAAACCAGGGCCAAAAGAGCTGCAGTACCTGCAGCGTCCCAGGGCAGATGTGCACTGTCCCATCAGGAGCTGGAAGAAAACAGTCTGGAAATGGCCCAGCCCTTCACATAGTGTCTTATCAGGGCTGGCTGCATCAGCAGCAGCTCAGGGAAGGTGGTGTTGTTTCCCGAGTCCTATGTCCCACTTGCCAGCCTGGCAGGTGGCATTGGAGACTAGCCAGAGTGCCAGGGCAGCTGCGAGCTGGGAGAGGCTCAGGAGGACACCATTACTGGGATGGGGATGGAGCAGAGTGTGTTCACACCTCTGTCCCTGAAAGCCCTTCTCCAGGAGATGGCAGATTTGAAGCATAAGCTGGCAGCAATGCCCCATGCCTGAGTGCTCCCCACCAGCCTGAGTGCTTGCCACGAGACTGTAGTGCTTGAGGCTATATAGCTGAGCAGTGCAAAAAAGCTGGATCCTGTAAGCAACCTTCATCTCTTCCTCCCTGCTTCCCTGGGCCAAAGTCAGCGTCATAGCTCTGGACATTGAAACAGCTCTCCTCAGCCCCAACTCGCCATCCTGAAGTCCCGATGTGGGGCTGGACTATCATCAGGGCTTTCTGCCTCTGTCTCAACACTTCCACCTCAGCAACACCTCTTCAATCAGTACTCAGCTCTTAATACGTAGTCCTGACAATTCACATGAAAACAGGGGCATTAAACATTAATTATATCTATTTGTATTCAAAAATTTTTATTACTTGAGTTAATTATAGCCAGAATCATAAAAAGATGCAGAGCAAGAGGCGCTGCTGTTTCATAGAGTGAATGGGGCTGAGTACCCCCAGCCATCCCGAGCTCTTGCTGGCCAAGGATGGAGAGATGTTCCCATAATGCCCACCACATGGCTGGACTCTGCCCCTGGGAAAGGGGCTTCCAGAGGAAGGGGCTGTGTGGGGGCTGTGCTGATGGGGCCGTGCAGTGCTGGTAGTGGAGTCTCAGGGCATGAGGCAGGTACTTGCTTAGCCGTTGTGTTGTGTTGGAGGGGCCTGGCCTGCCCCAGCCTGTGGGCTTCTAATTTACTGCTTTCCTTTTACCGTAAAACTGAAAGGGGAAGGTGCACCCTTTAATCACTGCCTTCGGGGCCCCGCCTGAAACCACACAGAGACCAAGCGAAGGCTAGGAGTTAATGCTCCTTCCGACACCTTTTTATGATTCATGGGCCTGACCTTGAGCCATAAACCGCTCAACCTCCCCGCCACACTGCCAGTATTTACAGCCTGCAGGGGCCACTGCATGCAACCACTGATGCAGATCCACAGCCTGCGCGCCGGCACAGGTACACAGCCAGGGATGCAATAGGTATGCAATTGGAGATGCACAGGGATTGCTACATGTCTGGGGATGCCCACGTGGCTGGGCAGCCACTGATGGATCCTAACACAGCTCTGGAGATGGAGATGCACCTAGTGCACTAATGGATCTGTGTTTATGCACACCTGTGTGCGTGTGCACAGGTAAATGCACTAAGACGCCCTCACCAGGGAGTCCCTGAGGATGCACATAAGAGCATGTTTCATGGAAGGTGCACAACCAGATTTCTGCTGCTTGGACGTTGGCCACCAAACACTGGACCATTGTCGGGGCTTTCCACTTGCTGCAGCAGGGGAGAGGGACAAGCCCACTGTGGCAGAGCTGGCACACTGCAACCCCCCAGCATCCAGCAGCATGCGTCCCACTCCCCAGCAGGAGGAACAGATGCTGACTCATGAGCTGCCTTGGTGGCACTTCAAGTCCTGGCATCAGGATTTGTCCCACTGCAACCCACCAGTCTGTCAGTCCCGGGTCTTGTTCCAGACGTGAGACCCGTGAAAGCCTACACTGATCCAAACTGGAGCAGAGTGAGCTCTACTGGTTAAATCAAAGTCTGTGGCTCTGGGTGGACTCAGGTCAGCCAGGTCCTTGCTTTATGCCCCAGTTTCCCCACTACCACAGCAGGAAAAATAATCCTGACCCACCATGTTTGCATGGAGTTGGGAGGCCAAGATTGCTAATGTTTGCGAAGTGGGTTTGGCTCCTCTGATAGAGGAAGCCAGAAATGTGAAGGTCATTATTATTAGTGGGATTAAAGCAGTTGAACCCAGGGCAAGGGGGTACAGGAGAATGCAGCAGCAGAACTGAAGCAGCAACAAATCACACACACACACAACCTTGAAATAGTGACAAATTATTATAGCTCATTTTAGAAACATTGGGCAGAACTAGAGGGCTGTCAGAGTACCTTCTAACACCTCTCTGAAACATATACTCTCCAAGAACACAAACGGGACTGAGATAGGTTGAGATAGGCTGTTCCCAGAGACATCCAGAGCCTGTTAATGCCCATTCAGCACATGCCCAAATCTCCCAGCATAGGCCCATGAGCATCACTTGCCAACACAGCCAACCTGGTCCTCACTAGGACCAAGACCTTCTCCTCTGCCCCCATCAGGGTACTAAAGCATTGGGCAACTTATCTGGAACAAAACTCTCCCTCTTTTTTTCTTTTTTTTTCAAGTTTACAGGTTGTCCAATTTTTTTCTTTCCTTCTTACAAAACAAAAGAGGGGAAAAAACATCCTTATCTCAGAAACCAGAGTTCAGGAAAAAGCTACTGGTCTTTTGGACTCAGTGAGTCCCCATTGGTAGCCTCGCTTGTCATGGAGAATTTATCAGCCAAACACAGTGCTGGTATAATGTGCCATATAACTAGTGCATAAACAAACTTCAGCATGATAAATGCCCTGCTTTGAAGCCATAAAGTTATTAGCTAGTGGCTCTTAGCTACTGCTTAGCTTGGGTAACACTCCTTCCGTTAACCCCTGGATGCCCCCTCTGTGCTCAGAAGCCCAGGGAGATCACTGGAGGGCATCTCCACAGAGCAGGAAAACACGGAGGGATCTGGTGGGCAGGGACGCTTCAACTGGCACTTGTCTGTGCATGTTGTACTCACTGGGATGGCTGGGGGAGGGAAACTCTTGCTGTGCATGGGGCTTTGAAGGCTGCCTTCTCCTCACTGGCCTATTTGAGACCTTCAGCAGCTCCTCTCCTTCCCTCTGGCCCATGAGAGGCAAATGCAGAGGGTACGTGCCCATGGCTCTGACCCTCTGGACCTGTACTCATTTCAGAGATGGGCTAAGATGGGCCTGGAGGAAGGTAGCCATCTCCCCAGTGCCTATGTTAACTCCTTTAGATGAAGAACTGCTGAGGACCCTGAAGAAAAAAGACTGAAATTTTTCTAGCAGCAGCCAAACAATGAGCTCCAGTGAGGTGTTTAGAGTTCCCTCTGCTGCCTGCAGTGCATGGCTGCCTGCAGCTCCTGGTGAACACAGACTTGCTGGAGAAGCAGAACCATGTCCCAGGGCTAACTGTGGGCCTCCCAGCTGCAGATGGTTGACCAGCCCCAGCAGAACCAGCTGCCAGCAGCGCCCTGGCTCCTGCCAGCACCGGACCTGTGGAGCACCCTCTGCTGCACAGAGCCAGGCTGTGACACCCATCAAAGACCTCTGGACACCCAGGCCACCTCCTGCCCCTGTCCCACTGGACCAAGGCAGGGGGCTGGGCATGCTAAGGATGGCAGCAGGTCTCCAACATTCAGCTCAAGGTGCTGAGGGGGTTACGCAGTAGTGTGGCAACTTCTTGGACACACAGCCTGGAGCCCCAGAGCTCCAGTTGGAGATCCTGGTCCCCCGGGGCTAACTCGCATACCTTTACCAGTAAAATCACCCCTGCAAGGCAGCAGGAGGAGGCCAGTTGGGGGCCAGCAGGACTCAGGGCTGCCTCAGTGCCTGTTTCTCATTAGAAGCCTAGTGTTGAAGAAACTTGCAATTAGAGCCCTGAGTATTAATTAATCTCCATGACCCTCCTCTCATTCTCCTTCTACTGTTCACACAGCTCAGGAGGTCAGCCTGGATTATTAACACGCACAAATTGAGGATGGGAAGCTCACTGAGTGAGTTGGCAGACCTTGGGCCATGTTCCTGTGTTTCAGAGCAGTGGAAGAAACCCTGTCCCTCCCCACCAGCATGGCATCCCTTCTCTGTCTCCGCTCTCACAGCTGAGCTACATAGAGGTCACATCTCACTCGCTTGGGCAGTCAGCACCTTGGGGACAGCATTAAATGAGCTGAAACCTCCTAGAATCAGCAGAGCTGATTTTATGCTAACTTTTGGCTGCACAAATACTTGCAGAGTGGCTTAGGGCAGATCCCTGCATCCCAGGGGCCAGGCTGAGTCTCACTGGAAAAAAGCTACCCTTGAAGACCTCCCAGCACAATGGAGAGCAGAGAGCCAACCCAGCCAAAGACACCACTGAAACGTCTTTGGGCATATCCAGGTCTTGCTTGGGTCTTTAAGAGCCTCAGCATTGAGAAGGCAGCCCTGGTGCATGGAGAGGACATTGGAGACCCTGTGTACAGTGTGGCCCCTCCATCCCAGGGCTGTCCATGCAGACTCACCTGCTTGAACATGGCTCCTGTAATGGCCAGACTCCCTGGCAAGATGGTGCTCAGGCACAACCTGAGGACCAATATGCTAGAGAGCTGTCACAGAGCAAGAAAACAAGACATTAAATAAATCCAAACTTTTCTGACTCCCTTGTATCAACTGCTTCCTTCATCTGACTTTTCCCCTTTTCTGCTGCAGCAATAAAAAGGGGAAAATCAACATCCAAATGATCTTGTTTATGGCGACTAAATAAGCTGCATGTGCTTAATCCGTTAGAGTTTAATGAATTTACGACTTGCTTTGGAATTTGACAAGGGCTGTAAAAGAGTAATTAACATTTATCAGTGTGTTTTTTACACACACCCCACCTTCCTCCCGCCTCCCTCCCCTCCTCCTGCCGCCTGTCGCAAAGCAGCACCGGGTATCGGGGGGAATATAAAAGTGATCAATTAATTCTTAATAATCTCAGGGAAAGATTGTAGAGTCACAGTATGAACTCAGGGAGTGTCAATAAACATGCCAAAGGTTGGTCCCCCCCTTCTTGGCGCTGCTGCAGAGGAATGTGGGAAGCAAGGGAGGGGATGGGGCTGTGGGGGTGGCACTTTGGTGGACTAGCCCTGCACCCCTTGCCTTCTGTGTCACACTCCACTGGGCTCTGGAGAGCTTTCTGTCACTGATACAGTGGTCTCTGGGACAGAATGAGAGTGAGCAGGGGGCTGGTGACAAGTGGGATCCCCATCTAACACAGCAGTGGTGATGATTTGGAAACACAACCCCAATTGCTAACTATCCCAGTTGATAACTCTGTCCTAATAGATCTAAACCTGTTGAGAGTGACCTAAAATCCTCCCAGCCCTGATCACAGGGCAGCTGAGTGGCTGCTTAGATGAACCATCCCCACTGTCACTCAGTTGTCATTTGGAAGAGGCAGCTGCCACTGTTTCAGGTGTACTAGACATGAGGGTACATCACTGCCAAGCCCCAAGACACGTAAGGGGGGGTCACATCTGGCCCTTCCAGCTGCTTAGCTACTGTGGAGTGGGGAGGCAAGCAGGGATGCAATTTGGGGCCTGCAAGGGAACAAGCCCAGGCTTCCCCCACCAGTCCTGGGGTGGGCTGAGCATGACCTAAGGATCACAGAGGATTTCTGTGTTGGGAGCCCAGTATGCCCTGCCCTGGGCCACCTCTCTTGGGAGCTGGTAGGTGGGACATGTCCCATTCTGCCGTGACTGCAGCATCCTGCCCCCAGCAGTGGCCTTTGCAGGCATGTGACCAGGGTGTGGAGAAGCCTGCAGGCCTGGACATCCATGGGGAAAGAGAAGGGTTAGTGTTTCTGGGGGCCAGCAGGCTCTGTGGAGGAGACAGAGAAGTATCTGGGCTTGGCTGTGGGGCAGAGGGTCCTGGAGACCCACAAACAAAAGCTCAGGATGATAAATACTCAGAGGTTTGAGACTGTCTGGGGATCTGCTCTGGAAAGAAACAAATTCTCCCTGTCAAACATAATAGCCCAGAAATAAGCAGTGAGGCAGGAGTGGAGAGGGCTGGACTTGGGGAGCCTGGAAAATCTCTGCCCAGCCCCACGCAGAGCACTGGTGGGGGTGGGAGATGAAGGCAGCAATACCCTCCTGGCAGGCTGAGATCCTCACACCAGGCACACACCTGCCAGCTAGATTGGGAAAATTTGGGATTTCTTGTGGGGCAGAAGTTATTCAAGCCACCCTGAAGTAGCTGGGTGCAGGATGGGTAGGGGAGAGAAAAGGAAAGTAACAGGATGAACTTGCCTTATTTTACCTCAACTGGTTTGAAGCCATTTGGCTGGCATGGGCCAGGGGTCAGGCAGGGAGCAGAGCCAGTGGGGAGAGGGGCTGAGCCCTCATGCAGGGTGAGGAAGTGAGGGAAGGGGCCTGCAGCAGAGTCATTCTGCATGGCTAAATCATCAGAGGCCACCAGCTCCCAGCAGCCTCCGAGAGAGAGTCTCCAATCTTGGGCAGGCTTGTGGTGCCAGGAGCTGCACAAAGTCTGCCCATCCTGCACACAGGCACCTGGTGGGGAGAAATGGAGGCATAGGAAAGGGTTTCAGACCAGGACTGGTCTCAGCACAGCAACATCTGCTCTGCTCACTAGGCAGCAGGTCTGGGTCTCCATTGCATGAGTGGCACAGGTAAGATCCAAAACCAAAGCTCCTAAAACCACTCAGGAACCACTCGCCAGTGCCAGCTGCTCTTTTAGTGCTCTGGCTTGCTGTCTAGGCTCCACCATGGATCCTTCCTGCATGACCTCAGGATACCTCCTCTGCTGCGGAGGAGAGGATGCTGTGAGGCTGTGAGGAGG
Organism: Pitta sordida; assembly: GCA_013390025.1. Classification (NCBI taxonomy): domain Eukaryota; kingdom Metazoa; phylum Chordata; class Aves; order Passeriformes; family Pittidae; genus Pitta; species Pitta sordida. The sequence goes on from WEKX01015431.1 coordinate 173,519, forward strand.
CAGAGGGGGGCTACAATCCCCCTGCCTGGGCTGGCTCAGATGCTCCTGTGTCAGCCTGTCTAAACAGCATCTCCTCCTGCAGGGACCTTGTGCTGGGGGTCGGCAGCTCAGCATCTCTGGGATTTGTCACAATATCACTGGAGTTATCAAACAGAAGCTTGGAACAGGCATTCCAAAGGGTCAGGTCAACCTGACCCACCATTATCCAGCTGCCAGGAAAGCAGACTCTGGGTCTGAGGACAGGTATGGGACTCAGGTGGCACTGGGTTGGTCCTCCCTGGCCACTGACACCCTGCCTTGCACCAGGCATATGGCTTCACCTCCGTGCAAGGCTGACACCTCCCCACTTCACTCCAGCACTCCTTATAGAAGGAATCAGGCTGTGGTGGGCAATGCTCAGTGAACAACTGCTGCTTCACAGAGGTGCTAACAGGTAGGAGACAGCCCAGCCATGCCCCTGCCTCGGTCCGCTTGGGTGCTGCTGATGTTCATAATAAAGAGGATTTATCCAGCTGCATTCCCAGTTTCCTCTGCTTTCCATTTCCCTTTTCTGTCACTCAGGTGTGACAACTTTAATACCCAACAATTATAATATGGCCAACCATAACAGTACATGCAGGCCTTTGTCCATCAGCAGGGTCACACTTCAGGTGACAGAAGGGTTAGAAGGAGTTAACAGGAGACCTCCAGGTCCTCCAAGCATCTTGCTCAGGGTCTTAAGCCCATAAGCAATGGTGCTAAAGATGATTTTAGGCCATGATTATAAGGAATCTATTGATCTTTTTGACTCTATAATGACAGATTAACCATTTTAATAAAACACCTATTAATCATGCATTAACCCATCTCAGCTATTTGTACATTGAATATCAAATTGACAAGGGCACTGGGATTTCTAGGAGGCTTTTTGAAGGGGAGGGAGGGGAGGTTTTTTAGATAACAACAACAACAAGAAGAAAATAATGCAAACTTACAGAGGGGGAGAGTTAAAATCATACGATGAGTGGCAGTTGCAGACGCCTGGGGCCCTCTTTGGTTGTCGCTTCTATCTGGCAATTAATTGACAAGAAATTGAGATTATGAAACATTGTGCCTGTGATCAAAGAAGGCAGGCATCCTTCCCCCATCCGAGGCCAAATCTCCACTCCCCCATGGGAACCAGTGTCATGGAATACCAGTGATTTAGTCTTTGGCAGGTACCAGACAATGCCAACACCAATTTTAGCATGAATATGTCCACTAGCCCCATAGGTCTTTATGGCAAACTCTGAGCAAGGTTGCAACATTCTAAAGGTGGACCCTACTGGAACATCTAAGATGTCTATGACTTTTTTGGAAGAGACTTCATCTGGAGCAGCAGATGAAAAAGAGAGGGAAATGAGGAAAGCAAACACCCCACCAGCTCAGGCCATGCGACAATGGGCACAGGCTGCCTGCCTGCTCTCCCTGCCCTCCCTTAAAACTCACAGCATTGGTGTGAAATGGTCCAGCTTGCGGACTGGGACCAGCACAGCCCTGGGGAGTAAGCACAGCCCTTCTTGTGTAAGCGCTGGGGAGGGGGCAGGCGATGCTTCCTCCTGCCCCAACCGTTGCAGCCTCAGAAACCACAAAGTCCCTGGTGCGTTAGGAACTGCCTGGAGGCCGGAGCTTCCTGCAGGTGCCCCGGGTTCATGAATCACACCTTGTCAGGGCTTGGGGTGCCCAACGGCTGGGTGACTGCTGAGATGCCTGGGGAGCCATGCCCTGGGATGCACTCGCCTCCCCACTCCACTATCCCAGCCAGGCGAGGGTTAAGCAGGCATTAATCACACTGTTTGAGAGACATTTCAAAGCCTCTTCCAAATATTATAAAAAATGTCTTTAATCATCTAATAGCGCAAACTCTGCTGATGATGGATGGAGAGAAGTCGCCACTCTCCTCCTGAGCCTAACAGACGAGGCTGAAGAGCTGCTGCTCTGGGAGGGGGGAGAAAGTTGGGGAGGGGTCTGGGGGAAGAGAAGGACATTTCTCAACCTCCCACCAGAGCAGTTATAAATATGAGGTCATACAGCAAGAGATGATAACACATTAAGGGCTCTTGAGATATTAGTCTGTCAGCCTCGTTAGACACAGCCTATTTGGGGCTGACTGCATAATTAGAGGCTGGGGTACCCATAACTCATTGGTGTTTATATGGTAAGAAGGGGCTCCGGTCACCATCACCCTCAGCACTCTGAGAAGTCATCTTCATCAGGCATTAAACCCCACTCTCCACTGCAAAAATAATCCTTCTGGCCCCAGGAAAAACTGCTTCTGTTTCCCACCTCCTGCCCCTCCCACAAGTCTACTGCATCTCAGTGCACTCACCCTTGCCTCTCTCCTCCCCCGCAGGTGATGAACAGGGTTACAACTTAGCCAAGGTGCCCCCAGGTAGTTAGAGGACAGGTGGAGAAGTCCTGGCTTCTAGTTCCCTTCCCAAAGAACAGCCCATGGGGAGCAGCCCATGGTCTGCTCTACAAGGGACTGAATCCCCCTAGACAGCCTCCACAGCAAGTCTGACACTCCTGCAACCTTCTGCCTTTCAGGGAATATGTAGCTTCAAATTGGGCTGGAAACAGCTTGGGAGGGTGGATATATTTGGACAAAGATAATCTTGGGGAAGACTCATTAGCAGAAATGAGACCAAGGAAAAGCAAAAACATGTAAGGAGTCCAGGACAGTTTGTCACTCCTGCCCTGCTGCGATCAACCCCATGCTTGGTGAGGAAGCTGGCAAGGAGCTGGGCTTTCCATGTCCTCCCCACTTTCTCTTCTCAGTTCTGCCAAAGTGGTGCTGAACACCGACACGGACAGGAACTTCCCAATCAACCCAGCCAAAAGTGAAACAGGGAAGAGGAGTGTGTCCCTCCTGCAACGGTGTAGAGTGAGGGCACTGCAAGCACCGGCTCTGATTTGAAAGGGAACAGACAGGGAGCCGTGATCAGAGGAAGGCAGGCAAAAGCCAAACTCAGCCCCCTGCACTGTAGAGAGCCTTCACAGCAGCACATCCCTGTAACCCCCCTTGCTCTGTTGCAGTGGGAAAATTAAGGCATCTGGAAGGGCAGGCACATCAAATGAGAAACAAGACCCCTCCCTGCAGGGACTGCCCTGACACTGCCAAAGTCTGTGGCATGGCCACCCAATGCCTCATCCCCTCTCCCTGCTTGCCTGCTGTATATGGGGAGGGGGCAAGGGGTCCACAGAGGAGGGGGCAACCCTATGGCTTCCCAGGCTGAGGTAGGATAATGAATCTTGATGGGGGAAGTGACCTTTTCCAAATGCCACATGTCATTGGATTTTATATCACACCAGGACAATGTGCCATGGGTATTAAAATCGTTTTTCCAATAGAAGTGTGCATGTGTATGTGTGTGTCAGAAAGTGATGTGAGAAAAATAAAATTAAGATGTGAAAATTAGGCTGCCTCTAAACATGGCCTTTAGAAAAGACTTAGGTCCTCATAGAGCAGGACTGACAAAGAAAATTCATGCCCTTTGCTCCCTAGATTACAGATGATTTTATCAAGGGAATACAACATGTCCAAACCCTATGACAGAAAAAGAGAAAAGTATCTCAGGAGTCCCGATCCGCATTTATAAAGTTCTGCAAAGACTTTCCCCTCTACAGACTTCCCTCTCCTGTGGAGGGACATCTCCAAGGCTGCTCTACCCATGGAGGCATGTACGGACACATATGGAACACAGATCACCTTGCATGTGTGCTCTTGGATATCCACAGACCAGCCCAAAGATGTGCATGGAACATCCATGGAGCTAACGACACACACAGGTATGAAACTTCTTCCCATATATGCCAGGATACATTCCCATGTGAAAACACAGTGTGAAAAGGGAGGCGCTGGAAGCCAAATTCACTTGAACTCCAGTCTGTTCCCTCAATCTGCAGGGCAATTGTCCGGCTGAAACAACAACGCTGGGGAAAAAAAAAAAGGGACAAGCTGTGCTTGTTTATTCAGCTTCTTTCTCCCTCTCTCCTTTTGACAATACCCTGACACCATGTCCTGCCGCGCCAGGGCTGCAACCCCAACGGGCTAAATTTATCCCAGCTGGAGCCCTGTTTACAAGCCTTGTCCTGTTTACAGTGTGGTCCATCCTGCCCAGGACCAGGCAGTGGCCATCTCCAGGGTGGACAGTTCATGCCTTGCCTTCCTCAGCCTTTGGTGCTCCCAGGCTGCTCCTGTGGTCCCTGGAAATTTGGGAATTGTGGTCCCCAATTCTCTGCACTCCCCGTGTGCTTGCACACAGGAGAGACCTGTGGCCCCCTGCCCATTCAGGAAGTAATGGGGAGATGTGGGCTTGCATGGGCTGCTGCTTGTCCAGCATGTCTCCATGGTGGTCCAGGTGGCCACAGACTCCATCAGTGCTGGATGGTGGCACACCATCACCTGCAAAAAGGTTGGCTTCAATCTCAGCAATGAGAGTGCAGTGCATTCCATGAGAAGCCAGCTGGGAACAACCACGATTCACCATGAATGCATTAGTGGAGCTGCACATCTCATGCAGCCATGTGCAGATGCTTTGCTCTCCATACCTCACACTGCAGTCACTTTTTTCTTTCTGCCGTCACTCACCCATCGCTGTCTACCTGATGGGCTCATATGGGCTGGGAGGGCAAGCAGGAAAGCCCCTCTTCTGGCTGACAGAACTGGATATCACACCAGGGGTTTGAATAGCTCCTCATTGCTCACACCTAACTCACTTCTTACCTATGGCCCAATTTTGGGATTGTTTGTAAACTGGGTGGGGGAAAACCTTTCTGCACTGCATGCTCCATATCACACCACTTGGTGAACCAGGAGCTTCAGGGAGAGCAGAAGAAGGGTAGTACACTCCAGTCCAGCTCCTTGCCCAGAGTTTTGGAGATGCTTGGTGCATGACCATGGCTGGGGGTGAATTTGAGCATAACGCCTTGTCCACATGAAGTGCTGCTCCCAAGAAACCTCTCATGCTTGGCATTTCCTGTTCTCAGAACAACACCTTGCTCAAGTTCACCAGACCCTCTTTCGCTCTGAAATACAAATGCAGCTTTTGGGGAATATTTCACGAGTCAGAACATCACCTCCACCCTCCATTCATGTTCACTTCCAAGTACAGGCAGGACATTAAGGGAAGGGCTAATGGAGTGGCACACCTGCACACAAACATGTACGTGTGTGCTCCTCACACGTGCGGCTCCTCATCTCCGGAAGAAGATCTTCTTGTCAGGAAGTCACGGCCCTGATTACTTTGTCTTCCACGTTTAAGAACATCCCTAACTGCTCCTTGGATAGCTCAATTAGTAAAGTGAATATATTATATAAAGTCTAAAAGATTAAACTATCATAGGCAGCCCATAATTTCATGAAGAAGTCAGGGGAGCATATCCCTCTTATTAACTCTATAACAAATGTGATGAAAATGTTCAAATAGAATGTTAATGCAATGTTACGTGTAATTTTCCCAGGCGATTTTCTGCTGAAATATTTCTTTATTAATAGTAATTGAGGGTATAAATTATGAATGAGGCGATTTTCTCCTTTCACTGGGAAAGACGTACTAATGGCAATAATTCTTTATAATAATTTTTTGGGGGGAGAATGGGGAGGGAGCTGGGGTGAGGGGTTTAAAGAAAAAAAAATCTTTAAAGGGATTGCAAAATATATAGACTAGCAGTGCATGTTTTATGGCAGGGCACTGTATTTTATATCCATGTGCTGGCCATCAGTCCTGTGTGGGTCTGTACTGCATGTGCACGAGGCTCGGGCCTCTGGCAAAGGCTATTTCCTTCCCTGTTCTGTGTATGTAAAGCTTAGCATCAAGTAAAGGGAGTATGAGAGCACCAATGCTGTAAGTGTCAAAATTCAGGATTCCTTGTTTCACTGTGTAAGGTAAAGAGGGGCAGGAATCACATGATGAGCTACAGGCACTTCTGGTTAGTAGGCAGGTACTCAGGGATGAGCAAGTTAACGGTACGGGCTCTTGTCAATTTAATACAAACTCGGACACCTTTCCATGCTCCCACCATAACCAAAACCACTTTTTCGTGCTTGTGTTGGGGTTTTTGGGGGGTATGTTTTACCAGCCATGCAGCCTGATGATCCTGACCCCAAGCACTTCCAGCCAGGGAGATGCACGGCAGTGAGGCTTGGTGCTACAGCCAAGCAACTTTGTACAGCCTCGAAGCCACGTGGGAATGGTGGCTATGCTGGCTTCCAAATGCCACCCCTCTGTGGGACAGAGCCTGGGGACACACACACAGCTAGCTCAGGGCCACGCACTCGCCCACCGTGGACAGGCAGCACCGAGCAGCACAGCTGCTCATGGGGAAACAAAAAGTCCTTTTTGCGACGCCAGAATGAAAGAGGCATTTTACAAGGATTTCAGAGCTTGCTCTCCTTCAGGTTTGTATGGTTTGTTCGTCAGACCAAATGATTTCAAAATTTTTCCACTCAATTAAAAGAAATGATGGTTTGAGTGCAATTCTTAGCCCCTTCCCCCTGCACACATCTCTCTTCTCAAAGAAAGATTAAGGAGAAAGAAAAGATGGTATCTCTTAAATTTTCATTACACTTCAATTGGCTGAAAAAAACTCTCTGAAAGATTTAAAACTTTCATACCAAAGAACTCACTTTCCCCTGCTATTTTATTTAAAACATTTCCTAGGAAGGAAACTTTTTGAACAAGCTCCAGTCTACAACAAGCATAGGAAGAAAAACCTCTTGACCCCAGGCCATTACTATACAAACTAATGAGCCTATGCAAGCTAAAAAGTGCCTCTGGTAAGGGATTCCACTGAGGGTGGGCAGCACGTACTAGTATCCAGTAAGGGCCAGAGGTTCTGGACACCCATGCACAGGGGCGCAGATGAGCCCCACATGCGGAGTGGGCGGTTTTGCTCTTCCCTGGGGGAAGCTCTTACATTCCCTATTTCTACTGGGGCATTCCCCCCACTCAGGTACTTGCAGAGCTCTCCACTGGGCTGGAAGAAGAGCCAGAGCTGGTCTTTCTGCAGGCAGCCAGGCTGTGCTGCCCTGTATCTCCCCTTCTCTAGAGTCATGGACCCTCAGGCCCTGCCCACGGCTCACCCCACACCAGCAGACTGTGTGTGAGGCTGCAGAAAAGCAGACAAAATCAGTGTGATCCGTCACCGACCCTCCTCAAAATTAGGTTAATAATTTATGATGTTAAATGGGACAGTTAATAGCTGGGCCAGATGATTCCTCAGCTAATCTAGAGCATGGGCTGAGCTGCAACGAGTCCTCTGAGAGTTCATTACACTTCCCAACCCTCAGTACTAGTGCTTTTGGCTCTGCTGATACCTGAGGGAGGCTGCGGCTGGTGCCGCTGGCAACGTGCCTAAGACTTGCCCCTCATCAATTAAAAGAAATAAGGAAATCGACAGGAAAATTAATTTCCAAAGAGACAATGCCTCTGACATCTGCACTGCCCTCAGAAAGCCGGGGGGGAGGTTTATCTGGGAATCTGCCTGCCTGGGGAGGAGGTTGCATTTTCTGTATTGCACAGAAAGGTGAAGTTGCTTTCCTGAGGTCTGGGAGAGCAGGGAGGGGTACAAGTGACTGAACAGAAGGTGCTTTTGCTCCTATGTCAGTCCCAAGCAAGCTCCTTATGAGGGAGGGTGGTCAGCTGCATTTGTGAGGAGACGTATCACCTATGCTTGCCGCTTAAAACCCCCCAGCATGCCCTTCCCAGCACAGGGTGGCTCACTGTCAGCAAGGATTTACATCCTGACTACGTACATTCCCAAAGAAACCTCAGAGATGAAGGGTCAGAATGAAAAAGTTCAGGCACTATTATCTCCAGAAAAGCTAGAGATGGGTACCCTTGAGTGTGGTCCTTCAGACAGCCTATATCTATTTCACAAATAGAAAAACTAGGGCACACCAAGTCTGAGTGGCCACCTCAACATCAGCAGCAGTAACAGGTGAAAGAAGAAATTCCTCTAACACTCTAGGGTTTCCAGTCCCAAGGTGTTCATGTCCTGCCCTTAAGTGGGAACTTGAGACAGACCCAATGGGCTAAAATGTGACCGGCTGGGCCACAAGCACATGCTGCTGCAGCCAGATGTGCACTGATGACTCGTGCAGATGTTGGCCCTGCAGCATGTCTGGGCAGTAATTCCTTTTCTCCTTTCCACATTCCTGCTCTGCCAAATTCAAACCATGCACAGTGCAGGGGGATTACCTGCAATTACAGCTTTCACAGTTGGGGCTGGTTTTGCTCATCTGGGGAAGGGGGGAAGAGTGGCAAGAGGTAAGGGTATCCATATGGTGGGTTTCTACAGCTGTTCCCTCTGCCTGTGTTAGAGGCAGCCAGTGCTCCCTCTTCCCTGCAGCACTCTCCCCTCCTCTGAAGCCCCTTCCCGGGGGGAAAACTGAGAGGGACTTGTGGACTTGTAGAGGGGAGCACCAGCCTGGGGCCAGCAGCACAGTCAGTTTTCCTTCCAGCTTCTGCCCAAGTGTGTGTGGGAGAAATGACAATTAGGGGGACAACAAATGAGGCTGCCAGACCCTGGGGGGGACATGTGCAGTAACTTGAGGCTGAAGCGGAAATAGCTCTAGTCGACCCACTTAGAAAATCATCATTACTGTAAAATTTATGGCTGACATGAGCTTGTCTGATAGATATGACTATTTAAAGGCAGCCAAAGCCTCCATTTATATAAATGTGAGGGAAGGAGGGGGTAGAGAGAGATGGGGCAGGTTTGAAGATCAAAGGGGCACCTGGGAAAGCAAAGGGGATCATGTCTGCGCTGGTGGCAGGGACAAAAGGACAGTGGCTTCAGCTACTGAAAGGGCTGGGGAGGTGAGGTGCTATGTCCCGTGGGAGGTGAGCAACCCTCTGCTGTGTGTCTGCTGTCCCAGTCCCTGAGACCACAGCATTCTCTGTGACCCTCACCAGCTGCTCCTGCCTTTGGGGCTGACAGTGTTACCATCTGGGAGCAGACTGTCCTGGGCTCCTGGCACACAGGTGAGCCCTTCTGGATTTGGCACCATCCAGGCAGCAGTGGGCATGGCCACTGTCACCCATTCAGGGTGTGCTGCAGTATTTGCCAGGAGTGTGCAGGTAATTAGATGTGAAGGAGAAAGCAATTGCTGGGACTGGGAAAGAAAAAAAGAAGTGGCAGGTTTGGAAAACAACAAAGAAATGCCTGAGAGGTTCAGAAGATTTCTTTGCCTTCCCTTTTTGAAGGACAAAAAATTACTCCTGATGGGAGACGCTTGATAGGCCATTGCTGTACCCAGCCCCTAAGCTGTCCTCCTTACCTGCACTTCCCTCACAGCTTTCCAAAGAGGATGGTGCAACCACTCAGTGTGTTTTGGCGGGAGCACCTCATCCCAACGGCAAAGCCAGGAAAAAGAACCACTTGCCAGTTCCTTGGGCCAGGCCATCCCTCACTAGTGAACCTTCATCTCTGGTCAAACAAATTCGGCAAGTGTGCAGGGGGATGGACCCCAGGGATACCAAGCTTGGTTGCATACGCACTACATGTCTCCAAACCACTGTGTCCCTGTGCTACAGTTCCCTACTGGATGCACAAGGGAATACCACATACAGCCATTAGCAAGTTGCAAATGAGCACAGAAGTATGGATGAGCTCTCCCAGAAGGCTGATGGCTGCAGGGCAGCACTCCATGCCATCCAGAACAGGGAGCAGTCCCCGGAGGGCACCCTGCTCAGAGACCAGCACGGAGCCAGTCACCGGCATTCCCGTCCGGGCTCTCCTACCCAGTCGGGCTGTCCTTCGGGGACGGCGATGGCTCCTCACCTGATTGAATTTCCAGGCCATCACTCGCTCTCCCTGCAGCTGCGAGGCACGATCGCCCTCCCGGCAACCCCATGCTCACCCCGCGGAAGGAGGGGCTAATTCAGTTAGCCCAGTGGCATTAGCTGCCGTGAAGGATAACCCGCCAACAAGGGCCTGCGAGCCTGACACAATATTAAAGACCCCACTGCCCTCACTTGGGGCAGATTAAGCTGGGCTCATTGCTTTAATGCTGCACTCCTCGGCCGGGCTCCCTCCAAGGCTCTGCACCTTAACTGTATTACCCCAGCACCAATGTGCTTGACCTGCTGATATTGCTCCCACTGATAATTCACCTCCCAAGAAACTTTGCCTTTTTGACCTCCTGCTGGATCAGGCTCTAACCCCACAGAGCAGGGCTACCCCAGTATCCCACCACATCATGGGTTCACTTTGCAGCAGCATCACCTCCTGCACCTTCGACCTACTAGAGGCCTTGAGGTGCCGCCTTCTGCCAAGCTCAGACAACTTGCCCCTTCAAACAGGTCACTGTGGTGATCCCAGGATCCCAGTCATTATCTGTGAGTGCACTGCCCATGCACAATGATAACGTGAAGCATGCAAGAGTGTTTGGAGGATGGAAAATACAGTTTACAGCACCAAGGATATGTGGGACATCCTGGCTCACTAACTTCCTCTGGGGTACCAAGGCGCTCTCAGTAGCAATGTGAAGTGATGCACAGAGGGAGCATTAGGTCCTTCCTGTTCCCAAGGATACAGATTTCACATCTGACCCAAGAAAGTGATCAGAAAAAACACCCAAATACGTACCAGCATAAGGGGAGCCTGGGCTCTAAGGGAAACTCAACAGACTGGCATGGGAGCAAGACACAACATCATCCTGCTGCTGCCAAGAGCAGCCAATGCCAACATCATCTTGGCCTGATAGCATCCACTGCCTCCTCTCACACACAAGCTGTCAGCAGCTGTCTTGTGCTCTTATCCCTGCTTCACCCTGTGTCCTGCAAGCAATACAGAGGGAATCCTGAAGACACTGTCTGCTTGTGCTGCTGGCACATTCAGTCTTACTTTTCACAGGAAACAGCAACACTGTGGAGTCACTTCCCCACTTGGTAAAAACCAGAGGGCCAGTGTACCCTACAAGACTCCAGAATAAAATTTTTAAATATGAAAAAAATCACCTTTTCCAAGAGGAAAAGTAACAGTCTGATTTAGCTAACCTATTCACTTCTGCCCACCTCGTCTGAAAACCAAAATAATCTATACCAATTTTTCCTCTTACTTTTATTATTGACCATGACATCACTGATATCATTTTGTCACAATCTAAAAAAGAGATTGGATTGCTGGATGCCATGTCCTGCCTCCTCAGAAAGGAGCAGGTTTGCAACAGTGCATTATAATTCTAGTTTTAGACTTAGAACAAGACATCTGCCACCTGCTCTGCTCCCTTGCCTTTGCATGTATGGTTTTTATACTTGCTTTGCATAGTTAATGCTTGGCTAGGGTACATGAGGTTGAAAAACTAGTTATCTGTCTTTACATAAGTAATGTATATTAGTTATAATATATATTGGTCATCTAAATTATAGTGACATTATTATTTACATTAAATATAATAATGACCAGGCACTGCTCACAACAAGCAAACCCTCCTTTCGGACACGTTTTGCTTCCTTATTTTCTGATCTCACTTTTCAAAGGTGTGTTTCCTTTTTTTTGAAGAAACAAAACTAGAAAAAGGAACAAACCTATACTTCCACTTATAACTCAGACCACAAGTCTTAGCATTTTTCTTAATAATAAAAACCTTGGTGAAGCTGTGTTTGACCTGGAGCTGCTGGTACAGGAAGCAGAGCACCCACACGAAAGGGGTGTCACAGAGCAGCTGTGAAGCCATGTGGTTTGGTGGCTACTGAGACAGAAGGGCTCTGTTTTGAGGTTTGCCATCACTCAAAGAGTTTTCTCACTCTGGGGAAGGCACAGCACCTCTCCTGGTCCTGGATCCATTCTGCCCTCCTCTGGGAGCACCTGGATATCAGTAGGTGAGGGAATTTGCTGCTGCCTTTTACCTGGGGCAGAAGGACTTCTTACCTTCCCAGCATGAACCACCGTCTGTGCTGTCTCATATCTTGAATTTGTTGACTGGATCCTTCTCAGAAACTGTGTTCATCCTTGGTGCTCAGCACAGAACCTGGCCAGAGTTGGGATCTGTTCTAGCCTGGTGCAGCTGCAATGCTGAGCAACACCAGAGGCAGAAAGTTTCCAGGGACATAAATTAATCCTACATACAGGAGGAGAGCTGGGGCGTGTAACTACACAGGAAACACAAAGGCTTATTCCTTTTACTGTACTCCCTGAAAGGATCCCTTTGGCTGCTTGCACGTACATTGCTGAGCAGGGACTCAGTCTGGTTCCCACTTACGTAGGTCATGATGTGGCTGAGGACAGGGCAGATCCACATCGCTGGAAGCAGGAGCAGACCCTGCCTTTGGTGTGCAGCCAAACGGATCGGAAACAAGGAAGAGTATATAGCTTTTACAAGCGTTTCTTTAAAAAGGTAGGCAGTGTCAGGGTAGAGTCAGGCCCCAAATTTAGGCTTGGGCAAAGAGACAGGAACCATTCATTCCCCGCTGTGCAGTTAGCATGCTTGGGAGGTGAATGGAAAATAGTTGATGTGAACACTTTTTCCTACCAGTGTTTATTTTAATAAGTGCAATGCCTTAGTACTGAGGCCTCTACCCGGCTGCAGGGCCTGAGCTAACCTTGTGCTGCTGTGCCCATCCTCAGGTCCAACAACATCCCTGTGCCGTGCTCCTCTGCAGGTGGGCAGCACCTGTGGGCACTGTCAGCCCACAGCATCTCCCTGATTTTCCACCCACTGCTCCAGAAAGAGACTGGTCAAGCCAGTAACATCTGCACAAAGGGGAGCCACCATCCCATCATGGGAACAGGCACCACCTTCAGCACCACCAGGCAGGTGACTGGGCCCTCTGCTTCTCACCCTTCTGACATGACCCCTCCTGTTAGGGGGAGATTTAAGGTGCTCTTATATCTCCCTGCTGTAAATGGCCTCATAAAAGTGACAGAATGACGTTCATATGGATGCTTGTTAAAATTTTATTACTAATCACCACCAAAGTTAGCTGCTATATTTAACCCAGGCTGAGAGAAGGAGGGGGGTGGGGAGGGAAGGCACTGCCTGAGGAGGATGGAGACATCCAGTTCAGAAAGTGAAGGCAGAACAGGGTGATGAGTAGCCCTGCCATAGCTCACGGACACAGGCTGCAGCAGTTGCAAATAAAAACGCCAGAGCCTTCACCCTTCTCTTGTCAGCAGCAGCCACAAGCCTTTTACATGCTCTAATTCAAGAGCAGGACGGGCTCTTGGTGGAGCACAAGGCTACAGATCAAAGAGGCCTCAGCTGAACTCCCATCTCTGTTACAGCCTCCCCAAGTAGCCCTGAGCTCTTCCCTGTGTGGAAGCTCCTCCCGTGCAAAGCTGATGGGAACAGAGATTTAACACCAGCCAGGCTGGGGAGGTCTCTCACTGCTGTGCAAGTGCCTGGCAGTCCTAGGATGAGCAAGGCCTCTCCACTGGACCTGTGAGGATGCACAGTGAAGCTTCCTTTCCTACTTCAGTCAGATTTCGTCCTTGCAGGTAAAAGAAGTGCATACAGGAGAGTGAAAAAAGCCCAAGGATGCTAACTGGCAAAATGGAAAGTTCAACAGTTTTAAAGGTGTCATAGAGCACTACCAGACTTGTCCTTGCTGAAGCATGAGTGGGAAAGGACTAGTGCAGAGTTCTGCTATCCCCACGATGACAGATGAGGAAGGAGAAAAGATGGTAAAAAACAGCATGCAGGTGATATGGGCTCAGCTATCCCTGCTGGACACATAGATTGTGGTCACCTCACCAAACAGAAACAAACAAACAAAAAAAAGCATGGTCCAGATGGCTATGAGAGCAGGCCCAAAAGGATGAAGAAGAAGATGGTCATCTGTTCAGCTGTGTTAGTGGCATGCAGATAGTTCTGCCCCACTGCATCTAGCTTGGGGCAACTGAGGCAGGGACTCCTCTTCCACCTTGGCATGACACACCAAGCAGTAGGGGACGTGCTCTGATTGAGCTAACAAAGCCCCCTTCTGCAGGGGGATCATGAAAAAGCCATGATGAGTTTGCTGCTCTCCTATCTGTTCAGAGAGGGAATGGTAGGAAAATATTTTATTGATAGAACAAGGAAAGGAGCAGAGGGAGAAAAGTCTCACAAGGAAAATAAACAGCTTGAAGTGTCTCTTCAGTCTGGTACTGGCAGCCAGGTGACTACAGGTTTCTGGAGAATGAAAGACAAACTACTGCTTGAAATACTTCAGCTGCCAGTACACCTGCCTGCCTGTACCACAGAGGGGAACAGGAGAGGGAGACATGCTCCTCTCTGAGGATGCTATCAGAAACCTCCCTGATACTCCCTATCTGCACATCCTTCCACGTCCACCCCCAGGTGTTTTTGGCAGGTCCAAACATCTTCATCTACCTTCACACTTCCTGCACTGAAGCATCCCTGAGACCACTGTCATTTGGTTCCCCATCACCACCTCCCAGTTACCTTGTTCCTGGCACTCTAAAGGAGCTGCTGTCCGTCAATCCTCACATCCATCATCAGGGCCCCTGTATAAATCTCCTGGAGGCCTCTTTGCTCCCTATATATCTATCTAATTAATGTTAGTATAAGTAAAGCACAGCCTTTTCCCCTTAATAAGCAGAGTGCTGACTTTATTACAGGTCTTTTTTTTTCCCTCTTCTTGATTCAGTGCTTTAAATCATGTTGAGGAAAGCGCTTACGAAGGGAAAGGCTGCGCATCACATCTTGCCGTGCCTTCTCCCCAGCATGGCTGGGGAGGGCCGTGGGGACTGGGGGGCAGAGGGCAGCAGGAGGAAATTGGACAGGATGTGTTCAGAGTGATGCCAAGAGTGCTGCGCTGCCAGGTTTGCTGGGGTCAGAGGAGAAGTCAAAGGGCATGGATGTGTTGTCTGGCTGAAGGCAGAGTCCAAGCCAAACAAGGTGTTAAATGTCTGCTAATTAGAAGTGTCAAAACAGGACTGGAAAGGAAGGCATAGCGAGGGGGGGCCTGGAAATGTGATAAGTGGGGCTTGGCGGAAAGACAGATGAAATCCTTGGGCTCCAGACAGCTCTGCAGGTGAGAGTGGGAAGGCCCCTATAGCAGAATTTGTGCTTCTCTGATATTTTTGCCCAGAAATCCTAAATGTGAGATGTAAAGAAGATGGGCTCAGAGGACAACAAGGTCTGTCCTGTGTTCCTACAAATTCTTAGGTTTGTATGAAGCAGAGACAATTTTATAAATGTGTTATTTGTCTCCTTGATGTTAGTTGGCTTTCTCCTTCTGACAACCCCCGCGTCGTGTTTTGCTCTCTGTCCCATAGGAAGTGTTTATTCTCCCATCCTCCCTGTTCCACGTTGCCATTAGGCTGCCTTGAACTGGATACACCCACCTCTGCCTGCCTTCGAGTGCCAGGGGATGCTGCAGGACATGATGCAGAAGGGAGACCTGTAACTCACAGTCTCCTGAGGCTGCACAGCAAATTGCTGGTGAAGTGATGGAGGAAGACCTGGCCTGCAGTCTGGGCTTGGGCTCAGCTCTACAGTGACTCTCCAGCCCTTTACCAGTTCCTTCTTGTGCACCAGACAGATGCAGCATCTCATACTAACACACAAGCACCACACTTCAAAGAGCAGTGGAGACACTGTTGGAGGGGACACCACTGGAGGGGACACCATGCTTATGGTGCTCACACTCCTAGTGCCCAGCCACATGTCATGCACATGAGAGCATGTGCCATCAGATCCCTTGCAGCCAAAGAAACACACGTGGCCTCCAGCAAGCCAGGCATGAGGAAGTGGTGCCTCATTGCTTCCTGCTGATACACCAAGCCACAACCTGGTCATCCCTTGATCCAGCACTGGAAACAGAGGGCTGCCCTGAAAGTGTTAACGCTCTCTCTGCCCTGGGTGTTGGGGTGAAAGGGTTACCCATGTTGTGCTCGGATTCTTTCACTGTAATGTGATTTCTTGGCTCTTGCGTACATATTTATGCAGTTTTGTCCACACTCTCGCTCACTCCCCCCAAACGGTGGCTATCGATCAGGCTAATGGAAGGGATCCGATTGCACATGCTCCAACGTGCTGCCACACAGCCTCACCAATGCTGGCCCAACCAATCAATGCTGAGGTGCCCCCGAAAATTTCCCATAATCTGATTTGAAGATGTGTTATCACTTAATAAAATCCACACGTGCCCTTCCTCTTCCTCCCCTACTAAAATGCATTTGCACTTTGGCTCCCAGGCCAGCCCCTTCCATGCCCCTGCATCCTGCCAGCCTCTGGGAGAAGGACTATGAAGTGGTTAAGGGCTAAAAGTGCCCTAAGTGGGGAAGGGAGGGATAGAGAAGATAGTTCTCTCCTGGGTGATCAGCACTGCCGAGCAATGCCAGGGGACATGCATGGTGATATGGGCTGGTGTGTGAGGAATACCTGCTCCCTGCTCCCTTTCATGGTACAGTGACTGTAAGGGTGGCAGTGAAAAAAGGGGATGAAAAATCTTCCTGTTGAAAATATGGTGAAAAACGCTATCAGTCTTCTGTAGCCTGTCAATACACATTCCCATGGTCTTTGGAAAACAATTCACTACAGCGTATGAAAACACTGACGTTATTTGTGGTGTGAATGGGTGTCTGCTTTCTGACCAGACTGCATATCAGTTACAAGACCGAAGTCCTGGATAGCTGGGACAAGATACTAGTAGGGTTTAAATGAGATACTCCATGCCACTGTGTCTTCTCCAGGGAGGTTTGTTCCTCCAAGAAAAGCGAAGTCAGAGGTTCACCTACTCTAACCAGACTCATTGTTTTCCTGGCCCTCTGCTGCAACAGAAGATTTTGGTGCTACCTCGACAACACACCTCTGTTTCATAGGAGGGACACAGAGGGCTCAAGGTTTCTGAGCTGTCAGGATGGTTACAAATGAGAAGATTGCCACAAGTAAGTGTCTTCTCCCCACCCTGTCAAACACAGGGAGGATGACGGTGCAGGATGCATATCCCAGAGGTGGCATCTTTTCAAGTCCTGTCCCTAAAAGATGGGAGTCTCCTCCTACAGCAGAGCAAGAAGTTGTGCATGCAGGGAGCCATGGCTGCCTGGGGACCCAGGGACAGGCATGTGCCAGCAGCAGCAGGCTGAACCTGAGCCCTGCAGATCAATGGTGTGTGGGGCTGCTCCCTGGGGCCTGAAACCGGATGCTGAGGTTCAATAATTCAGGGGGAGAGCTATCAATGGCTTCTCAGCTCTTCAGAGAGGAGAGCAAATTGAAAGGCTTGTCAGGAGTCAAAACAGAGCAGGGCAAGGCTGGGCTGAATGTCAGGGAGATTAAACAGGCAGAAAGCCACAGGGATGGGGATGGAGACAGGATGAGCAGGGAGGCCACTGCACTTTATGGTTCACTTTGGCAACTGTAAGAGCAGTCTAATCGTGGCAGAGCAGGGCATTTTCACAGCAAGATGGGTGACCAGTGCTCCACAAAAGCTCTCTGGCAGACAAAAAGGGTTTGGGGAGCTGTGGTTGCTTAGGTTAAGGAGCCTGATGGCATGAGGCTCCCCTAAGTTTAGCACTGGGGCACTGAGCACATCTACGGTGTGACTCTCCTACTCATGTGGTCAGGAACAAGGGAAGAGGTGGCCCATACCAAGGTTGTGTGTCTCATTTCAAACAGTGCCTCACATGGGGAGAAGAGTAAGACCAGTCCCATTGTAGTCTCCAGTAGAAAATAACTCTTCCAGGCCCAGGTGGGACACTGCACCAACAATGGATGATAAATAATGGTGATATTTCAATAGACACAGGTATGATAATGAAGAGCTATTCTTCTTTTGCAAAGATCACTTGTAGAATTAAATATTTATAAATGATATTTAGACTCCTAGTCCTGTAAAATGCCTTTTTTACACAGATAATATATGTTGACTTGCTGGAGAACCAAACCAGTTTGATATGATTAAATACAGAGCTGAGTGACATGATTTATGCCCTTTCTTCCACACTTGCCAGCCTGTAATATATGCAAGATGCTCTCAATACATTTCTATAGACATTCACTTAAAATAAAATGAAATAAATAAAGCCACAACCATCACAGCTGCAAATACATTGAAATCCTCCCAATACCCCAAATTACTCTATCAACTTTGCAGTGTCTGCCTTGTAAGACAAAGTATTTTACACTACTACAGGAAACTCTTCTTATGGACAGAGTTTCGTTTGTGCTTCACATGCAACTTCCATCCAACTCTGGTGCCTGACCCGCAGGCTCTTGTGTGGAGACCAAGAGGCTGAACTGGCAGTCATGACGATGATCAAGGATACAGACCTAAGCTCATTCTCTCTCCCCCTTCTCACAGCACTTTGGTACCACAGTCAAAAACGCTGCACTTGAACCATCATTTGGTTTAAGAGGGATGTGACCAGGAATATGTGCCTTCTCCAGAGCCTGCACTGGTTTCACATCTCGAAAGTATTCTCCATAGCTGAAAGACAGAGGCAGAAAGAAGCAGAAGAAAGAAGAAAAGGTTGCCAGGCTGGTGAGATGTGCCCAGGGACACCTGTCCCACAAAGCTCGCCTAGACCTCAGCCTGACCACAGCATGGAGCCTCTATTTTGCAGTTTCACATGTATGAGGAAAACTGTCCATCTTACAGAAACTCCTTCTTAGCCTCACATTACATATAATCACGGCCCGTTCACACCACACAGTTCTTGCAGCAGTGTTTGTCCCTGCCCTAGGTGCAGCAGAGCTGGGCAAGGATCCTGGGAGCCATCTGCATCCTGAAAAGCAAAGCTGGTTTCTAGCCCTCAGAGCATGCAGTTGGACTTGTTAAACAGCACAAGCAGCACTACTGGAAGGAGAAGTTTCCATTAATTTGCAGGTGCTGGGGGGAAGGGAGGAAGGAGAGGCCAGGTGCTTTCTGGATGCTGCCCCCAGCAATCTCCCCCTGGTCCACTCCCATTGTTCCACAGACGTCCCACGCGGCCCCGCCAAAGGGAATAACAGGCTCAGGAACAGGCTGAGTGACAGCAGACACCTTATAAAATGCCTCACAGAACGGGCCTGGCGCCTTGCTGCACACAGCGCACATGCCCACAGCCCAGCCAGGCTTGGCCCCTGCGCACAGGTAACAAAGGGGGGCTGACATCAAAGGCTCTCGTTTTGCAAGGCTCAGGACGCGGGAGGGCGTGAATTATAGACTTTGATGTCTGGGCAGCGGCAGAGGAATCGGCGTGAAGATCGTTTATAAATAGCTATTTATGGTCTCCACTAAGTGCCAGGCAGCCCCTTAAAGCAAGGGATCAGATTTAACTGAGGGCCGCTGCAGAGAGCGGCTGCTGGAGGCTGGGCCAGGGCTCAGGCTGGGCTCTGTGTGGACAGGACGTATTTTAGACACTCTCCATCCCAAACAGCCAAATTCAACTCTGAGATCTTCCAAGTGAATTTCCCCAGGGCTTCACCAGTTTCAGGGAGCCCCAGTGTGGGAAGCTGGTGGTCCTTGCACAACACGAGAGCCACAGGAGAGCCACAGCTCCCAGAGAGTGCCACAGGATGGTGGGTTTTGGAGCTCACATGGTGCTGATCCTGCTCCCTGATAAGAGAAAAAAGGGCAACTGGGAAATCTCAGCATACTGCCTCTGCTCCTAAAGGATCTTCTGGCTTTGCCTTGCTGCTGACTGTTGCCTGATGCAGTTTGGAACAAAACTCAAGCCTTGGGAGTACTGCATGCGTTCTCCTGGCTAAGTCTATGCCAACATGCTCTGGCTGCCACGCTCCTCTTGAAGCAAGGCTGGGACACCAATCAGGCAGATCTGTAGCAAAGGGAAGGATAGCATTCAATCAGGCACAAGGTAATTTCTGTCCATGGTTAGTAGTCATGCACTGCTGAAAGTACCTGGCTCTCCTTGAGGGAGGGACAAATGCATGCTGCTGCCTATGGCACATCTGAGTGTGCAACCTCAAACTTAGAGATTAAAATGTCTGAATCATGGAGATGTAAACCATTCAGATTTCAATCCATTGATCTGGAACTGCCCTGTCATCCCTGACCAGGACTCAACTCAAGAAATACCTGCTTTTGGGTTCTTCTTTGTCTGATCTGAGAACAACTAGCCTCCTTGGATTTCACCCATGTGGTATGGCTCCAGTCCTTGAGGTCAGAAGTCACTGGACAGCTGAGTTCAGGGGGAGCTGCAGCATGGAGAATGCCTTGTCTGGGGCTGGCACACTCCTGGTGAATCCCACAAGATGCATCCCCCCCAAATGCTTCCAGAGGTGGTAATGAGTCCACAGAGGTGGACTGAGGTGTCCCTCTCCTCATTGCAGCCAGAAATACACATTGCTTTGCACAAGGAAGAACCATTACCCAAATACTGGGAAACACATCTGGGAATGCCATGTGCTGTTCCGATACCTGAGCATCCCCCACCTACCAAGCACTGTCCTCTCTACCCTGACACAATTTCTTTGATCTTGGTGGTATTTCTTTGATCTTGGTGGTATTGGCAGTTCCCTCCATTGTAGGATAAGCTACGAATTCCTCTGCATAACCGTCACGATCTCTTCAGCATCACCAACTCAGACATTGGTTAAGGCCAGCCATAACACCAGCCATTGCCTTTTTCCCTGAAGAGATGCCATTCAAACTGTAATCTTTGAGCTGATCTGGTTTATAATCCATCAGCCAATTTTCAAGCCACCAGCTGCACTGCTCTGGGATGCACAAGGATGCTGGTCCAGGCACTCACTGCTGTTCAAACAGCACAAAAGGCCATCACAGTAGAACTAGATTTCCCCCATATCTTCAATTAAACGTTCCCATCCAACATCTGCACCAAACTTTTCAAACGCAGCTGCTGTATTTTGGAACCCGAGACAGACCATGCTGGATTTTTCCAGGAGTTACAAGCCACAAATCCAATGCTGGCCTCTCAAATCAGTGGACATTTTTGCACACTGACTATTAAACCAGGTGCACACAGACAGACTTCCCCATTGTCCTCTCCTTGCATTACAGTCTGTGGTGTAGCAGCTCTCAGCAGGCCTGGTTCTGCCCTTGTACATGCACATGTAAGTTGTAGATAAGCACATATTTCTCCTTGTTCCAGCCACCCTCCAGGACTTATCTCAAGCAGGACAGAGAGCCCTCCTCAGACTGATTCCTTCTCAGACAGAGTCATTTTTATGTCCAGAAATATTTATGTACTCTGCAAAACTGTTGTTTTCAGATTCTCTCTTGGTGGCTTCCACACTTCGCGGCAGCCCCTGTTTGAAGTTAGACCAGATGGGAGCCTGGACCAAACATAAATAAACCAATCAAATCTGAGAAAACAAGCCCCCAACCCTCCTGCCTCCTCCTTGGACCAGTGTGAACATCCAGCCCAGGAGAGGGGGGCAGACTGTGCTCTGATGCTCAGACTGCTCTCTCCGTCCACCCTTGAAGTCCCTTCCTCCAGGCAGAGTTTGGTATGTGCTGTTTGCAGGGGGCTTGTTTTTCTAACATGGTGAACACATGCTCTCTCCCGAGAATCATTTATTTTACATCAGAGATCCTGGGGCTCGTGACCTAGAGTTTTGCAAGATGGTTTTGTACTTTCCCCCGTGAGGAAGGAAGATACATTCCTCCAGCTACCACTGCAAGAATGGCAGGTCCCGGATGTGTCCTTCACAGACCAGGATCTCCCCCACTTCCCTCTCAAGACAAAAGCTAAAAATGACACACTGAGGTCAGAGGATGCTCCAAGGGGTTCCAAAAAGGTCTTCTAGGAATAAAATCCTGCTTGTGGGGCACAAGTAGATCAGATCAGCAAGGAAAGGTGGACCCTGTTGCACAACAACTGAAGGGACATCTTAATGAATTATCCACTATTTTGACTATAACCCAACATTTCAGGCCTCAAGTGAAGGCACAAAATATCCCTGAGGACATCTGTCTGCCATCGTCTCTTCAGAGCCACCGACAGCCAGTGCAGTACTTATAACAGCCCAAAGTTAGACCCACCTGCAGTCCCACTGGCAGGCCTGGCTGCTGCCATGCCCTGCCCTCAGTACTGGCCAGGCTGCATTGCACATGGCTGGAGTTGCTGCCTTGCAGGACCAAAGGCACCATCCAGCCCCAGGACACAAGTCAGCTAGTTCTCCTCTTCTTGAGGACAGGCGTCTCCTGAAAACCCTGCTGCACATGGAGTCCAGTAGCCACCTTCCTTCTCTGGTAGGGGAAAGGATGGTGAGGGAGAGCAATAAGGAGAGCAGTGCATCTCTGCGAAACCCGATCCCTTAACGTGGAGCTCCTCTGATGTGGGCAGCTTGTGCTTTACAGCATTAGAGGAGCAACATTTCATGGAAAATTCAATAAATACCCCTGTACAGCCAGACATCTGTAAACAAAGGCTTCCAAATTCAATCAGGCTGTGGGCTCAGAGCAACATTTATAGGCTACAGCATGGAATATTATATAGGAAAGCTAAATGTAGGGGGAGGGAGCAGATTCCTGGAAAATAAAAGATCTTATAGCTCTCTGTTACCCCAAAGAAGAGTAACTACACCCATGCTGTACTACCACGCCCCTTCTTGAGCAGCTGGAGTAGCCTTGCCATTCCTAGTCTGCCAGCTGCCATGTCAGTCTGTACTGGGCTCTCACCTAACACAGACATTGCAGTGGAAACCACGGCAAAACAAATGGGGAAATGATGATGACTCCAGCAACTGCCAGTCATATTGTTTGCTGGAGCATACCCCTGCTGCCAGCCACACCAGGAGTGTGATCTTTGGAATGTAGATCTGAAGATGGATCTGAAACACCAAGCCCTGATCCAGGAGTAAATGCTTCTAGAACCTGGAGGTAATTACAGCTAATGCTCAACTCACCATGGGGTTTTGGAGTGAAGAACATTGTCTTGTTTGTCCTTTAGGGCTTTTCTTGGCCATGCCATCCCACAGCAGGTTGACAGGGCCGTATCTATCTTGCTTCCTGTTCTATTGCAGCCTCAGTTCACATTTGTATCAAACCAGATAAACTGGTCAAAGTGAAATGGGAACATCCAGGCAAGGCTCTTCTGGACTTCATGGATAGAGCAGCAATGCCATGATCCATCTCTGTCCACAGCAGGTGGCCATTGCACTAGTACAAAAGATTTGCTCTCAGAGCTGAGCAATACCAGACCTGTAACACACAGCTGAGCACTAGTGGGCAGGTCTGTGTACACCTGTGCACAGATACACACACACAGGCCAGTACAGCATCCCTGTAGAAAACCCTCTGCCCTCTTTGGCCAAGGTTTTGTCTGTAGATCCTCTCCCTGCAGCACAGTAAGAGTCTCCAGCGCACTTGAGCATTGCCAGACAGCACTGGGACAAGGGTGTCTGCTAATCTCTGCCACCTTGACGAGTTTTTTCAAGCCCAGTGACAAATCTGCACAGTCAGGAAATCACAGCACTGTCCTTCCCACACTGACCTGATTGTCCATCCATCACCTGAGGGCACACACCTGCAGGCAAACACCTACAGATGATTTTGGTCCAGGCTATATGTAACTACCATTTCAAACGCACCCAAAATGGTTCCTTAGCACCCAGTGGCTACACCACCTTGCAGGCTCTGGACTCAGCATTCCCAGCCATGCTGGGGTCCCATCTGCTGGCTGTTCCAAACTGTACCTGCAAGGTCTCGGGTCTCAGTTTCTCCAACCTGGACTTCACAGATCCATACAAAGGGCAAGCCACCAGGTCAGAGAAAGCTGTTTAGGTCCTGCTGCACTCCCAGAGGCCTTTGCACCTCAGAGGTGCTTACAATGTCAGGGATGAGTGTGATCCCCTGCAGAAGATGGCTATGAAGGAACAGCTTTGTGCAGCTTGGGCTACATCAGTATGACTGACATGAACCCTCTTGGTAGCACCCACAAAGGTTATAAGCCCAAATCTAGGGCAGGCCAAATCAGGCATTTGTCTTGTCCTTCCCCCTCGAGTGCTCTTTTCCTTACAGCTCAATCAGGCTTTACGAACACACCACCACACACAGAAGCCAGTATATATAATAAATAGGGCCTAGCTCTGAGGGCAGCAGCAGTAAACTATTGCCCAGGGGACAGGAAGGTTAGTGGGATTGTGATCTAAAACCTGAGGCTGGCAGCTCTATGCTCCCCAGGGAGAGATTTCCACAGCTACTGTGAGGAAAACAATCACTGTTTTGGCTATTACACTTCATTTATTGGTTTGTTCAAAGATCACAACCAGGTAGGCCTTAAATTCAGGGATGCTTGGAGCAAGGGTCTCCAGCCTTGCTCTCTGTGGTGGGGCTGCCCTGCACCCTAGGGTATTCCCCCAGTTTGTGCCCTTCCCTACCCCAGGACAGCTCCATCCTGGCTGCCTGTATAAGATCCCTGCACCAGGACCAGGTGAAGCACAGGAGGGGAGGTGATGCCAAAGAACATGATATGTATGCAGTGGACAAGTGTATAAGCAAAGCCTCTCACTGATGTCTACACAGTCTGATGTCAATGTAAGAAGAAGCAGTGCATGCGCTTCAAGAGGACTATCAAGCACGTACACTATTGGGAGTATATTCACTTCCCAGGAAGCATCTTTCATGTTACTTGAGAAAACACGAGAAGTTATGGTCTGGAATGGACTCATCCACACCTGTACCTCGGAGGTTAAAGAGCAGGATATGAAAATCACTGCTCCTTAAGCAACCAGGGGGGTTCAGGGAACACTGTAGGATATATATCAACAAATTCACCCACTTGGGTCTTGCAACAGGTACTTTGAAGTTCTGGGAAAATAAATGTGTTCCTGCACTGAAGAGGTCTCCAGAACAAGCCATGGGTGCCACTTTACATGGTGGCAGCACAGGCAGCAGTGATGCAGTGACCAGCTGAGCTGCCTTGATCACACAGACCCCTAAGCAAATCAAATCAGCTACTGTCCCTCTAAGATGCAGAGAGAGCACTGGGTGATGGCTGGGATTCAAGAAATGTGGGGCGCTTTGCTCACTGCTCTTCAGCCAGCTGCCCTGGAAATGTTCTTATAAACTCCTATTAATTAGTTGACACTTGGGCTGTGCAAACAGGCTGCCCCCTCCCTGCACCCCGCCTCAGGAGGCAGTGCTGAACCAGGCCAGTGTGGGGGACAAGTCTTGGGCACATTCTTCCAGTTAATATTTCAGCCCACAGTTGCCAAGGGATCAGGGCTGGCGTTTCCCCCCTTCCTCCCCCTTTCACCTCCCAAAGCACCAATGGTGAGCGGATCGCCAGGTTATTGCCTCCCCCTCCTTTTGCAAGCAGATGTATGGGAGCCAAAGGAGAAGATTGATGGGGTTTACAGAGTCTCCCTCCTGACCACCCACCATGGCTCCAGCTCCCTTGGGCCCATCCACACCAGTGTGACGGCGATGGCTCCACCAGTGTCCACCATATAGAAAAAAACATCCTGCCTACTTCTGCTGATCAGCCTGGGTCACATTTGCTGCTTTAATATATCTTCTTTGGGTCCCAGGCATATCAGCTGGGATGGGAGAGAGAAAGTAGTTCCTCTCCAGCCATATCCAAGAAGTGCTGGGAACTCAGTGCAACCTGAGTAAAAGTGACACCTGAGTAAAAGTGACAATAGACCATTCACAACTGCACCTGGCTTTCACCAGTGGCACCGAGAAGCCTCCAGCTCTCTCAAAGCATTTGACAGTCAACCTACTGCAAAGAGTGATTGTACAGAAAGGGCTGCAAGAGCAATTCTGGACAGAACAGTGTTTGCACATGGAGGCTCACCACGGAGCTGCAGAAGTCCTTCCTAGGGGCACCAAGGCCCTTGGCAGGTTATGGGAGGCATGAGGGTGGGAATAAAAGCCATGGAGCCAGACCAGGCTCAAGGTGCCCACATGCTGGGACAGGGAGAAGACAGTAAAGCATAAGGAGGGGCTCTTGGACTCCAGCACTGGACATGCAGTGAAGCAGCCATTTGAAGAAAAGGGAGATTTGGTTTAGTGGAAATGCCTGGAGAGAAGCCTCAAAAAAACCCCAGCCCACGAAAGTGCCAGGGCTGACATTTAGCATGACAGGCATCACTGTCACCAGCAGCACACTGAGTCAGGGGCACCATCTCAGCAGAGGCTTCCATGAAGGACCATCCTGGAGATGAGACCAGCTGCCACTGCACCCCATGATTTCCCAATGATTGGAAACCAGCCACTCCCTGCCACTCCCAAAAAGGAGAAACAAATCAAGCCAACTAGACTCCTTGCTAACATTTGGGCCATTTCCTGTATGTTTAACACATTTTCTATTAAGCCCACGACAAATGGCAAGGGCTCCAGGCACAGCCATAAAGGCTCCCTCCCGCAGCAAACCAAAGGGGCTGCAGGCAGCGAGGGGAAGGTGAGCTGGCTGAACAGGCAGATGGGAGGTGAGCACGTAATTCACAGCAGAGCCACGATTTGATTAATTTCCCTGCTTTTCCTGCTGGAGAATTCCGGGTTTTATTGGCCGTTAAAAGGCACCGTGCAGCCTGATTTTGGAGTGGAGCTGTGCCAGAGTGGGGACATAACATGGGGGCTGGCTGCAGGGACCTGTTGTGTGAATCAGGTGCGCAGAGTTAAGGTGGGTGTTTCAGGATTTGGGATTCCCTTCTGGAGGATAATCTACCCACAATGTGTTTTCTAGGGACTTGTCCTTGGGGACCTGACTTGGTGGGGAGGGAGGCAGCGTCTTGGGACAAAGCCTTTCTACAAGCCAATAGGACCCTCACCCAGTGGATTTCTCCCTCCCCTCCTTCAACTGCTCTCCCTCATCCCTCCTCCTCACACCAAGCTGCTGGGATCAGCCCCTGCAGGAAAAAAAAACCTCGCCTAATTTGTCATGTCATGTCCAGCTGTTAACCTCCCGTTGCCGAGCCATAGGGAAGACTTGCTTTCTTGTATTTATTTATTTGCCACCCGGACAATGGATGGCCCCAGGCCTGCTGAGCTCTTCATAATAATGCTACCAACGATCCCCCCCTCCCCACGCCTCCCCCAGCCACCAGCACCAGCTGAGGAGCTGCAGGTGTCAGCGGGCATTAACCAGTGTGGGGATCCCAGCTCCTTTGAGAGCCCCAGACACTGCTGGGAAGGCAGCCACTGAGAGCTCTGGCCAGGGCTGGGAGGACCCGAGGCTGGGAGGATGCCCGGACTGGGTTCACATGAAAAGCCCCATACAAAGGAGAGAGCGGAGGGAAAGGCCAGATGATAACCATTGCTCCGGAAAGTTTATCCTCCTGCTTCAGGGATGCTTAGCCAGAGAAAAACAGATCTGCACAGCCACTCAGAGAATTCCTGATGAGGGCAAGGCCTGGCATAGCCACTGTGGCCCTGGAGACACTTAGCAACTGAGTGGAGGGGACGGCAGTTTGGAGACCAGCTTTGACCCCTGCCAGGGTTCTACCACTGAGCACAGCTGAGGGTGGTAAATTGGCTGGGTTGTGGCCAGGAAAATTGCTCCAGCAGCCAGGCTGTGTCCCAGAGGACAGAGGCACCAGCCCCTCTTCACCCTCCAGCTGAGGCCAAGGTGAAGGAAAACCGCGTGTGAGGCTGAAGACAAGGGCCCTGAGTCACAGGGCTGTTCCATTCAAGAAGCAGAGCTGAGGCTATGGGCCCCCACCCAGGGACACCTGCAAAGCCTGGGTATGGTCCACATCTCCTCACTGCATCTGGTCACAGGTGAAGCCAAAGGTCCACCGCTTCTGCGTGGACTGTAGTGCCTCCCACCCACCACCCTTGGTCACAAATGGGAGGGAGAACACCATCTGCCTCCTCAGAGACCCAATGCCACGCGCCGCAGCACTGCACGCTCCCGGCCTCGCTGGCGGCACGCTGCCGGGGCTGCGGTGACCGGTTGGGTGTGCATTTGCTGCCCCGACAATAAAACGGCTCTCGGGTTACTGGGAAGGTATCGGCGCCGAGCAGCCGAGGAGCGGAGCGCACACGGACTGTAACTCCTTCCTGTCTGCCCGGCTGTCTGTCCGGCCTTCCTCCCCCCCGTCAATGTCACTTTATTTGCTGCTGGGGTGGCGATAGGATCACTATTAAAAGCACAAGTAGTAGGCATTAAAATGCATTTCGGTTAGTCCTGGATAATAAAGGCGCACGAGGGGAAGGGGGGAGGTGAAAAGAAGGAAGTTTTAACTCGCTAATAAAAATCAAATGCAGGCAGTTTGCAGGAGCAAGCGGCTCAGCGCTTTGCCTTGCTCTTGTTAAGGGCCCGCTGCCATAAATAACTTCCCTGAGCGAAAGCAAAGGAGAGCCGGAGAGCGAGGACGCAACAACACAAAATTTTTCATTTTTCTCCATAAATCATTTCAGCGTGTGATAATATTTGTTTTTTCTAATGAGTCTCCTGTGATCCATTCCGGGAGCTAACATCAGGGCCTGTCAGGGCATGATGTGTGGGGCACTTCAGCGCTTTACAAAAACTGCCGCCTCTACAGATTTCCTCCCATGCCCTTCGCTTATGCTCAGGACAAATGTGGCCAATTTTTTTCCTGCTCTGGGATTTCAGGCTCTCTCTTCTTTTACACAAAGTTCTTCAGCATTAAGCCCCGAGAAGACACCTCCCAGAAGAGCAAACCATCCCTCTGTTGTTCCCTTTCTCTTTGTCCTCCAGAACAGCAAAGATCCAGGAAGCTCAGCTCTCAGGATGAGAAAAAACCATATGCAAATGGATCCAAAGTGAATGTTGGCAATGATCCCCAAAAAGGCCAGCTCCCCCTGGAGATGTTTTAACACCTGATGCCTGCCACATTTGCCCTGACCCATAGGCAGCCCAGCACAGTCTGGTGCTGATCCAGGTCTGTTCTCATCCCAGGCCCATCACCTGGCTCCACTACACCTTCATTAAGTTGTAGGTACCTGCAGAAGCACTATGGTGACTGCAGGAGGTTGCATTTCCACAGAGTGCCTGGGCCCCTTCATACAACATCTTCTGGTCAAAGTCCAAGTAGTGAGCAGCCAGGGCTTTCTAGCAGAAAACTTCTGGCCAAAAACCTGCTTGTTTCTGAGATGGAGCTCAATACGCATGTGGAGGTGACTGCATGCCACAAGAGTCCAAGAGGTGAGGATGAGGTTTCATTGAGATTCCTTCCATTCCTTCACCCCTGCCAGTTCTTCAGTACCCACTTCTTCAACCCAAAGAGCACCCCCAACTAAGTGGGACACCAGATTTCAGACCTGATGAGAGAAGGCTGGGTCAGGGGTGCAAATGAGACTGTATGCACTGAAACCCAGGTGACCAGAATGACATCCGCCCTGGTTATGACAACCAGAAATTAGAACTAGTATATCCACAATGCCAGGCACCCAGGCTGGTGGGTTCAGCTTCTATGTCAGGAGTACAGCACCATGTTCAATGTCCCAGCACAGCACTCAGGGACCATGGAGACTGAAAGCAGTCTGTGCCTCAGTGACATCTGAGTCATGCTGGCAGTAGAGACAGAGGATGCTGCTGCTGCTGCTGCTGGTGCCTTAGAGTTGAATTTAAATGGAAGGCATCTATATTCAGGGAGATGTGTCCATCATCAGGTTGGAGACCACTTCAGAGAGAAACAAAAGGGAAAAAAAGAAAGTGGTACACCAAGTATGGTGTACAGAAAACAGAAGGGCAGAGGAGCCCAAAAGCATACTTCAGCTGAGACCTATCACTCCGTGGCTTGGAAATCACCAAAGACTATGAAAATGCTTTACTCTGAGCCTCACACATCAAGAGCAGTTAACTTAATCCTGTGCTCCAGAAAGCAGGATATCCCTGCAGGGCTGGAAACTGAGGCCAACCCTTGCTCCTCTGCAGTATGACCCAAGTGAAAAAGAGCTCATTCTGGCTCACTCCAATTCTTCTTGCTCCGGCTATCATCACCATGACTGCCAGAGCCAAGGCTGCTCTTAGCATCACCATCATCAGGGTTGTTATTATTATTATTAACATCATTGTTATGGTGTTTCCAGAGGAGGCTCTTAACTCTGGTCGTTGGTATAAAGGCAAGCTGGTGGCATCTTCAGGGAGTCATAATGCTACGGGCCCAGCTCAGTATGTGTTTACTCTCTGCCAATGTATGTGAGAGAGAAAAAGAGAGAGGTAGTGAGATAAACACTGTCATGGGCCGCTTCCATCATCTACTCACAAGAGCATAATAAAGCCCTTGTAATATACTAGAACTTGTGTGGTCCCGGGGTCTAATTTGCATACTAATTACTCAGTGCAAATGGGAACGAGAGGTAGGGGGAGGGCGCGCGGGTGAGGGGGACTGGACTATTTGCTCTGCCGTTTCATATCATGCTAACAAGCTAATCCGGCGTGCAGTTAGCTCCTGATATATAACTGCTCATTAGTATTATAATAAAGTACATGAAACAACCATAAAACGTTATATACTGCACAAGTGTTGTTTTCTTGCCAATTATCTGCGGGCGGATTTATCACCGCAGTTGTTGCAAATTCCCCTTGGTGAGGTTTGGGTCGAATAAAGAAAGGTGTTGGTGTGAGGGGGGAGTGGGGGGGCTGCTTTCAAGGGGGAGAACATGTGTTTTCTTAAGTAGCACTTACTGATGCGCCATTTCGTATGAGAGAGAGGGTGAATGCTGCATCCTTAGGAGGCTGAGAGGGGAAGGAAGCCCAGGGCTCCACACTCAAATCAAACAAACTTCTGTCCATTAGGAAAATGGGACCAAAACCCTAAGGATAGATTTCAACCCAGCAGAAACCAACAGAGGACTGGGCAGTCTTTTTCCTACTGCCTTCTATGGCAGAAGGACCACAAACAGAGAAAAATAGCTCCTTTTGATGCAGAAAGGGCTTGTGTGGCACATTTGTCAGCAATGTGGCAAATTTCTCAGAGGAGCCAAATTCAACCCAGAACCCTTGCCCAAATCCTACTGTATCTCCTTCCCATCACTGCTCCCGGAGTTTGCAAGAATCGACAAACCACAGTGACCAGCACCTCTCTGGACCGTGCACTGCTGCCTGCCTGTAGCTAATGTTGCTGCCCTTCCAGGCCTTAGACCCTGCATGGGACAGGGATGCTGAGCAGCTCTGTATGGCACTGAAAGTCATGAAAATAATTTGGTTCAATGCTTTACCTGGTTGGTAAAGCACCACCTCCTGCCCACCCACAGGCACAGAGGCAGTTACAAAACTTCTTGACAGACATAAGCGGAATGCAGTGATTTGCAGTCCTTGGTCTGTGGCCCTTGCGGATCCATGGATTACTTCTCAGCTACCCAGCAATGCTGAACAAGAGAAGTAAACTGAGGATCAAACAGTGCTCTGCATGTGGGCTCTGCACCTCGGCTGGCAATCCCCTGGGGCACCACAAAATGAGAAGAGGATGAAAGCTGCTGGGGGATCATGAATGGCAGAGCACCCGCAGAAAAAAGGGGCTGAATGAGGCTGCCAGGAAAACCTGCTGCACTCATCAGCAGAGACAGGGCACCAAGTGCCAACTCCTGTTTCAGCCCGGGAGAGATGGGTGACATGGCTGCAGCCTTCACGGGGTCCATGAGCATGGACTCAGGGTCCTTCACTTACGTTCTCTTAGAAAAAGGCTGACAAAACCATGGAGCCTTCCTGTCCTAGACAAGACAGGCTACTTGTCCTTGAGAGCTACATCTCCTCCTGCCTTAACAGATGCTGACAGAGCTTGCTGAACACGATGGACACTTCACCCATGCCTACACACAACTCACCTCCGTGCTCAGCTCTTTTCAGTGATGCTCTGTGCTCAGAAAAACAGACACCTTCCTGAACTTACTGCTTTGCATCTTCCCAGCACATAAGCATCACAGCTAGACCCACATGTGTATGCAACAGGTACTTTTAACGCTTCTATCAACCTAAGCATCCCACTATGTCCTCCCAGCAAAGTACCTCTGCGAGAGGAATCACCCAGCTACTTCTCCTGCTGACACCACCTTCCAAACAAACTGTCGGGGTCGTGCTTAAACATCCTATGTGCTGGCACACTCTGACCCAGATGTGCACTGCCTGGTGTACACAAGGTTATGTTTCCAAACACTTAAGCAAGGCAAAAGGACCACAGACCTCTTCTGTGGAGACCCAGTGCATAAATCCCACCTATTTTCCCTCTTACAAGCAGGGGTTACAAATGCAGCCCCCCCCCCGGGTACTTCACACAGAGCCATTCTCCCTTTCTTTCACACACATACATACACACACACACACACACACACACAAGCCCCCTTGCTGTGAAGCATTTGCTTATTTATGGCTTGTTTTTGTCAAGCGGAGGCAGGACTGACAGCTCTCAGTGGTGGGGCTCTGTCTGTCTAACTCCGTAATAAGACGCATGATATCCATTCTGCTGCCAGCGGGGAGTGAATCACGCCAACCCTGTCACCCCGCTTCGCCTTGGCGAACTCTGCAGCTTGTTAGCATCACAATATTGGGAGCAAAATGTGACCCAGCGCTGCCATGCCCCCTCCTCCCTCGGTCTGAAAAGAGAGAGGGAAACACACGCTCAAATCTCGACACCAAGAGAAGGCACAAATCCCCCACAGGGCTTTAAAAGGACTTAAAACCATTTTAATAAACTGATCGTAGAGGAAACACCTTCCCTTGGGAGAGGGTCACTGAGCAAATGCCAGCGCTGGCTCTGTCCTGCTCTGACTGCCCTGGAGCTGCTCCGGGGCACCAGGGAAAGGATTTTCCCCGACCCTCTCTCCTGCGGCTGGCCCAGCAGCATTTGCCTCTCATCTCTGCTGTCAAATGGGCCGTGGAATTCGCATCCCGGCGATCAGGGTGAGAGAGGGCTGCTGGGATCCATTTCCAACCCCAGCATCCCAGGGTGGGCCAGGAGGAGTCACCGCAGGAGCGCTGGAGGACACCACTCTCCCTCCCCAAGCCCCTCCAGTCACCGGAGGGGAACTCCTACTTACAGCTTGTTCCCAGGAGATAAATAGACCTCCGTAAAAAAATTGCTACATCCTTTCAATAAAGATTTTTTTCTCTTTCCCAGACAGCTTGTGAAATGTTTTAAAAGCTTCTCACATTTCCAGTGAAACCCACAGAGAAGAATTTTGCTTGTTATCAGCCCTGGAAGCCCTTGATAGACGGATGATATTTTCCCCCCCTCCTTTCTCTCTCTCTCTCTCTCCCTCTCTCTCGCACTCTTTTTTTACAAGCTGAAAAGAGAGTCACAGTGTGTTTTATAACCGGCTCTCTGCATTTCAAAAGCTCAACGAGAGCTCTCTGCGAACCCTGATAAGCCCAGGGCTCTTAGTGTCTTAAATACCTTTGACAAGCTATACATTACAACGCTAATAATTTGCCAAATTTGCGCCCATAATATGATATCTGTAAAACGTCAAGGGTGGTAATGCGATTAGCGGCCTCAAATGAAATATCGAACATTCAGCGTTTAGGCCCTGAATAGGGGAGAAAGGAAAGGAAATCAATTTCAAAAGCAGGAGGGAAAGAAGCGATAAGCGTGCAGTAAAAAGGGAGAGGGTAGCATGGTCGGGCCGGGAGAAAGAGCATCTTGTTTTTCATTCTTCCTTTTTGAAGGCATACAAGTCTTAAAATGGGGGGGGAGGGCGGGGGAAGAGACGGGAAAAAGGCTCAAACAAACATCTCTGAATTAAGTTGGTTGCAACTCTGCAAAATAACATTTGGCTACCGTAACAACCTCAGGGTTTGGCTGATGATGAAGGTGGGGGAAGGACTCGCTGTTTGCTCTCTGATCCTCCCCCCATCCAACTCCCTGCCCCAAACAGTTCGGGTCCATAAAACACAGGATGTGAAATTACAAGTAGTCTGAGGGTGGGCTGCCCCCGCCTCTCTCCCCCACTCAAGGTGGTGGAATCATAATGTACTAATTATCTGAAACCACTCCGAGTAGAAAAGAAACTGTCACATACCAGGCTGTAGACTAAATAACAAACATCCCACACCTGCGGCTTTATGAGCATTCGCTGCGCAAGGCGGGCAGGGGGAGGGAATTCCCTGCTCCCCACCGGCACGGTGGACGGGCTCCTGCTAGGATGGGATACCGGATGCCACAACGCAGAGCTAAGCAGGAACCAAGCCCTGTGAGCAGTCCGAATGCATACGTGAATCTCATTGCAAGTGCTGTCACGGCTTTGCGTTTGGTTTGGCATGTAAAGAAATCTTCTTCCAGGGTCTGCATAGGAAGCAGGAGAGCACCAAGAGAACCCACCAAAGGAAGGCGACTTGCACGAGGGGCAGGAAGTATAGAAGAGGGAGAGCATCAACAATGTCAGGTTGACTGTTCCAGAAACAGATCTGGACACTGCCAAGACAACAAGGGTGGGAGCAAATTGCAACAGGCCCTCAAACCAGTGCAATCATGAGAAAGTCCACAGAAGAACCACAGAAGCCACCAGGCAATGACCCTGTCTCTCTATCCTATCCCTCTTCACTACAACAGAAGCCTGAAGAACATTGTGGCTGCCCAAAAAATGACTTGTGGGTACTCAACCATGACTCTGTTCTCGGGTTAAGCCAGATGGTGTCAGCCACTGCAGCCCCACAAAGCTGGCAGGGCCAGCAGTGTCCTCAGAGGCTGCAGGATAGCCAGGATGAACATGCCAGCTTCTATGCCACGGCTGACCAGGGGAAAAAGAGCAGAGTTCCCTGCCCTTACATGCACATGCCATCAGAAACTACATGCCCACCAAAACTTTCCCATCAAGGAATAATGACGGTACTTTGACACTAGAAAAGCCACTGGAGCACCACGACTACTGGACAACAAGTCAGAAGAAGGCAGCTTCCAGTTGAGGAAACTTTGCTTTACCTTTTGCCATGCAGCCAGGGGATTTCAACTGAAGGCTATTAGTGAGTGGCACAAGAACTGGAAGGGAATAATCCCACACAGTCAACTGCAGAGCACTTAGACTCTTGCTGTAGTACTGAGCTCCACTCACCATTTCAGGGAAGGTGCCAGATTAAACAGATTATTAATTTGCTTCCCAGCAGGACAAGTCCCACAGCAATTCACCTTTCTGAGCAGAGCTGAAATGCCATGGGCTGACAGGATGGCCCAAGTTTCTCCAAGCTGTGTGAAGGTTGCAAGGCCCAAAGCAGGGACTTTTTTCAATGGAGATCAATGGAAGTCTGCCAGGGACAAGGGGGACAAGTCCCATCACTGCCCCTCAGCTGTACAGTAAGAAGGGCTATGTGAGCACAGGGCCATGCTTGGGGGTGCTTGGTCCCATGCAGATTCCAGCAAGCTGGTGTCCTAGGGCTTGGCCACCCCTCCTAGAGGCAATGAAACATAGATGAAACACTGAAAACCCAGACCCCATGCAGTGGAACAACCAAGACTCTTGCTCCAAGGTCAGCAGGCTGCCCTTCTCCTTCCCAATAAAAGCAGCAGATCCATGCTCATATATACACTTTTGGGCCTGCATCCACAGCCCAGCTTAGCCAGCACCTCTGAACCCTTTGCATGCAGGGAGAATTCACACTGGTATTGGTGATGGGTACAGCAGAGCCAGAGCAAACACCTGGATGGCCACCAGAAGCATACCTTACTGCAACCTGCAAATCTCCCTGACCTTTCCCAAAGGCACTGGAGTCTCCAGGAGGCCCTGCCTGGGGCAGTAAGAGAGCGGAAGGTGCTGGTCCCCTGTGGGAATGAGAAAACACACTGGTGTGAGGGCAGAGCATGTGCCCCTTGGCCAAGCATGGAATGGCCATTACAGGACCACTTCTTGCGGCATCACGAGTCATTAAAGCCAAGAGCGCTTGGGGAATCATCAGCACCAGCCAAATGACTTCCCCAGATGTGGCTCATTCTCAGGATGTGGGAGCCCCCACAGACATCCACCTCCGATCCCAGCTCCTCCAGACAAAACATTCCCAGCATTGGAGTCTCCACTCAGGACCCTGGTTGCAGGAGCTTTCTAGGCCATTTAACAGGAGGTACTGTTTGGTTTTGAACAGATGTTGCTTCCCCCCTGCCCCCAAGGTCCCCAGCAGCTCGGCTGCCTTTCAGCTAAGGAGGCAAACGAGTTTTGCACACTTGTTTAAAGTCAGTCAGGTGCATGCGCACAGGCACACGCATTTTCACAAACCCTCAACAGTAGGGTTAGCAGGGAGGCACCCCAGAATAAAGCAACACAAGCATAGGGAACAATTAGAGCTATGCTCAGCCTTTAGTGTTAAAAGGACTTCTCCACAGCCAGCCAGTGGCACAGCCTTCTGAAGTCAGGCAGATCACAACAGTGGGTGATCTGTGTGGGCTTGGTGGACAAGCACAGAGTTTCTGTGTCACAGCTCTCATCTTCCTATGTTGCAGAACAGACAACTACTCATAGCTTAGAGGACAGATGTACTTATTTAGTCCTACAACATCACACCAGAGTGGAATACCTGAGGCCTGCAAATTCACTGAGCACTTAGTGAGCCCAGGTTACTTGCCAGGACTATGGCAGATCCCTACACAGGGAATGGTGCTTGCTGAGATTAGTTTTTTTCTCTGCTCAATCTGGTCCAAATGACTATTGATCTCTTAACGCAGAGGTGTAACAACAGCCTTCAGGCATTTTCACTGAGAGATTCCACTTTAAGCCCCTTGTCTCTTTCAAACTGTACTGCTTCAAAACCACTCGTTTCATTTTGGCCAGAACAGGGGCAAGACATTCGTACAAGCACCCTTTGGCCATTCCCATGGGATAAATGTAACTGCTGTGCATCCAGGATGCCCCCTTAGGGTCAGCCCTTGAACAATATTGTCCAACTTCTACTGGCGACGGACACGGCAAGCCTTGAGCTTATTTACTAGACCTTCTCAGAGGTCTTAAAATCAAAAGAGTGAAAGAATTGGGACCTTCTCAATGAACAAACCAACATGTAGACTTGCACCCCAGTTCAGCGTCTTCCTGTTCATAAGACCAGCAGCCCTTTATGTTAAATCCCTCAAGACAGAGCAATTTGTCACTTAATGCCCTCTAGAAACATCTCAGTATCTTCTAGAATAGCTTTGTGATGCAAATTGCAGTGATACTCTTTGTCATTGAGCTGGCACAACCATGTGTATGAGAAACACACAACAAAGTACATGCATTTTTGAAGGCTGCTTCAGGGTCTTGTACAAGTGTGAGTCCCCATCCCAAGCAGTGAACATAAAATTGCACATACACACACACACAAACGTTTATAGTGCTGCACTTCCAAGCTTCTGTTTGCAGGCACAGCTCTGAGCCTTTCATTAGCACACACTATTCCCTTGCTGTTCAAGGGGAAACAAGCTGACTGATACATATGGAAAAGAAAATGTGCATGGGAAGGTGCAACAATAGGGAAGACCTAAGTGATTGTTGGGGACATCAAACTGGACTGTGGCAGAGGACATCAAGCTGGACCTCAGCTTGCACTGTGATACAGCAACAAGAAACATGCAGTGTGGCCCAAGCCTGCAAAGAGTTCAGAACTTGGACCAGCATTTCACTTTGGTTGGTGTTGGCATGGCTGTGTTGGAGAAAGGATGTTGTCCCAGGGTACTGCAGCGCTGGAGAGAAGCAGAGATGTTGTGGAGTGCAGCAGCAAGAGACCATGGAAGATAATCAAGGAGCTGCCTAGAGCTGGAGGAGCTGTGGCTATGTTCAAGGAAGTTCAGAGGGTCTGAAGTTGGGTTAGATATTGTAGACCTCTGCTGTCTGCATACCAGAGTAAATGTCAAAGGAAGCACAGAGACCCCAGAGCTAAGGGGATGGCACAAGAGCCTGCAGACACAGTGCTGCCCTTCCTTGCCTCACTGGATGTACATCCTTTTCACTCTCCTCTGCTTGCATGGGCTCTTACACCCCTATAACTGGAGGTGGAAAAATGTAGAAGGCATCTCACTGTGTGATGTGGGCAGCAACAAGAAAGACACCCATGCCCACAGTCCCTCTCTGCTGCTCTGGCCTCTGCACCCCGGTGTCCTTCTCAGATTCCTCTGCCACCAGCCTTGGCATGGCTGAGCCTCAGAAAAATCTCAGTGGGGTCCCCATGTCCCACCTCTCCTGAAGGAGACTTCAGCTACATTGGCTTTCAGCATCTGACCCAGAACTTTAAAAACCTGGGTGCTGTGCAGAGGGCTCTCTTGTTCAGAGACCCGCATTCTGACTTTGATTAAGTGATGGACAGGAAAACACACAGAGACACAAACACAGTACAAGGCAATGTCCCCAGAGGAATGGGAAAAAAAAGAGAGATAAAAACCAAACAGCCGTTTTCACCCCCCAAACCGTATAATTTTGTGTAAATTTTTACTTTAAACATCTCTTTTTTTCCTGAGCTGTGATATAGGCCCTGTCAAAACCAGGGCCAATTACTGCCATTAGGTTCCCATTATGTCACTGCTTCTCCCCCCATTATGAAGGTCTTCGGCACACAGAGCTATAATCTTCACTCACTCTCGCTCCATCACTCCCAGAAGGAACAAAATTGTTTAAAAAAAATAAAGCCTTTATTTTGCCCCTGTCAACTCTGAAAAGGAAGGAAGGGAAAAAGATAAAGAACTGGTAAAGTTTTTAACTGTGAGTTTGCCAAAAGGACCAAGAGAACATGTTCAGCACAGCCAAGGCATATGAATTGGGGGCTGGCAGGAATGCTCTGTGGGATTACCCATGAGTCACTGTCTGAGAGAGGAGATATTTGCTTCCCTTCCCCTTTGCCAAAGCAGACCTGTGGTGAGCCTGATACTGCTGCTACGAATGGAGAACATAGAGAATGACTGTGGGGGAGCAGCATACAAGACAAAATTCATGTTCCACATCACACTCCCCATGCCAGAAACCTGCTGCTAAAGAAGCCACCCCATCTGCTTTCAAATACCCACCAGCCTCTTCACACAAAGTTCTGAAAAAAAAATCCACTGTAGTACAGTGGTGAGTGTCCCCGCCTCTCATGCCGGAGACCAGGGGTTTGATTCCTGCCAGAGAGGCAGTGGTGCTGTTTAAGAGTTGGACTTGATAATTCATGTGGGTCCCTTCCAACTCAGAATATTCTGTGACATTGAGCATGCAGGTGTTCTGAGAACATTCTTGGAAGTACATGGACCTGACATCTGCTGCCATCAAGGCAGAGAATGCAGGACCATGCCCAGGAAGGATTACTATCTCTGGAGGGCTCAGGTGACCATGCTCTGAGTCCTCAGGAATGAGAGTACACAAGACCATGAATATATCTGAGAGAGGAGCTGAGCAAGGGAGTCAACAGCTCACCAAGGATGAGGGACAAACGCCTCAGAGGGTTGCTCACTTGTCAGAGTAAGAGGAGTTGTGGTCCTGGAGCTCAGGAGAATGTATCATCCCAAGCACATTCACTCTTGTACATCAGAAGAGGGCTACTACGCATGTCCTCAAAAGTTCTGCTGGTGCTCTTGAGTTCCAGCTTCAATCTGGGATAGTGGGAGAGGGCGTGCAGTGTCTGCAGTGTGCTCAGCGCGCATCAGTAGGTTCTGCCTCATGATGCCCATTGCTACATCTCCAAACACCCTGTGTGTCCATTGATGCTGTTCACTGCTTTTTCTTGATCTCACTATCCCACATTTTGTGTGAGGTTCATGTGAAAACCAAGGGATGGATCCATCACAGCTTGCTATGAGAGCTGGATATGATCAGAACAGCTCCAATAAAATGAACTAGAGAGACTGATATGGAATACCCAATCCACCTCCCTTGGTGCCAGTTAATTCACTCTTAGGGCTCCATTTTGGTCAAGGCTGAGGGTAGAAGCAGCATGGGAATCTGATGTGGTATCAAATAACAGCAGAAACTCAGACCAAAGCATCCAGGGAGAGCCTGTGCTCAGAAACCACATGGAACTTGCAGCCCCACAATGGGAAGAAGGAGCACATGTCCTTTCCACCCAGTTGCACTTCTTCCCTGGGCCCTTGGTCACATGCAGTTCCCCAGACACCAACCACAAATCTTCCAAACCTTTCTCTGTTCCCCCTTGTATCCGTGTCTCATACTGAAAAGGGCTAAAGCCTGCAGCTCCCCTTCCAAGCCAGAGCCCTTCCTCTCGTCTTTTGGCTCCTGCACCCCTCTCTGGGGACCCCCTGCAGATGACAGCATCTGGCAACTCTGGAGCCACAGAGAAGGGGCACGATTTGCCCCTAAACAAAGAAACATCATCTCTGCTAAAGTGATTTCCACCATCAGTGAGACCTCACAGAGCCATCCTCCCTTTGAATGCAAAGGTCTTGCCCATTCCTCTGCAGACAGAGGGAGGGAAAGAAAAGGAAAAACAAAAGAAAAGGCGTGGGGGGGCCAGAGAGGGACACAGTGACAGACACTTTGGCTTTCCTGAGCAAAAGGCTGAGCCAGTGCAATGAAAGCGCTCAACAGCGGCCCACTGAGCTGTCACTTATGCGAGTCTGTGTGTGTGCAAGACACAGAAGAGGGGCTGCGCCCGCCAATTGCCCTGCTTTCCACCAGCCCCCTTTTGTTTTTGTTTAAATCAAATCAAGAGCTGCTTTAAGATGTGCAGCAATGCAATTTGCTGAGTATTCTCCTCTCCCCCCCCCCCTCCGCCCAGCCATGCCAGCAGCAGCCCCTGGTAACTGGGAGGCTGCCCACATGGAGGGGGAGACTCTTCGGCTGCCTGAATGGGGAGGGTGCAGGGCGAAGTCAGCGCAAGTGGATACTGGGATGCTGCTGCCAGTGGCAGTATTCCCTGACTGAGAAGTGACAAGCAGGAGCTTCAGTGGGGGGCTTGGGGAGACGTACATGCCCCAGTGACCTTCCCGCCTGGCTGCAGAAGTCATTGCACTGGGGACATTGGCTTGGGACGGGGGACAAATTGTTCGCTTTGCCTTGGCCTGAACCAGAGATACACAGGCTGCAGAACTCTGCTGTCGTCCACAGCCCCCTTGTCCCAGCTTCTGCAGTGGGCAAAGCAGCCTAGGTCCAGGAACCACCTGAATTTGCTCCGGTAGGAAGCAAAGATCCTCCCTCCCTGGCTTCCAGATGACAGAGTTGTGATTGGAGACCTGGAGTTTTCAACAGCCAAGGACAACTACTAGTCCCAGGCCCTGCACCCACCCCTCTGCCATCTCCTTGCCCCCAGTGTGAGCACCGAGAGGGGAACCAGGCATGGTTCGTGAGTCCATCCTCATGCATCTCTCCCTAAGATCACTGCTGGGGAAAAGTTGCTGCTGCTGTGCTGCAAGTGTGAGAGAACTTGCTGAAGAAGAAGGCTGAGGAGGAGGAGGGTGCAGAGCTGGGAGGGCTCAGGAAAGGTGCCAAATATTTGAGGGGGGAGGAAAGTAGTAAGTTGGAGGAGTGAGACCCTGGGAGACTGGCTCTGTATGTGCACAGCACACAGGTTGCAAGAATTCAAGTTCCCAGGCCGAGAAGAAACAAAAGCACAGGAATGTGGGAATGACAGGGCTGAATATCCACCCCAACACCAAGAGCTCAGCTCTGCTGAAAACAGGGAGCAGCCTGGATTTCCAGATCATGGACCAGACTCAGCCATGATGCTGGTTACCTGGTTACTCTGGTGAGTCCCTTGGCTTCCTTGTGCTTCATTTCTCCTTCAAAATGAAGAATTAACGAGGTTTATCTCAGTTGTGAAGTGCTGGGAGTCCTACAGCTGTAAAAGGAGCTTATAAGAACAAAATGGTATGAGGATTATCACAACTGCTAAGCCAGAGGACTGGAGGGCAAAACACTGGTAATGTTTCTCAAAGAGGTCAAAAAATGGCCATGGGGACTACAGATGAGCAAAGTCACACTTCAGTATCAGGCAACTTTCTGGAAACAGTTCCCAAATTAAGGACTGTGTTCAGATGGGCATGATTTAACAGATCCCTCACAGGGAACCGCCCTCTAAAGGCAAATACTCTCTTCCCTGTGAGAACTGTCAAAGTTCCTCAGCTCAGTGACTGGCCGGTAACTTTTCTGGGTTTTCCAAATGCACCTAAGACAGTTAGAAGAATCATCGACAGGGAAAAAGCAGGATTCTCCCCCCCCAAAACCACAATAATCACAACTTGGTGACACACACATGTATCAGAAGCAGGGACACTGCATCGCACACTACACCTTTGCTGCAAACAGAAATGTTCATGTAAACCACAACCACCATCCAAGGTCGGGAGCACTCTTTTTCCCAAAAAGAATAAAAATATCTTTTCTCTAGAGGAGAAATAAAAATGGTCACAAAAGACATGTACAAAACATGGAATAGGAGTAGCTTTAATAAATAACACCTACTACACCTTTCTTCCAGAAAAGGAAGAAGGAAAATTAATGAAGATCGATGGCAAAAATCCCTTACAAATGATAAAAAGGCAATAGTTATAGATAACACAGTTAACCCATGAGATTCCTTGCCACAAGATAGTGCTGATGATACAATTAAAGAGAGGAAAAAACCCCACTTAAACAGGATAATGAAAACATCCTGGGTTATAGCAACAAGAGTAAACAGAAGTTGTCAGTGGCATTTAAGGGAGTACACACTCTTTCAACCAACTAAGAAGTTCCCTGGTGGCTCATTTATTCCAAAATTACATGCCCTTCTGAACCATCCCCTGCTGCAGACACTGTGTCCTGCACCAGACAACACGCTGTTTCACACAGTGTCCTGGTCTCAGGTGTGTGTTTTCACATGTGCTCTGCACACACTGATATGCTCTCCATCCCAACGGCTTCCAAGGGGTTAAAATAAAACTTCTCCTCAAGAAGAAGAAGAAGAAGAAAAAAGAGCCAAAGAGACAAAGTTAATTGAAACTGCTGTTTAATTTTTCAGCTCCACTGGATTACACTGTGGCACAGATGGTTCATCAAGACAGTCTCTGTCTGTATCACTGTCCGTCCCAGCCTCTCCCCCCACCATGCAGAAGGGAGGGGGAGGAAAAAAACACACCAGGCAATGGCTCAAAAAAAAAAAAAAAAGGCAACTTAACACAAAAGAGCATTCTGTGCAGCTCTTTTCAAGGCGCTGGGACAATGCTCCCAACTTGATCCTTTCATAAAGAAAACGTTTCGGGGTCAGAAAACAGGACACATTAAGCCCAGAGAAGCACATTGGCCATTTTACTGCTGACTTTCGTGGCTAGCTAGAGGACTGCACTGGAGTTGGGTTATTTTAGTTGTTTTTAAAGGTGGCAGTCCTGTAGAAACAATTGCATTTGGGGTTTGGGGTGGCCTCGGCTCCCACCCGCCCACACCACCCTGTGCTCCAGCACAGCTCACCCACCCCTCTCTGCTGAGAAAAGTCTAACAGAGATGAAAGGCAGCCTCTTTAACTGGATTACCCTTACAAGCAACCAAACCAAAGAGACTAAGAAACAGCTAATTAAAGCTGTTCAGATAGAGAGAACAAATCCTTCCTCTTGCTCTTCCTTCTCTCCCTCAGCCCAATTCATTCATATTTCCCCTTATGCCTTATTAATTCCTCTGTCACTGCTCTAGGGGACAAGGGGAGGGGGAAGGGAGGCAGGTGGGGAGGGTGAGAAAAGGGACCAAACCTATCCATGGATCAGATTTTCAGCATTGATTTGGCATATGCCACAGCTACAACTCATTGATTCTTAAGATTAAATTGATGATTAGTACTGTCTGATTGAAATAACTCTTGGATTCTTGCAAAGAGAAAAATCAAAACCAAAAAACCCTCTGACTTCTTTCATGTAATAATTTGTTCTGTTAATCGTATTTTCCAGGGGCCCAGTGAAGGTAAAACTCCCTTACAGTTAATTCCTGGTAAACACTGGGTCTCAGGCTAAGGCAGGAAGAGAGGGCAAACAAAAAGTTGAGGTTTTGCCCACATGAACTTCTCAGCAAGTAGCTGTTGCCCTTGGAGTAACAACTAAAACTTAACTCCAAATTCAAACAAAAGCTTTTTCAAATATGACATCTGCCTGGGGGCTATTTTTGATTTAAATTTCCCATAAAAGGTGGATAAGGCATAGACTGCCCAAAACACAAAGGTCTGATCTCAAGAGAGAGAGATTCCAAATACATCTCAGAAACTCCTTCTTAGGCATCCAGGAAAAGGCTGTGGACTTATTTACAAGTGAATCTTCTTCCACTGTTTCCTCCTAGTAAAGCATGTACTATTTCCCTGTCCCCAACACTGCTAGGAACGCATGAAGAAAGAGCTGTTCGACTGCTCTGTATCAGGCCAGCTCCCATCACCCCATCCCATCCAGCCAGCTATACTGCACAAACAGGAAATTGCTGACTTTCCAACCAGAAGGGTTGGAAAGACTTTCCATCATGAAGGAGACTCAGGCGCTCCAGAGGAGTCCACAAGGCCACGTCGATAAGCAATGATTTTTCTACAACCAGAGATTAGATGAGAAACTGCATCCTTTGCTTACACCCACCTCTGACAGAGGAGAGACAGAGGGCTCCATAGCAGTTCTCTGCCCCTCTGCTGTAGCACTTTCTGGACAGTTATTAAAAGGAGACTCGTCATCAGGCAGTTTCGGGCCAATGATGCCATTTCACAGCCAGGATAATTGAGGTCCAGGAAAACTGAGCAGCTTTGTCAGGGTCACAGGGGCAGACTAGAGCAGACTTGCAGTGCCATGCGGAAACCAGGCTGGCACTCGGCTTCACCTCCTTTGCCAAAAATAAATGTTAGTGGAAAACAATTCCGATGGTTTCAGGTCAGGGAAGAGCACACAGGTGTGAAAAGAGCCCGGTCAGCCACCAGAGCACTGGGATGGCTGATGCACCAGCCGCGGCTGCCTGGCTCCAGGATGCTTCCATTGTCTGCAGTGCAACCACAGCTGCCTTTTGTGATTAAGAGGAGGGAAGGGGAAGCTTCACCTTAGAAGGATCACAAATGAAACCAGGACACCATGCGTAATTACTTCTAACAGGGTAATTATTGTGTACAACAGGATGACATAAACACTTTTCAGACCCTGGTACCTTGGGAGCTGTGTTTTAAACGCCCATCTGCCTCCATGACCTGTTTCCTCCTGCCTCCTCCTTGGCACATGC
Source organism: Pitta sordida (assembly GCA_013390025.1). Lineage (NCBI taxonomy): Eukaryota > Metazoa > Chordata > Aves > Passeriformes > Pittidae > Pitta > Pitta sordida. Next base: position 218,383 of record WEKX01015431.1, read on the forward strand.
GGTGGGTGGGCAGCTGCCACGCAGGCATTTATACCCAGGAGCATCCTTACCTGCTGCGGACAGTGGTATAATTAACACTATGGAAAAGTCATCATTATTCTTGGGTTGGGACTTGTGCTTGTGGTTTCAGGCTGAAGGACATGCCTGGCTTCATATAAGAAGGTACTTTCCACTGTTACATTTTTTTCTTTGCTTTTGAAGCGGACCTGACAGCTTCCTGCCTCCCGTCTCACCTGCCATAAACAGGGTGCCAAGAGGTGGAAGAGTCAGAGCAGCAGAGAGGGAGAGGAGGCTGGAGGGGGAGGGGGAGCAGAGATGACTGGAGGGAGGTCGAGAGAGGAACGAAGAAAGAGGAAAGAAAAGAAAAACCCAGCAGTGCACCATGTTGCATTGTTCACGCTCAGACCTTCAATTTGCTCTCTGCATTCTCCTGCAGCGGGGAGAATGTTACGCTGGCTTAAGAGACAAATCGGACACAAAATAAAGACCAAGCACTCAGCAGTAAAGCAATTATCGCAACATTTTATGCCGGGCCTGTTCCTTTTGAAGGCAGCCTGGTGCTGCCCGCATGTACCTTAACCCGTTCCTAATAACCATAAAGTCACCATTATTTACGGTACAAGACATTAAATAAATAATGAAAAAGCTGCCGGCGACGGAGCGAGGCAAGTGGGGGTTGCAAGGGAATCTCCCGAGACCAGAGCTGGCACTGGCTTAACCTGCGCTGCAGAAGGCAGAGGAAAACAACTTCCTTGGACCTGGGGAAGGGAGGATGCATTTTTATTTTGGGGTGGCACCTCAGGCCTTGGGATCAGCCAGAGAGTAAAAATTAGATTGTGGGTTTTTTTAAAAAGAAGAGAGAACCAAAACATGATTGCATGGATTCATGGGAAAGCCACAAATCAAAAAGCTTCCTACAAGAAGAAGGAGAGGTTGCAGGGCCATATTCTGACAACCATCTTGCCAATGTAAATCCTGGTGTAATGCTTCTGGACCTAGGAGCGCCTTCGACTCACAGGACGTAACTGAGGCTAGAAGTGACTCCCCTGTGAGGAGACATCCACTCCCATCTTGCTTAGATTGAGAGATAAACAGATAAAAATAAAATACAAACATAAATATGGGTCATAGCAAGAGTTCCCGTAGCTTCAGGTCCATGGGTTCAGGTTAGTGGGCAAAGGGCATATCCCCTACCTCAGCTCCACCTCTCACCACTTTGTCCACATGGCGCTACCAGGAGTCAGTATCTGCCCTCCAAGCTCTGCTGACTAGTTTCAGACACAAGCATCTCAACATCTCTGTTTTCAAGGTCTAGCTGCTTTTCCCCAAACCTGTTTCTCTTTTTAATCTCTCCCTGTCCTGAAAATCTGTCTTCTCTGAGCCATGCTGAGTCACACTCTGGGCGTGTGGGTTTGGCTGTGTGACCAATCCCGGCAACCTGGGCAGGTACAGGTACCTCCTTCAACCTCAGCCTCACACCAGCCTTGTACTTGTTCTGAAGTGATGCAGCAGCTCCTACCTCTACTCTGTGGTTCTACAGGGGGTGACAGATACACAGATGGAAAGCAGGAGGCTGTATGCTATCTTCACCAGAACCTCAAGTCATTTCCAAAGTTCCTCATGATGAGGGACACAAAGCACCTGCAGCAGCTAGCAATGTAGGAGTGGACAACAGGTATGCCCTTGGGTTATGGTGATATTCCTGAAAGGGATGGTAAGTCTTCACTGTCCACCAATGCTGCTCAGTGTGGACATGGTGAACATGGACACCTCCATTGCAGTCACATGCTGAAGGTGCTGGGCTTACATCAGAGACTGAAAGCAGGAAAAATTCAGTCATGTCATTCTGTATCAAGCATCACAGTGTTTCTGTGAAGCTGCTTTATAACTCTAAAGGCAATCAATATGAATTGTCATAGTGTTTTAAAGATGACGAAAACTCCACACAAGGTAGAAAGGGCATATGACAAGACTACTCTGAAAAATATGATTTATATATATTTTATATGCATTTTTACCTAGTAAATACTGTTAAGAGGTAAAACAACTGTTTTCTTGGATATGCACAAACACAATATGGAATGATAGAGGCACACCTCACCCTGTACACAGTTGCTGCCATGCTGCTGGTGAGCTCTCACAGGCCTTCTCTGTTGGAGTTTCATTTGGCTGACCGTATTTGTTAATAGACTCAACTTTGAAAGAAAGATTCAGGATTAAATGAAACTAGTTTCAAATTAATCTTTGTGTTGTGGAAATTCCTCCCAAAGCATATTGAAATAAGGTTTAGAAAAAAGTGTTGCCTCTGGGGCAGGATGGATGTTCTGGATCTTCTGAGAAACAGAAATAGGTTCTTTACATCTGTAGAATAGGAGACCTCCTTTTATAAGGGCTAAAACCTGCTCCTGGCACGCCCTCTTCCCCTTGCTCTACTGCTTCTGACTGTTGTACAAGAGGAAGTACTTATTTCACTGCCAAGGGCACGCTGGTCTGGCAGCACACACACATCTGGGACATAAAATGTTTCTGACCAGAAATCAAAGGTTGTTGAGATTACTATTTTCTTTAAATCAGAAATGTCCCATTCTATGACCTATTACCTAGAATTTGCCTCAAAAATGGAAAATCATCACATGAAACCATATTCCTCCTCTTTTCATGAGAGTTTCCACATATTTTACTCCAAGTTTATCCCTTCAAGAAGTGCAGCAATGAGAAGAAAAGAGCAGCATTTGATTTTTAATATCAGAGGTGTGCACCTGAATGGTCTCTGTTAGGAGAGCTGAGATTTGCTCTTGGAAGTGTGGGTTTGTGTTTTTCTTAAGTCTACTCAAAACAAAGGAAAATAAGCTCTTCTGCAGCTGAATGGGAGAGTCAAACACGGCCACACACAAAAGAGGAAGGGCCATCTGCAGCATCTGATACAACCAGAGAAGCTGGTACAGGTTCCCACTACCAGTGGGCAGATGGGGGGCAAGAGCAGCGTCACCACATGCAAGGAACACAGTACTGGAGGCGATGACAGGCTGGAATGAGTGATGCTCCACTCACCCAGATTTCTTCCCAGCCAAGGCTGGCCATGCAGAGAGGGGTAATTGCCTCTGCACTGTGTAGGGGGTCAGTGGGGTGCAGAGGGAGATGAACCAGGTCATGTAAGTTGCGGTGTGCTGACTTCAACCCAGCACGGTCCTGCGAGATGGGAAATTGCATGCACCCAACTGAGTGCTGCAGCATCCTGAACAAGCCTTTCCAAAGCCTGCGCTGTGGTGGCAGCCGTGGCACTGCACAGGAAAGAGGACCCGAGCTGTGCATCCTGGGGGGCTCCACAAACCCCATGTCCCCCTTTCACCTCAAGGTTATAAAGCACAGCACGGAGCAGCCAGGCACGGGGGCAGAGGCAGCTGCTCCCTATAAGATCTGCTCCATTACACCTCACAGAAGTGGGGAGAAGGGGTGGGAAGGGAGGGAGGGGGCGGATTTCCAGGCATGGGTGGGTTCATTCTTCACCAGCTTACTCAAGTCAAAGCTACCACCGATGTAGGGGGGACAAGCCGGGCGGGGGGTGGCCAGTGTTTCACGAGGACAAGCCATTCAGGCAGGCTTGCGAGTCACACCCAGCTCCTCGGGTAGACATGCCTGTCTCCGAGCTACTGAGAAAGCCACCACAGCACTGTCTCATAGTTCCCGCACAACACCCGCTCCCTGTGCCTGCCAAATCCGCAGCTTCTGGGATGACACTTTCTTTTGGATGCCTAGCCCCAAAGCCAAACTGATGTCATTAAAGACGCTGCCCCCCCCCCCCTCCCCCTGGCCTCCCCAGCGCCCGGCCACCAGGCTCAGCTGAAATGTAAACCTCTCCGCCTCTCCCCGCAACAAAAGCCAAAGGCTTTCAAAGCCCAACCTGATTGAAATTCAAAAACTTTTTCAGCCCCTCTCCCTCCTCCCCACCTTGAAAAGAGAGTGTATAAAACTGGGAGACAAAAGCCTTCCCCATCCCACCCTCCGCATTGTCTGGCCGGGGCGGGTTCGGGCCAGCGACAAGGGGCACCCAGCCCGGCGGGGGCCCCGCTCCCGCTCCCCGCACCCCGCTCGTCCTCGGCCGGGGGGGTCCCGAGCGTCAAAACACACCAGCACGCACCCGAAATAACCCACTCCCAGCCTTTGTGCGGCACACAAAGAAGAGCCGGGCGGTGATGGAGCCGGGCGGGTGATTTACTCACCTGCCTCTCCGGCCCCCCGTGGGTTTGTATGGGGCGAGGGGGAGGGGAGAGCTGGCCTTTGATTTTACACACACACACACACACACACACGCACACACACACACACACAGAGCTTTTGTTGCTGTCCCGCCCTTCTCTTGAGCCAGCATCTTCTGGGTGATCCCTAACCTCTCAGCTAGCTGGTGTCCTTCCCCTCCATATCGGTGGTGTCCCGTTCAGTGCTCCTGGTCCACGCTTGGAGTTCTGCAGCTCTCTTCCCTTTGGGAGAGACATTTCAAGGTTCTTCTTTTGACATGAGCTCCCCTCTACACATCTTCATCCAAACAGTCGCTGTTTCTCTCTCAAGCACCTTCCCTAGTTCCATATTGCCCTCACAAGAGAAGACGTCTTCTCTGTAAATCCTGCTTATGCCTGGTTACGTAGGAAGCCAACTCTACTGACACACCTATTTCTTGCAGCCAGATCAACAGCTCTCAAAGGCCTTAGAAAGGCAACAACATTCCTATGTCCTGTTGGGCTTCAAAGTCTTATGCTGCTGACCCATCTGGTCAGACCCCATCCATTTTCCCCATGTGGCTAAACGCAACAACTGAGATAGTTTGGGCTTTAATGCCCCTACTCCAGAGGGGTGGTCAGGTATGTCTGACGCAGTTGAGAACCTGCACCCAGAAGATAAGCAAAACTGCACTAAGTCATGGTTTTCAGACATGAGCCATGGGCATTTAGGAATAACCTCCCACAGCAGTGCTTCCACTGGTGCCGTCTCACAGGAGAAGAGAGAGGGCTTGGCATTTTTACTACCAAGACTTTAGGAAGCTCTCTCAGAGACAGCAGAGGTTCCAGAGATAAAACTTGTCCCTTCCTGTAATGAAAAAAAGTAACTCTAGGTACAAAGATTTCTTCCAACTTCAACAGCAGGCTCTGACAGGACATCTCCTAGGGACGAGGACATGGTCCAGCTTAACACACACTAATAGCAACCCATTGATTTGGTCTTTCCTCCTATGCTTCCCAGCACTTCTGCTGCTGCTCCATGTCAACATCTCAAGCCTTTCCGTTTTTTCCTTCGATACTGCTCTTGATACAGGTCTTTCTTCCCAAGACTAGAAGCAGCTCTCCTCCCTGATCCACGCTCTCTTGCAAAGGAGTCCTAGTCCATAGTAGCGTACGGGTACCCTTATCACAACCTGGCTGCACATACTCCCAAGCTGTCATCCCCAAGCAGCACTAAGTGGTTGTGTGCTCAAAGGTGACATACTCCCTCAAAGATGTGACCTGAAAGTGCCAGTTGCATCCCTTAGCAGAGACATGCCGCAGTTCAGATGCTGCTACCATGTGATAATCCATTTTAAAAAATCTTAAGAAAGTCTGATATGATGCATAAACAGGGATGAGGGAGAGCAGACATCAGATTTTTCTCTACTGCTACTCACAGCACCAGCCTGGGCAGTTGATGCTTTTCTCTGGACCTCACTTTCCCCCTCAATAAAAGGGAGGCAGTGATTCCAGCTCACTCCTTTAAGATACTCTGAGATCTTACAAGTGAAAATAAATAGGTGTGCAAAGGGCCAAGTAATAGCTCTGAATCCAGAGCTGGATGACAGACCTGGCTCCTGACTCAGCTGCCTGCCTGTACAGCTCCTTGGCTATCCAAGACAGCCTACTAAATTATGCAAAACCTTTGAGTCAGCCTGACTTAATTAAGTTTTAATTTTAGTAAATTACCAATGTGGGAGTGGTTGAATCTGTGAACCATTACTCCTGCTTGTTTGGGATTTTATTTGGAAATAAGACACTTCATTACATCTCTGTAAACAAGATCTACCCAGAAAGGAGAACTGGTGCAAAGGATCAATACAGAAGTGGGAAATGGAGGTAAAGAGATAAGCAGGCCAGACTAGGAATGTGTGGTTAACCCAGGGATTTGGGAAAAGCTGTCCAAGGTCTGTGTATGCTGCACTTTCTTTCTCCCCAGCCTTCCAACACCAGCCTTCAGTCTCATCCTGAAACTTGTAGCACAAATGCCATCCATGGCAATGCTGTAGATCCTTGCACATCTGCCTAGGATGGTTTGTCCTGAGAGGCCTCCTCATCCTTACACCCCCTGTCCTTGGAGCAAGGAGATGTGAACAGAGTCTTCAGGAGTGCACAGGACTAATGTCCCCAGAGCTAAAATGGGCTTGTAAAGCTCAGCAGGTGCATACCACCATTACTACTATTACTGCCATGAGGTGATACTGCCCCTAACCCAGAAATCACTACAATACTACCACCAGACAGGCAAGACCTGGAAGTAATTGTGCCTCTTCTGGCTGGCATGGGAGAAGCTCTTCTTTGTCCAAGACACCAGTTCTACTTTTCTAAGTTCCTAATTAGTTTAACAGCATGGTGATCACCCATGGTACTGCAGTACTTTCTGCTGTCACTGTCATTCATGAGCCCAGTGCTAACACCCGCCATGAGCCACATGGCAGCACAGGACAAGTGTATAGCACAAAGGCCAGTAACACAGGCAAGCAATGCCTTACCCATCCAAAACCCTGGTGTTTTGAATGCAAAACAGATATGCATTTTTACGAAGAGAACTCATTCCTAACAGAACAAACCTAAAAGAGGACTAATTTGCTCTGTCTTGTACTTCAATAAGATATTTCTAAGATATTGTGTCTAATTTTTAAATCGAAGGCAGATCAATATCATATTAGTCAAGTATTACAGTGTTTATAACTTAAATATCTATCCAGAGAGAAATGATGATGCTTTTTACAAATCTCCTCCAATAGCTTAAATTAAAAATAAACCAGCCAATCTATCAATCAGCCTTATTCATTCATCTCAGCTATTGTGGGAAGAAAAGAGCAACGTACGCAAGAGAGAAGCAAATGGTCTGAGAAGAGGCAGCTGAATGTATTGATCAGAGTTAAAAAAAAAAAAAAAGTTAGAAAAACCCAGACACACGTCATTTGGTTTAATGCAACCCATACAAACAGCTCCAAAAGGCCACAGCTGCCTGCCTTGAGCTCTGCTCAAGTTGGTGGGTGCCTCTCTCCCAAATGACAGCCCTCCAGAAGAGGCAAGACCTCTTACTGCTCCTACTACTTTAAAACTACTGTATCTTCTCTGGAATAATAATAATTAAAAAAAGAAATAAGACAAAAGTCAACATTGTATCCTTAGGGTACAAATATAATAAATAAATAAGCAGGAATGCCTGCAACCCACCAAGTCTGACAGCTTAAAGTGTGCACAAAGAAAAAAGCACTGGTGAGAGAGTGAAAGCCATCCTTTGAACTCCTGCACCCCAGCACTCTCAGAGGAGATGGATTTATGCTTCTGCTCCAGCATGCCAGTTCAGAGAGACCTTTTCTATCCATCTCACCCTGATGAGGCTCTCAAAGTCACTTGTGGCCTTCTCCCCCACTTTTGGCTTTTATTGTTTAAACTTTCACTGTTTTCCTGCAGTTGAAAAGGGAGAGAGAATCACCTTACACTTCCTGGGTTATTTAAAAAGAAAGGGAAAGAAAAGGGAAAAAAATTCCTCTCCTGAAAGGAAAGTTTTCATGTTATTTTGAATTTGTTTTTTAGGGTTTGTTTGGTTTTGGTTTGTTTGGTTGGGTTTTTTTAATAACCTGCCTGGGAAGGCCTCAGCCCCTGGGCTGAAGAGGGAGCTCCCCATCCCTCTCAGCCTGTTGCATTCAGGTGAAGAGGCACAACTCGTGTTAGGCCGGTGGGAACAAATCTCCCCTTTTGTTCGCTGCCAAAGGCTTCGCTAATTGCCGTTGGCCCGACCCTGCCTTATCGTCGATCGCTCCCAGAAGGGGAGGGCACAGGCAGGTTCAAAGAAAGGAAGAAAGAAGAAAAGAAAGAAAAGAAAGCAAGAGAAAACATTCCTTTTCTTTCCTCCAGCAGGCAGTGCGAGGCAGAAAACCAGAGGGAAAGAAAGAAGAGGGAGAGTGAAAGAGAACAAAAAATAAATAAATGACCCAAGCCTGCTCGGAAGACCCTCTTTCTCTCCTATCAGCTTTTACAGGGGGCAATACATTTTATTCATTGCCAGGTCTGACTTATCGCAGCCTTGTTTTTAATGAGGTATAATAAGGGGAACATTTTGTAACAACACGGTTCCTCTATTTTATCCGACAAACAGCTGTGTCATGGCCGTCGCTGGGAGAATGAATCATATCTCCCTGCCTGCATATGCTAACTCCCATGTAATTACCCTCGCATCTTAAATAAAGCAGGCCCTAAACCTGTCGCTCAGATTACAAGCAAACGGTGCAGACCTAGTAACTGGGGCCTCTATCATTACAATTAATTTATCACAGGAGCGGCTGAGATTAGAGACTAGAATTAAAACTCGGAGCAGGGAGGGTGCCCGGGGCTGACAGGGAGAGGGAGAGGAGCTTTATTGCAGAGGCAAGGCAGGCTAATTCCTTAACTGGAGCTATCCTGGATATTGTTTTCTTCCTTTAAGTTATTTGCTCAGTTATTTTCCCGAGGCTACGGCAGGACATTTTTCTCCCTGAAATGTCAGGAAGCAGAAAGCAAAGGGAACTTTGCCCTGCATTAAACCCACTAGATAAACGCAAATGTACAAAGGCCCCGGTCTGGGTGAGTTTACGTGTGTCCCAGCACATCCACACCCGTGAATTTCAGAAGGCACGTATGCACACATTTATATGTGTATACATAATAATATGCCAATGAATATGTACATTACATGCATAGAGAACCAGTAGATAAGCAAGAACATCTCTTCTTGACTGCTACACAGAACTGTTCGAAAAATAAAGTTTCATCTTTTCAGAACTTCTCTGCTTTAACTACAACTAGTCCAACAGAACAGCCCATTCTTCTTTGTAGCTTCCCCCAGCACCAGTGCAACACTGATTTGCTGTGGCACAAGCACATCTGCCACTCCTGGGCTACCCTTGCTCCCCTGTGCCCACACATACGGGTATGGGCTGACCTCCTCACACCAGGCTCCCAGAAATGCTCCTTCTGGTTCCCTGAAAGGAGGGAAGGAGGGAGGGAGGGGTAAAGAGGTTGAAATCAGTCCCTTTAAGGTAATTTTTCTTGGTGCGAACATTCCTGGCAGAATACAATCTTTAGTATGAAAACCACTCCTCCTCAGCCATGGTCTACCGCTGGTTACTTACAATATCCAGTAAAACAGATAAAACAAACAAAGCTGATGAATAATTTTACATCCACATCAGTGCTGTGCACTCCTACACAAGACAGCTCCTAGTGTCCTGCTTTTTTTCCATCACTGCTCCCCTAAGAAGATCCCACACCCCAGAAGGTTTGCTGGACCTGCAGACAGGCATCTGCAAGCAGAAGAGAACCATTTCATTGCAAGACCAACTCAGCAGCTATATATACAGAGGAACAGACTCTGTGGACAGCAAAGGCTTTCTGGTATCAGAGGGAGTAAGAGGATTCCCAGTCAGCTGCATCCAAAATTGATCTTACTGTAGGATTGGGTCCTAATTCAGTAAAATAATAAAGAAATATATTTTGATTAAAATCATATGTGTTTTTTTAGAAAACAGTATCTCTCTTTTTTAGAAAATTGTATCTCTCTTTTCTTTTTTAGAAACTTTCGTGACTTCTGTGATGGAAAGAATCATAAAAATCTATTTTATTTTCTACTATCAAGAATTTGGTCTCTTTTATCAGTCTGAATATTGAAAATAGATTTTGCTGTCCTCACTTTTGCTTCCAGTTGCTCTGCAGTGACTTATCTTTGAGTGTTTTGTGTATACTGCAAGGCCTGGGCTCTAAGATGAACAGATGAAAAGGGAGGAGTAAGGCTGGATTTTAAAGGATTGGTGTACATACTTATTTCCAAATGATGTTTGTTTTAGATTTTTTTTGAGGTTTTGTAAACATTATTCATCGCCAAAAACTGAATCTGAGGCCAAATGACATGGATACATTATAAATAAAGCTAAAGCACTTTAATAAAAGAGTGCTGGTCTGCCAGCCATGCACTCCAGCCAGCAGGAAGGTTATAGTTTTATGGGCACCAGAGATATCACTTGTGGGCAGAAGAAGTGACCTGTGGTCCTTCCAGCCCAGTGTGATGTTTCCAGCAAAGGCCAGACCAGATGCTTCTGTGAAAGATCAAACAAAGTAAGACAAAAGGAAGATACCACTGTAAACAGTTACAGGGCAGCCTCAATTCAAGGGAAGTTTCCTTCTCAAAAGCCAGCCTTTGGCATATGCTCTGTTCTCATGGCAGAAGGCATTTAGCAACATCCTATAGGATTAATCTAAAAAAACCTGAACCTCCACTCTCCATTATCAATGGCACTGAAAAAATGGAATTTATTATTATTATTTTTATTATTATTATTACATACTACTAATATTATTATGTAAAAGCACAGCTTTTTGCTTCTCTCTTCTATCTGCTGGTTCATGTTTTTATGATTTGCTTGCTAACCAGGTAATGGAAATGTGAAACTTTCAAGCTGAAGCCCTCTTTTTCTTACCAAGGGAGTCAGCACTGCCAACTTAACACAGATCCCGAATAGGTGTCTGTATAATATCTCAAAGCATATCCTGCCTGTCCTGACAGTATTTCCTTCTTCTGAAACTATGTCATGGGATGGCACAGGCAGATGGGTGCATGTAACCGCACACTCCCTTTCCTGCAGTGCCAGCTTGGCTGCTGCTGAGCTGGACCAGGGGGATGCAGCCTGCAGAAGGCAGGCAGTGGACATGCTGCTTTTTATTTTCTGCTCACAATTGGCAGTTTCCTCCACCCACCCAAACAGACCCTGCAATGTTTTTTTAAAATGCAGTCAGCAGCTGGAAACTAAGGCAACTTCTGTCATCTATTGAAAGTCTCCCAGCAAAGCTGCAAGCCTTCCCTGGACCACCCTGGGTCATGTAAATTCAGCAGATTATCCATCCCTAACTCTCCTCATCTATCACCCGCCTCTGTTATCGATCTGCTCCTCTGAGAAAGTGGGGCCTGGGCTGTCCATTGCTGAGTCCTGCAAATCTGGCCAGACGCACGTGTGACTGCCTGGGAGAGTGAGGAGGACAGGTTCAATAATGCCGGGTTACTGCCACTGCACAGCCTGAGCCGGGCTGATCTTTGGGCTCGGCAAAGGCAGGATTCAAAAGCAGGACAAGATTTGGCCATAGTACCAGAGGACTCAATTTAATCCCATGACACTCAGCTTTAAAGGCAATATCGCCAGCCACCAGCTGCCAGCCGAGGCTGGGAAGTGACTTCCACTGACCAGTGGAACAACTAAATGCCTTCTTTCCATCCATAAGATACCCACAGCACCTCAGCTAACTGTTTGCTCGTCCATTTTGCAGATGAAGGCTGGGAAATTCCTATCTCCACATGCCTTATTCAAACTCTTTGCCAGAATCTCATAAAAATCCCAAGACTTGTGACCATAAAACTCCCCCATTTCAAACCCAGCTGACTTACAGGTGAATTTAATTCCCCTATTTGTTTCACCCAGCGGTCCAGCTGCAAAGTTCACCAGAACATGGCCCTCCACCCAGGGTCAAAGCTCTAAATATTACATACACACCACCTGCACCAACGACTTTAATTTTCATAAAGAGTAAGTTCTATGCTTTAATTTATAAATAAAAAAGAAAGATGAACCAAGTGTAGTCACACCAGTGAAGTGTTCCTTCCCCTGTAAACATCTTGCTACAACTGCATGGTGAGGTCTGGAGGGAACTCATCCCAGTGGGGTGCTAATTCTGGGAGCTGGAGATAACTGTTGAAATGGGAATACCTTTAACAATTTCACTGCTGATTTTTCAGCAAATATATGTATCTATGATGCTTATTCATAATCTCAAACTACTTTCCGCGTGTCCCAGAGAGGTGACAAAAACCTTATGTGTCTACCTAGCTGCCAAAACCTCCTACTTCCCCCTGCTTCTACAATGCAGCTGAGTATTGTTAATATGAAAATCTTTGGCCTATTGATCACTAAAAATATGAGGACGACAAAAAAGCATTGAATTTAACATAAAAATAAACAACTCATGGCTGCTGTATTGACTGTATTATTCATATTATGATTTAATTCATTCGCCTTTCATGCAGGAGCTGTAGATTTCCACCATCTTTGTCAGACCACTTCCAGAACTGGGAGCCATTGCTTGCTGAAAGCAACTGGGCCAACACTACTAAAGCAAAGACATTACAGATGGAGAACACCACCCTGCATGGTGCAAAAACTTGAAGCAATGTGTGCTGATGCTTCCTTTTGAACACTAATCAGTATTATGGGACATGACTATGCCTACCTTGGATTCAAAGTCTGAAAGATGAAGTTAATCAATCCTTTGAAAGGATATTCCAGAGAAGTTGTGGATGGCCCATCCCTGGAAGTGTTCAGCGCCAGGTTGGACAGGACATTGAGTAATCTTGTCTAGTGAAAAGGTGTCCCTGTACACAGCAGAAGTTTGGAACTAGATGATCTTTAAGATCCCTAACAACGCAAACCTTTTTATGATTCTATGATTCAATGGCAACATAGCCCCCAGGTTGGCCAACCGAACCCTAACCCTACACTAGCAGTTTGGCTGAGCATGTAGAACATGCTCCGGACACTCATATCCCCACCTGGACTTTCCCAGTCTCCACACCATGACTATACCTCACACACCCAATTGTCTTCCTTCCTACTAGTTCAACAGTCAAAAGCTCTGCACAAATTAAGGGTCTCAAAACTCATGCACGGATGGGGTGAACACAGAAAACTCTGCAACGTCTCTTGTACTTCTCAGGTCCCTGGAACAGCAGGGCCCTGGGGAAGAAAGGCTTGACATTAAATGGAAATATGGGATTGGGACCCCACCCCATGTCACACCAAGCACCACTAAACCCAAAACAAACCAGGCAGCCCCATAAGTCGTAAGAATTAAAGGCACGATTCCGCCTTTCTAACGATGCTTTTACAGAAACCATTCCACTGTAAAACTTTATGATTTGAATCTTTATAGCTGCCAGCAGAGCACATGTTCACTGCCTTAAATTATAACTTAATCTCAACAGAATTTGTGCTTTCCAGCATTCTGTGGGTAGAGTGAAAGATGAGAGGCAGAACTTCATGCCTGCTGCCCACCTGCCTCCTTCAACCACAACCTCCAGAGGTACCATGTGCTGGGGTGTAGCCACAAGCCCTCAAAACAGCTCCCATCTGGAGATACTCTGTAGCACGGGTCCTAAAGCAGCACCTTCTAGCACAAGGATAGAGGGGCTCATGGGGCATTGTTATGGTGCTGTTTATCACCATGATCACTAAACACTAAAATGGAGGAATGTGGCTATCAATTAAAAAAAAGTAAAAGGGCCAGAGGACATATGACAGCAGCATCCCAGCCATGTTTGTGGGGCCAGTGCATCCTCCTCGGCAGGATCACACACACCAGGGCAATGAGGAACCCTCCACTCATTCAAAAAGTACAAAATCTGCAACAGAGGCTGTCACAGAACTGGTGTATAGCAGTCCCCCAAAGCACACCACCTTCCAGTGGATGAACACCATGGTCTGTCTACTAATGTGTTTGCTCCCAGCTCTGCTCTCTGCAGAAGAGGCTGTGCTGGCAAGACCATGCTTAGGTTACAGTGAAGCAGAGCATCCTCCTGTGGTCTCTGGTCTGCTTTCCCTGCACAAACACCTTGCTCAAAAGGATCATGCTGGTTTCTGCTGGATTTTTTAAAACCTTGCTGTGCATATCCAGCACCTGCAGCAATATAAAGCCATGCGCAAATGTGAGTTGCAAGTGTATCATGCAACCCTGGAAGAAGCACAGTCTTGTGTGCATGTTTGCACAAAGCAAGATGGCAGCAGAGAAAATGCTGGGAGAAAACCACCAGCTATCTGCAGGGAGAGTGCTCCAGTTTGGTGGGGGAATTGGGAACATTTTTTTCAATTCCTTCTCATGTTCAGCAACAGGGAAGAAAAGACCAATCAATCAATACAACAGTAAAATTTTTAACACAAGTAACCTTTAAACACTAAACAATGTCATACTAAACTAAAACAAACTGTGTGAAATCCCAGTTAGGCACCGAAGTCACCCTGGGTCAGCCAGACTAAGAAAACAGAGATAACAGAGATAACAGGCTTCAGCATCATGCCATACACAGTCCTTGTGTTCTCTCTGCTGAGACCTGTGTATTTATGAATGAGTGGTCCTCCTCAGTCAGCCAAACACAGCATCTTGGAGCTTGTGAGTTCTTTGGACAGATGACCCCATACTCGGGATCACCATACTCTGCAGCACCTAGGCTTGAAAGATATAAGCTGTCCTCTCTCTGGCTACGCTCCCTGCTTCCAATCCCTGCACAATTTGTTCACAATTTTCCCCTTTATATCTTCTTTCCTTTTCTTCTGAGGAGGAACTGCTTTCTCCCTTCTTTCAGTTGACCATGGGCTGATAAATTTACATGGAACTGTTTTCATTGCCAGCTGCTGATCCTGCACTTTAATCTGCTGTGCCTCTTTTTTTATTAAAACATCTCCCCACTCAGCATGTTACCTCAGTACTGAGCTCACACAGAAACTGGAGTGCATTTCTGAGAAAGCATTCAATGCTCCACACCTTTGTGTCTGCGCAACAGTGGGTACCTGATGCCTGGACAGTCACAAAATCATGCAGAAGCAGAAGGGTGAACATGAGGTTATCTGTTCCTCTCTGTCCAAAAGCGGAAACAGCTAACTTTAACACATTCCTCAAATAATTCTGCTTCATGTGCTCCTGAAACCTATCAGTGCTCCCCACTGCCTAGGCAGCCTACTGCATTGCTCTGCCACTGTCATGCTAGAAAATAAGACCTGACAGAAAGGATTCAGACTGAGCTACAAACTTCTTGCCTTATCTGCACTTGGCACATCTTCCTACTCCTCAACCTGAAATGCTCACCCGCCACACCATCCTCAAAGGAGGGTGGATTTCTTTTCCACCCTCCTAAGGACAGACCAGTCTGAACACCCTCATTGCCTCTGTTTTAGGCAGGCTATACCTGAAATGGACATCAACAAGAAATAAGAGAGGAAACAGCCCTCCACTTTCTGCAGGACTACCAGGAATTTAGGAATAAGCCTGGCAAGCCTTTTATTTCCTTTTTCCCTTATTCTAATATTCTATTTCTTTTTTTCTATGAGAAAGGGATGCAGAGCTCCTGTAGGCAGGACTGCTCTTCGGGAGCTAAAGTTTGTCTGTTCAAACTGGACATCTAGTACCTGGCAGACCTCACCTTTCACAGAGCCACCTGTGACTAAGAGCTTCCCTTTGATGCTTTCTCCTGTGGATCTTTTAGGCTGCAGTCCAGTAACTTTCCTTCTTAAAAGGAAGGCTGAGAAGATTTTGTTTCCTGACTTTTGAAGAGCTTTTCCTCTTCTTTCTTTGATCTGTGTAGTGAATTTGATCTCCCAGAAGAGCAGGACAAGGGTTTCTCCTGGCAGCCTGGTTCCGGACAGTCAGGATTTGATTCATTGATTTGTTTGTTTTTATTTGGCTTTTGTGTTTGGCAAGCTGAATGCAGGGCTGGAACTAATGCTCTTTCCTTAGGCCCAGGAGAAAGAAGGTGCTTCCTTGAACCTGGTGGAGTCTGTGCTTCCCAGGCTGTGGGCTGGACACCAGCACATCTCTGGAGTCACTTCCACTGTCTGCTGAGGGATGCAAGGAAAGAAGCTCCATCCTGCTCCACCATGAAACTGGACATCTAAGCATTGTGGGTTGATAAGATATCGAGTTCTCCAGGAATCCCCTGCAGGCAGCACTTCTTTTTCTGTCTTGTTTTGTGGCAGACTCTGGGACAGGTGTCTGCTGACTGTTCATGCTCCCTGCTGGCCTGGCAGCCAGAGGAAGAATCAATAGGGGTAAAGGATGGGCCCTCACCTGTCTGGGGATGGAGAGGAGGCTGTAA
The DNA here is from genome assembly GCA_013390025.1 of Pitta sordida. Classification (NCBI taxonomy): domain Eukaryota; kingdom Metazoa; phylum Chordata; class Aves; order Passeriformes; family Pittidae; genus Pitta; species Pitta sordida. Next base: position 234,532 of record WEKX01015431.1, read on the forward strand.
CACATCAAGCATGCCTCAAGACCTTGAAGATCTTTACCTCAGTGACAGCCCTTCAGGACTCCAGCACCAGTCTGAGTGCTTCTTCCAAACAGCCATGCATGGTGAACCCCATAGCAAACTTCTCCCACATCTGCTGGCACCTTTCCATCCGAAGAAGAGGAAACAGAGGTCCTGATGTGCCCAGCCTGGTTCCTGACTGGATGTTTAGGATACCTGTCCTGGTTGGGAACCATAAGTGCTGGGAAAAAACCAACCATTTAGAATAGATGCTCTGAGGTGAGGCGACTGAGAACAGAGGCAGTCTCACTGGTCAGAGCCCACCTCCAAGGACCCCATCAGCAGAGCATCCTCAGCTCATGACAAGACATAGTTCCTGCCCACATTCTCAAGCACCTGAGCCAGCATGGGACAATTCCTGACTCCAGGCTATCAGGAATCCTGCTTGGAGACTAGCCCATGGCTTGAACCTGTCATTGGGAATCAGCTCATGGCTCAACTGACACTAAGAGCAAAATGAATGTTTGTGTGGGTGTTACTGAAGTTTCCAAGCCTCCTGACCAATTGGTGCCGGAACTGGGATAAGAACAGGAGCCCCTCACTCCCAGCCCCAAGACGGACAGCAATGCTGTAATTCAATAAATAACTGGGATATTTACTCAAATGAATGACACTGAGCCTGCTCCAAGGAGTTAATTTAGTGCTAACTGACTGGATGGAAATGAAAAGGTCTCATTTTACATTAAGAATGATCACCTGACAGTTTTACTGAATGTCTTATGACAGGATTTATATGGCTATATAATTTTAGGGTATATTTGGAAGGTTATTATCCTGATTTAAATAAACATGATCTCAAGAAAATCAACATGAAGTCAGGAACTTTTCACATAAGAAAAAAGGCAAGAAACTGGCTCAGAAGTGAACCTCGGTTGCTGTACCTTGTGCCTTCTTACCCCAAATGTCTTATCTTGGCACCAGGATGGGAGCAGTGAGGGAACCCAACAGACCGTGTGGACTGGAGGGAGGAGGAGGTGGAAGAAGGCAGGAAGAAGAGGCTTGGGTGTCAGAAGTGCCCCTTATAAAAAGTGTTTGTTAAAGGGTCTTCTGCAAGGAAAAAGAAAAAAAGGGAGGAATCAACAGCAAATATATTGTTGACGTCAGTAAGGGCATCTCTTTCGTGAGTCCTATTTTCCAGGGGATGTTCCCATTCTCCAAACAGAAATGGTGCACAAAGGAACTTTTGGGAACTTTGGTCTCTTGTGTTCAGGGGCAGCTGGCAGGCTGTAGGCTTCTGGCTCACACAAGAGCAGCCCTGAAATGAGGCTAAAATATGCCCCAATGCACATAACTTATGAGATGGAGAAAAGGCTGCAGGATGCAGCACATTCCTATGGCATTCCCAGGTCTGTAATACAGCAGGACTGCAGCCAGTGTTGGTGCAAAACCCTTCAGCCAATCCCTTGCTGGTGGGGGACTAGAGCTACTATCATGTGTCCACCTCCTTTCCAGCTTCCATGGAGGCTTGCATGAAGGGACCTTTGTGCAAGTAAGTGCCCAGGACACAACCAGCAGCCTCTTTCAGTCTCCCCATGTCCTGAATTCCCTTCCTTCTCATCCTGTGTCTCTAAGTGTAATTGTATACAAGAAAAACCCTCTCCAGGCTTGTTCTGTTTTACAGGCTGCCTGATGGGATTATCTTTCCTGTCATTTTGAAGCTTGTATAATCATGCGACTTACAGCACTCAAGCTAAATCACACTCAAGATACTTTGTCTGTCTAAATTGTTTTGAAGATCAAGTAATTTATTTACAGATCATGCTATTTATTCTAGTAAAAAGTAAATTTAAAACCAAAATTTTAAAATAAATATAAGATGTAGGTAATAAGGGCATTGCAGTCAAGTAGCAATATCCTGTGGAGCAGATAAGTGCCAAATAGAAATGATCTTAAATAAGCTGAAAACTGCACTCTCTGGTCTCAGACCACACAAAGAAAAGGCAACTTATTTGGTCAGGCACAGTCCTTCTGAGAAGTAACACTCACTTAGATGCTACAGTGATGATAAGCAGCACAGACATATCCAAGACAGGTAGATCGATTATTCCTGTAGCAGTAACCTTGGGGCAATATTTGTCTGTCATAACCCCAAAGCAGATCAACTAACATTTAGGGACTAATCTGATGCCCAGTCCAGTCAGTGCAAATTTTTCCATTTATTTACTTCCATGGCTGCTGGATCAGACCTTTTGGGACTGCAAGATATCATACAAGCTCCTCTTTCCACTCGAAGAGCTATAAATGTGCAAAGAGCAGAAGTCAGGAACAACCACGTGGAATTTGGCCGCAGATTTATTAAGTAACAGAAACATCACAGAGAGCTAGAGGGTGTCAGTGGCCAGATGGGAGTCTGGGGCACACACAAGCCCCTACGTGCACTTGCTCTGTGCACAATGAGCTCATGTATCCTATAGGAATGCATCTAGGAGCAACTCAGGGATGGGAGCACATCTCCACCTCCAATACTGGGAAACCAGTGGCAGTCCCAGGGGTCACCTGGAACATCACTGCCCCACACCTATGGGCAGGGATGCCTTTCAAAGAGCAACTATGTGGATGAGGCCAAAGTCTGTGTGAGTATTCTCCAATATGGTCCGAGGTCCAGTGCTGACTTTCTGGAGTTTATTCTTAATTTTAAGTGAATGTTAAAATATAAAAGAAAAGCTCATCACAGAGGGAACTGTGTGCTTTAAAGTGTTGCAGCAGGCTCTGAGAGTCCACTTATTTCTGAGTGAAGATGGATACCTCAAGAGGTTCTCTTCACCAGTAAATAATTCATAAAAAACAAACAAGCCCAGGTCTGTTTGAATTAGAACAAAATATTTCTTTAGAAAAGTGAAGTGATTAAGCACAGGAGGAGCTGGAGATGACAGCTGGTGTCTGCAGCTCCGGATGAGTCACCTTCACTCGCCAAGGCCCCTCTCTCCGGGAAATGCTGCTGCTTTTTTTTTAACCCTTTGAGATTCCCAGGAATGATTTGTCACCGGGGTTATTAGCATTTCTCCCTTGATATCGACAGCTTGTCTTTCCTTCTTCTAACTGGTGAGTGATTTCTTCACACGCTCGCCAAATATAGCCAAATCACCATGGTAAACGTATCGACAGAATCATATTAACAGCTGCTGAGCATTTACAGGGCTGTAAGTTATACATAAAAAAAGAAGGAAGGAAAACACACATAGAAATAAAGCAACTCTGATCACCAGTGACAAGCATTTATTTAGGAGTCACTCGATGGAAATATTTTTTATGCTTTAATTGCTAATTCTAAGCTACTACAGAAGGGTGGTTTTGGCCAAAATGATCTCTTTAAAATGGAGCATTAAGCCAGCAGTGAGCACACTCTACCTGGAAGTATCCTAGGGAATCAGGAGAAAAAAGGATTTATTTTTAAAGTGCCGTCCTTGTTAAATCAATCTTGAAGTTGGCAAGTCAAAGTTGCATCTCTCCTGACTTACAAGGACATTTTAACTGTAAAGTTCATATAGGAGCTGAAAACAGATAAAGGGAGGCCTTCCCAAAGTCATTTGCTGAGGATGCTCTGGCCCTTCTCTTCCATGTTGGGGACCATAGAAGGGCCCAAAGGGGCTAGCAGGTCAGCTGACAGCTGCTCTAAGTCAGACTGGACCCAGAGTCCAGCTTGCCTTTCTCTGCATATTCAGGACACACTCACCATCCCCTACCTGCCTTCTCATCTGGGGTACAGTGTCATTAGGAACACACACAGCAGATACGTGTAGGGGTCTCAATACTTCCTTTGAGCCATCCAAGTTCCAGGATTGTTTCTGAAAACTGTCTCAGTTTGAAACAGTGATTCCTCCCATTCTAGCCCTTTCATCCCTGCTACCAGTTTCTATAGACACTCCGACCACCTCCAAGGCTCCAGCAGCTGACTTCAATGTGCTGAGCTGCTCTGGTTTCACAAGCTGTGGGTTACGTCCTTTCCATTTTCCCCACAGACTGCTCCTGGTTTTTGCTGTACTGTTAATACCTTTAGGTATAAAGACAGTGTTTCATGGGCCAAAAGACCAGTTTGTTTCTAGTTTCCATGTCATGAACAATGAGAAAATGTGACTGGTGTCAACATGGAGCTCTGTGGATTCATTTAACAGGAATCAGCCTGGTTTTGTTCACTTGCAACATCTTGGATTTCTGCTGTGTGGGGACATCCATAGTTGGTACCTCAGGCATTTCACCAAGATTCCTGTATTAGCAATGCCACAACACTACAGTTCACAACTTGGCTCACATCCACAGCCATGGAACTAGCATCAAACCAACACCAGCATAATTTTAAATGTATAGTTTGAGCATCTAGACCTCTTCCTGCAGGAATTTAATATCTCATAGCTGCTACTTCAGGATTTCCAAGGACTGGTCAACCAGTCTAATATTTGGGAAGCAGACCTGAAGAACAGCATATTGAGCTCTCTCATCACTTCCTATAGTTAACAGACCCGTTTAAAGCTAATCATTACTGTAATGGGTTGTTTATTCTAACCACACTTGAACAGACGCTCACAGAGTTGAATTTCACAGGAGCTGTACTCAACTGAGAGGCTTCCTCCCATCAAAGACAGAAACAGGATGGGGAGAGAGACCTGGGCACTACTGACATTCAGAGACATCTCATTAAAAGTCCAAGAGAGGTAGCTTTGCAATTAGCTGCTTCCCATAATCTTCTTGTGCCAACTTGAGGGAGGGCATGATGGAGGCTCAGATATGGTTTGCTAGCTGGCAAAGCAAGGACAGAAAGACGGGGAAGGAATGGCCATCATCTGAGACGCAGAGAAGAAGGCATCTCCAGGAAATGTGATTATTCTAATCCCATTTTTTCTTTCCTCTGGGATTTTTCAAACCAGATTGGGGGTTTGAATCAAAGCAACTTCTCCTGCCTCTGCTACCCACACATCTCCCTGTTTGCTCTGGAAAAATACAGACCAGACTACAAAATGAAGGCCCACAAAATGTTAGCACAAAATCTTTCTTTAAAAATTAGATTTAAAAGGTGATTTAGTTTTCCATTTATTCCCTCCAACCACCTTCCCCATTCAGCTCCTTACCCTCACATCACCCCCTTTCCTTCCCCAAACTCCTTTGTTCAACAGCAGCACAACAACAAAAACCAAACAACAAAAAAAGAAAATACGCGTTGTTCTACCCCATCTGTCCTTAATTTCCCTCCCACCTTTGCCTCTCTGCAGCCCTCTTTTAAAGCAGCCCAGCCACCAGAGAGTGGGGCTGCAGAAGGATCACCCCAACGCTGCAAGGCAGGTATCGAAAAGGCTGAACCCAGCCTTATGGGGACCTGGACTGCTCAAGGAAGGGATGGAGGAACAGGGCACCATCTTGGTCCCTCCCTTGCACCATGAAGCTGTTGTTTTGGGCCCCCTATTTTCCAGACAGCAGCTTTCTGGACCTAGGAAAGAACTGTACCGTCCTGCTTTTATTCAGTCCTCTTTTGAAGTGACCTCTTGGCCCCTGTGGGCTCTCAAAGACCTCTGCTCCAGCAGTTTCTTCAGCGAGTTTCTCTTTCACTCTTAAATCACTGACTGGCCTAGAGGTGCAGAGCTACATCCAGTGCCTCTGGAGAGGCACATCCCCTCTGCGGTGCTATGATTGGTACACCAGGTTTCCAGCTCCCTGTTAGCTCTGTCCTGCCTCTCACTGATATGTTGTGGTGTCCAGAGACAGGCTGTCCTGGGGTTGTGAGTTTCCGTGGACAGGTGGAATTTCAAAGGCTTACAACAGGTTGGAGCCAGATCTGCCTGGGGTCTGTGGAAGAACCCTCACATCATCCATCTCTATCATCTCCAGCATCTCCCAACTTCCAGGGAAGGAAATACCAGTTCATCTAACCCCAAAACATCATTTGTGTTCAGGCAGATTAATCCACCCCAAGGAGGACGAGAGGAGATGAAGCCATTTAAAAGGAGACATCTCAAGGGAGAAACTGAGCCACCTAGGACCACGACACAAATATCTCTGTAGTGATTCAGGCTGCTAACAGCAGCCTCAGCAGCCAGCAAAAGACTTTTCCTCACCAAGGAACCCTTCTTGCTCCTGGCAGAGAAGGGAGCAGGTGCCTGGCACCCCAAGAGCCATGACTCATCTGTGAGATGTGATGGCCCTGCTGAGAGCAGGAAAAATAGAACTTCTGTTGTCAGAAGAAATCTCCGTCAACTTCCACAAGAAGCAAACTCTGGAGAACAGGCAAGGCTCTGGGCCTTGCAGAGCTGACGCCACAGGAGTTACCCATAGAACTTTTCCAGCCCTTTGTACATCTCTCAGGTAAATGCTGTACCCAGCAGTACAAGCTGAGGATGCAGAAGGCAGAAGTTTGCTGAAGATACAAACGCTAAAAACTGTTCAGGCAGGCTGTGCCAAGTCTCATTCTTCATGTAAGAGAGCTCCCTCTAGTTCAAACACTCGGGTATTTCAGAGCCATCCCTCGTTTGGGAACCCATGCTCAGCCCTGGTGCCTTTATCTCTGCAGAAGTGTGTCAGTCACAAAGCCCACGGGTACCCCAGAAAATCTGGGGTTTGCTTTCCCCTGGCAACCCGGCCTTCCCGCTGCAGGCATCTTTGCTCTTTGTGCAACGTGCACACACGTGTGTAATGTGTGTGCATGTAGCCCCAGGTCCTCAGTATTTCATCCCTCAGAGCAACTCTGATCCCTGACGGTATTTAAAAGACATGTAGATGTGGCACTTGGGGACATGGTTTAGCAGTAGACCCGGCAGTGCTGGATTAATAGTTGGACCAGATGATCTTAGAGGTCTTTTCCAACCAAAATGATTCTCTGACTCTGTGATTTCGATATGTTCAGCTGAAGCTACACCAGAGAAGGAGCCCCAACCTTTATCCTGCTTTAAAACATCGATGAATTATTCCACAAACTGATGAGCAGGAGGAGTTTAGCAGAGGATTTCAAATTCACAGAACAAGAAAAATCAGATGGAAAAACTTAATGTTGGAAAAAAACCCTACATTCCCTGTAGTGGGATCCCAAGAGCTTTGTGCAAACTAGTTTTAAACCTTGAAGTCTTTAATACAACTTCCTGTTTTATTTTTATATTACCTAGACTGGTATTTACTAATAAATATGCAGCTGGCTGTATACAGAACAGCAGGTAGCTCCCATTTACAGCTGTATATAACTGACTGCAGAATTCAACACCCTCACTCTGCTCTGCAGTATAATACTCACAATAAAACACACACCGTATTTGCAACTGTGTCCATGTTACTATTCTGGTACGTGACACACATTAAGAAACATATTCAGAACATAGAAAAGAATTTACCATTTACATAAAAAAGATGCGCTGGGATTTTCAATAAGTTCCAGAATAATACAGTGTCGTTTTTATATCTTGTCTGTTCCCTTGGTCTTGCTGATTTAATACATCTTGTCTCTTTATAACCATAAACCTATAGGTTGTATATAGATTTTCTTAAACATATACATGGTGTCAGTGTGCATTTGTAAAACTTCCCCATAGAAAAGTAACAATTGTTAGAATGACTTAATCCAAGGGCCATCCAGGCCAATATCCTGTCTCAAACAGGTTTTTTCCATTAATATGGATTAGGCAGACAATACAGTTTACTACAACCTTGTTTTATAACAATGTTAGTGATAATAATACTGCCTTGTGTATAAACTCTTATAGATCACTGTGTACACGAAAACAGCATCATCTCCACAGGGCAGTGAGGGAATTTGAGGCCGGGGATATGGAGATTTTTCATATATATCAAGAGGTGTTATATCTCTACATATATATTTTTATATATATATATATATTTATATATATGAACCTTGATGGACATTATATATAACAAGGAGTGAACTAGAGCCCTGGATAACAGCACCACCCACTCCAGCCCTTGCATCTTGCCACAGCGCCCTGCCTGGCACCAAAAGATAGGGGAGATTGCTCTGGGAAGAGTTAATGGTGGAGGACTCAAATCCAAGCGCTGCAGGTGTCTGCTTTTAATTCTTTGCTGCTCGTCTCCCAAACAGCCCAAGGATTTCCACCCTCCCTCTTTCTCCTTTACAAATGAGTGTTTAACATAAGAAGAGAGACAAGAGGAGCCAGGGCAGCCGCCGGGAGATCTCCTACAGCCCTTTCTAGGCAACCTGAGCAGGCGGGAAAAGGCAGCTGGCTGGAGCCCAGCAAGAGAGTGGGGACCATGGGATGAGTCTTCTCACATCTGGTTAAGTACTGCTAAACCCTCCGATGAGCTGCCTAATTATTACAACACTTCTGCCGAAAAATTAATGTGCTTGGCCGGCTGCACTGGGGCAGAAAGGGTAGGAAAGCAGCTGTCAGAATGCAGGTCATGATGGAAGCACCAAGGAAAGAGGTTTGCAGCACAAGAGCACAAAAGAAGCACATCGAAGCTCTGCTTGCAGGGATCCTGTTGAGAAAACAGCCTCCTCCCTGCTTTTTTTGCTGCACAGCACCCAGGAGAGGACGGTGCCAACAGAGTTGTTAATTTATAAAAACAGCCTTTGCAAAGAGCTTAACTGTGATGCCCTGCCTACCAAAACAACAGAACGACTTGCAAACCAAAACATAGATGATCATCCTGAGGACCTAACAGCTCGGCCAGGAACAGGGGAGCCAGGGCACTGATGTCCCCTCCACCTGGTCTCTGCTCACCTTTCCTTTTTCCTGAGCCCTCATTTCACTAATTTCCACAATGTCCAAGTGTGGTACTTTGTTTCCGCAGATCTCTGTTGGCGCTGTAAGTATGGTACCACTGAGGCAGCATCATTCATATGAGCATCTCTCTGCCAAAGTCAGTTAAAAAGGCCTGCAGAGAAGACACCAGGGTCCTGCTCCCCCAGTGCAGCCGTCTCTGTGTCAGGTTAGTGGATAAGCCTCCTTCTGGTACAGCCGTGGTGGGATTATTCTCTTTCCCTAAACAAAAAGGTGGGCTTATTTCCCAAGAGGTGTCCAAGTACACCCAGAAAGTTCAGCAAAAGCAGCAGCCTGCTGAGTGCCTTTTACCCACAGACATTTGATGAAATTAATGACACAAAAGTAAGTATAAAGGCTAAGACAAATAGAACTGGCAACAACTTGAACCTTTGGCCTGTCCTTTGAAAGTCTCTGGCAAGTCTCAAATCTTCTTGATCTGCTCACTAAAGAGATGACTGTCCCACAATTATTTTCCAAGCATTTGTTGGCAAGTTGTAGGAGGAAAAAGGCATTTCACTGAAGCTGTTAGTACAAAAGCTCTCCTCCAGCCAGGGCCCTGGACTCCACTTCAAATTATAATATTTTAAGTACCTGAAAATAAATATTTTGTCAGCTGCTGAGAATTAAGAAGTAGCTTCGACCTTTCAGAGAGGGGAACCCTGCAGAGAGCGGCGAGGCTCAGAGAGTTAGTTGCAAAACAAGCTCTGCCCAAGCATTCAACCTGTCTAGCACACACACGGCCTCCCCTCCCACGTTCCCAGCTCTTTGCAAGCTGCCTGGAGCCTCTGGGGCACAACGGGCTCTCCTGCACCCAGCAGATCTTTCCCAGCCAGGAAGTGTGCTGCCAAAAGACACTGGAGCAGCACTTTACTATAAACTGGGTGCTCGGAGTAAAATGAGCATCCTCGAGATGGCAACAGCAGCATGTCAGGGCTTCCTACTCACAGTCGTGAGTTAATTCCCACATTGTTCATTGGTGCTGTTGTGTGATGTTGTACCTCTCATAGTCCTAGGAATTTTATCCACAAGGATTAAAAATGCTCACTTTTGTTTTATAACATCTGACCATGACCAAGTACCTGGGTAAATGTATCCATCATCCCTCAGATCTCTGAACCACAGTGAGCACTGTTCTGCTCCAGCAATGGCAAAAGGAACCCACACAAAGCAGGAGATCTCTGGTTTTCCAGCAGAGCTCAAGGAGTTAAATCCCTCTCCCTTCCCCCCAGTCTTTCTGCCTTTGGCCTTTAAATCAGCCCTGGTTGCCAATGAGGACTCATCGAAACACCACCAGGCTGGGCCTGTCAGGAAGGAAACCAGCGCGTCCAGAGTTTTGTTGTTCTAAAGACTTTTTTTTTAATTTTATTTTACTGCTCAGGAAGGAAGCCAGAGCTTGTGCTTCAACTCCAAGAATGTTGATTACTCATCCTTCCCTTCATTATTTCTTTTATCTCTCACTTTTATCTACCTTACTCCAAATATTTCCCCCTCAGTTCTTTCTCTACTGAAAGCCACTGCTTTCAGCTGTTCATCCAAGTTTCATTTAAAAAAAAAGACATTTGGCAACTATTTTTTCAGGAAAAAAATCTCAATTTTCATGTTTATTGAACATGCCTCCATTCCTTCCCCCAAGCAGCCTCTTCAATCCAGGTACCACAGTTATAACCACTGCTCTAGGACTTGAACAGCTCTGAAACATGAACACAACCACTCTCAGCAGCAGAAAATCATAACCCCTGCTTTAAAGACGAGTGATGAGAAATTACTCTGCTTGGCCAAGGTCAATAGAGTCCACAGCACAAGCACAACCTATGCTCAGGGCTTTGCCCAGGCAGCCCTTCCCTCTTCCTGCTCTGCATGGCTGCGAGGATTAGGTACACTCAGCTCTGCCAATAAAAGTGTCCTTCATCTTCAAAAAACTCCCACTAGTCAAGCTAGCAATGTGCAATAAAATTAAAAGAATCAGTTGATAACACCTTTCTTTAGATGCAGAAAAATGCGGGTCCTGGGTAGCCAGAATGTCACTTAGCCACCTGAGCACATAGCAGAGTGACTATCAGCAAGTGGTGTCTAACTGCCTTGTCCTCTGCAAAATCCATCACACCACCCAGGGATTTCCTTTTCTTCTTTGCCCAGGTGTAGCTAATAACCCAGACACAACTGGCAACATCTGGGAGAATGCACACACAGATGTTTTTCATTGACATTGCAAGCTTCCTCAGCCTCTGCCAACGTGTACTGGCTCCCCGGGGTGGATGCCCACATGTGAGATGTGTGTGCTCAAGGGCAGGTTGAGTCCTCACAGTGTCCCTGAAGAGATAACCAAAGGTGAAGCTTTTTTTTTGTAGTTTAATGTCCCTTCTTCCTTGAGATGTGCAATAAACCTCAGGCCTGATCCATACCATACAATGCACAGCTTCCCCAGGCTCCTACACCCACAACATCTCTGCTACACAAGTGAGGCCAACTCAAGTTGGCCCAACTCTGCCCAGCTCTATCTTGCTCTAACACAGTCCTCCCATTTCCACAGTTAATGCATTGTTTTCATTTTAAGAGGGGAAAATAATGAGATGGTGGGAACATTACTTCTGTCTAATGGAGACAGAGATCTGCAGACTTTCATAGCTTACATTTTCCAGTATATCCTAGTCTTGATCCAAATATCATCACACTTATTTCAGTCTTGGACCAAATGTGGGACTGGACACAACATATTGGCCAAATTAAAACAGAAATAACTCGCAGCATTTTTCTACTTCACACTCTCTCAAACACCTCTTGCTCACATTTAATTTCTGGTCTGCAGACGCCCTGCTTCCCACACTACTGAACCTCCCGGCGCCTTCAACACAGCTTCCCTGAACATGTTAGCCACAAATCTCAAGTGAAGGCAGGCTGCCCATCACGTTCCCTTTTCCATAACCAGAACAGCTCTTCTAGAGCAACACTTCTGTGCGTGAATCCAAATATGCAGAAGGAAGGAGCAGCACAGACAGTGGCAACCAGTCCCCGGGAGCAGAGGTGGCAGAAGCAACGCCAGCTGTCCTGTGTGCTGAGGAAAGTGCAAATCTGAGGGCGAAGAAGCAGGGTTGTAAGAGTTTGGCTGCAGATTCTCCCCTTCTCCCATCTAAGGGGCACCTCCTGATGTATGAATCCATTCAGGCTGGCAACTTTTTGATTGTAACCATTAAGTTCCTCTGCTTGTGCTCTGTGCAGGGTTAGCCAGGTCACTGATTGCTCCTTTATCTCCCCAGTAAGAAAAAGAAGCCAGTGGTCAAACTGCCTCCTCAGGGAGGCTGAAGACAAGTGCTCAGGCGGTAAAAGCTGTCACCCTGGCTAAGGGCTTTGCTGAAGCCTAATGTCTCACCTACAGCACTAGAAATGAAGTGAGGCTGGCTTGCTAGGAGGTGGATAAACAAGAGAAGGAAGTGAACTTCTGCAGCCCCCACGACAGCACTGTAACGTTTTGATCCCTCTGACCTTTGCTGATACCCAGCACCCAGGATTTCCACCCATCCATAGTCATCAGGATGTCGCTAGATCCTCCACGCTGCAAACAGCAACAAGGAGACCAGGTTCCCTCTAGCCTGCATGGGCCAAAGGTTGGGCTGGGTGCGGGGCAGCTCTGCTGCAGCATGGCCAGGCCACCTGATAAGGTTTTCACTCATCCAGCCTGAGGTGCAGCACCCAGAGTGCCATTCGCCCCCATGAGCCCTCCTCCTCCTCTCTCACTCATAAACCCCCTCACATCACCTCCCAAACAGCACAGGGGCTGGAGCAGGGCCTCCAGTAGGGAATTTTGTGGAGTGTCCCCCTAACACGACTGGAACAGAAAGCTCCAAAAGGGATCTTCAGTACTGAAAGCCAGGCTGGAGGACAAGGCAGAGCAGTAACCTGGTACAAGGCTTTTTTCCTTCCCAGCACAACTGCCAAAGCAGGCTCTCTGCCATGAGGGATGATTATTCTATGCCTCCTTATAGTAAGGGATGTTACAGGACAGATAATTTCATATTGTAAATGGCTTTGCAAGTTGTTTCCTAAAGTGCAGGGAAGCAACATAAAAATCGGATTAAACGGGTGAGTCCTTTTTAATTAAAAATATCTTAATTTAAATCAAAGTACCAAAAATCCCAATAGAAAGAAATGGGTCCATCAGGGCAGTCCCCTGAGTTTCACTTTTTGCTCTGTTTAAAAAAAACAATTGCTTTTGGGGACGCTGTCACATGGAGCCTTCACCTCAGTGCCTTCTGGTTTAGTTTTCATACAAGCATCCACAAAGCACTCACCTGCCCCCCAGGGAGCAAGCCCATGCTCGGGGAGCCAAGCCGTGCCAGCCACCCCAGGAGCTGCAGCTGGATGTGTCCTGCCATCCTTATCCTGCTCATGGCCGTGGCATTTCACACCTAAAAAGTCCAGGTAAGGTTGTAGGATTGCACGAGCAAAAAGCTCACACGTGAAAGCTCTTGGGTCTTTCCAAATTAAAAACTTAATGTCATTGCTCTGGTCAGAGAGAGTTCCTAAGAATCAGTACTGCTGGGGAAAAGCAAGAACACAGTTTCCAGTTCCTCCTTTTAGGGCTATCCAGAGGTACTTGATGCCTTTCTTTTTCCACTGCAGAACAGCCCAATATTAATTAAAAAAAAAAAGTGAAAAGCACATTCTTGCTCTGTAATTCAGTGAGAAAGCTGTTCTCAGTCTCAAGGTAGCAAAAAAGGAAGGTTTTGAAACAATACTGATTAGAAACAATGTCCCAAGTGAAGAGAAACACGACTGAAGTATCCCATACCCAAACTCCACAGGCAGTTTCACTGTCACTAGGTCTCCCTCCCATGTTATCTGTATTTAAGACAATAAATCTCTCCTTGCCTCGCTCCTCCCCAACATTTATTTTCCCTCTGTTCTGTTGCTCAGCGCACTGGTGCAATGCAAGATGCCAGCAAATGGTCAAAGGAGAGGAGAAAGTGATAGCAAAGAACTCCCAGGTTATCACAACAACCATCCACATTTTTAAAAGACAGGACAAAGAGGATAGACACAGATAGTAACAAACACAGCAGTACTTCTTCAGCCAGAGTTTTCATTGATTTGAGAGTTGGGTCCTAGAGAAGGGTGGCCAGTCTGGCCAGCAAACACCCAAAACCCGAGCAGCAATAGGAAAATAATTCAGCACTAAGTTGTAAAAAAAAAAAAAAAATAATTCAGGGCAATTAATTTGTCACGAGTGTCTGTAACCTGTGAGTGTCTGTACTCAGGCCAGCAGAGCCAAGCAGGCAAACAGCAAGGCTGCATGAACAGGAAGAAAGACACAATACACTTTACATGTGTACATCTACAAAAAGTGCACGTGCTCTTTTTCAGAGGACGCTGTATAGGAATCCAATCCTACATTAAATTTCTCAAACAGAAATCCATTATTTCCGTAGAATTTCAATTGCTTTGCATAGCTGAAAAATGTCCTCAGAAGTCCCCAGATCTGCTATTCCATCCTGAAGAGAGGTGAAACACTCACAGGCTATCTAGCACATTGACATGATAGCAGAGCACCAGTGACATGAACCATAGGATAAAAATGGTCACAATTTGCTTTCAGTGTCTGCTCTTCTTGGAATATGGTATTAAAAGAAAACAACTTTTCTCCCACTAGGAATTTGCATTAGAAATACATAATAAAAATAAAGCTGTATTATACAAATGGGTACAGTTCTCTATAGTGCTCCTGATGCAGATTAAGGTTAGACAGATTTTAGATGACAGTTATTTACCTCAGTCTAACACCATGTATGCACAAATGGAATTTATTTTATAGCTGCAGATATTAGCCAGAAAAAAAGAGATGAGAGGAAATCTCACAGTCTCACGTAAAATATAATTATGTCTGTTTTCTGCTCCTTGGAAGGCAAACAAAGAAGGAAAAATGAATCTGCTGCTAGCATTTAATGGGACTTGTCTAAATGATATCAAACAAATAACAACCAGCAGTGATTCACAAACACCTTCACTTCTAGTTTTTTCACTGGGGAATTCCAGAAACATTAATACCTCATCTTGAACACTTTCACTCCTACAGAGCAGGATTAGGCCTGAGTATGTCTCTTTCCTTCGAGACCTTCAAAATATCAAAGAAAGAAAAATAAATCACAGGCAGTAAGATCTCTCATCTTCTCCCTCCTGAAATGTTCACCCATTCCCCCTCACATCTCCCAATTCCTTATGCAATTGCTACCAATCAACGAGGAAACTGTTGCTAACTCTTGAATTTTGCAAGTTAGCAAGTAAAATAATAAAACAATGTTTTAACTGTCAGAGATCCTGGCTCGCAAAGTGCACTTTGGTCATTTCCTTTAATAACTGTAGTTTAGCAGTAATGATTTATAATAGTTCATAATATTCTACTAACTGTACTATATTAATACTAATACTTTGCCCTTGCCGAGTGTCTTCTGTCAGAAGATATCAAAGCGGCACACTCCGCTGGGAGGGAGGTACCGCTACTCCCCGGTAGGGATCGGGAAACTGTGACTCCAAGCCGTGCCCGAGGTCAGGATTCCCGATCCCCAGCACAGCACGGCAGCCGCCAAGTCTGCCCGCACTTCTGCCGCAATTCTCTGACAGCAGTCGGGTCTGATCGATGGGGCTGAAGATTTAATGTGATTCATTCCTTCTCGAAAAGCAAGGTTTGGCCAGTGGTTTGAGAGCCGTGGTTTGGATGGGAAATACCGAGCAAGGTGGTGGTGGTGGCGGGGGGGGTTGCCCTGCAATCGTACGATAAATACCCTCCTGCCAGCATCCAGACACACAGGGCAAAAGAGGAGTGATAAATATTTACTGCCTCCATGCCCATCTCTCCAGTAGGAGGTGGATAAATGTGACACTTCGGTGTTGCTCGGCACTCCGAGGACAGCAATTACAAGCCCAGACACTCGCTCCCGGGCAGTCCAAAAAGGCAGAGAAAGGGCAGGAGGCATCTCTGGCATGGCTGAGACGACACGAAGGCTGGCCGGATAGCAGCCGCTGCGCGGGGAAACATTTTGGAGGAGAAAGCAGCCCCAGCCCTCCCCCTCAAACGATCAATTAAAAGCCATCCTTCTGCCGAGAGCAAATGAGGGCTGCGAGGAGCAGAGCCCGGCCGGGCTCTGCATGACAATTGATGGGAAGGGGAGGCCGGAGGGGTGGCGGGGGAGGCAGCCCCGTCCCTCCTCTCACCATAGTAATTAGGTATTCCGAGTGCGCCAGATAGCCCCAAATAACAGAAAGAGAAATATAAACTGGAGACCGGCAGATCCAAGGCAGGCCAGATGGCCCCGCAGCCGGCAGGGGCTGCTCCCATCCAGACCTTCCCCACTTTAACTGTTCAAACATTTCTTTATCCCGACAAGACAATTAAGCCGAACAGCATAGAAAGGAGTCTCGCCAACAGTTTGGAGAGGGAGCAGGAAGGTTGTTGCCAGAAAAGCGGGAAAAGGAGGGGATCGCTGTGTGCTCTAAGACCTTCCTCCATGCAGCACACCTCACTCCACAAGGACGGCGTGTTTGGGGTTGTGCAATAGGGATGGATGCATGGCCATCATCTCTGCTACTGCCCATCTGCCTGCTCACCCCTTCAGAAAATCCACTGTTGCTCCTTCACTCTTCCTACATCACGCAAGGCACTGCACAACCAAAAGAAACATTCCACTCAATTTATTTCATTATTTCATAAGCAGAGTTAAGTGTGCATTTTCTCATGGTCATGGCTGTTTGTTATTAGCAACAAAGCATCACTTCACATCAGACCCCAAATTTTACCAGCTTTGGCAGTGATGCATCCCAGTGGGAAGATCTGTGAGCGATGGATGTGTGCATGCATGCATCCCTCCTCCAACCCATTTTTCTGCCACAAAATATAAGAATAAAAACCCTCCTTCTCTCCAGCACAAGTACATACATACACAGCTCTCTACATAGGTCTCAGCCCATAAATACAAATCCCGACACACATATGTCTGAGTGGGTGGGTGACTGTACAGACAGCCCTCAATCCGATTTACAAAGCACCATGTTATTCAGGAATTCATGCTGTGGTCATCATAGCCCTGATGCCCATCACCTGAAATGCAATTTACATTTGATCAATAACAAACCAGTTGTCTCGAAAGGAGAATTAACCCCATGCTAGAGATGTTCTTTAAAACCCCAAAGTGGAACAAAGAGCTCACTAATATTGTCCACATCTTCTCCAACAGAAAAGAAACCAGTTGCAACACAAACCATGTTGACGTAACTCGGGTTAAATATGATTATCAAAAGTAATAATAATCAAAATAATATTAATAGATCCACCTCCACTATACCCAGCACACCAGGGGATGAAGGGGTGATCCCAAAGGATCCCAGCCTGCTCCCAGCTCAATCACTCATCCTCAGGGCACACCAGGAGCTGGGCAAGAGCCACCAGCAGGAACAAGGAAACAGACTTGGAGAGTCTTGGAGATACTTGGAGAGACAGGCTCTGGCCAGAGGCAGGAAAGTGAATCAGTGTCCAGGATGTAGAGGAGCATCTTTACACGTTGGTCTGTGCTCCACAAGAAGTCACAGACAACATGTGATGGAGACCAAGCAGCAGACAGCAATGGGAAACTATCTTCTGTGATTCCAGGGAGACTGGAGGCATTGGCAGCCCAGCAAGAATGGCAGAGGTGCTCTGACAAGGTCCAGTTCTTTGCCAGGAGGCCTCAGCTTCAGGCCCTCTGCCTGTCACTCTGTGGGAAACTGGTGACTGGACACAGAAGGGCACTAGGACAGATTTTATTGGAAGTAAAGAACAAAACCAGGAATCTTTTTTTTCCCCCTGATTTTAAAATATGGCTATAGATCTCTTTTGCAGAAAGGAACATGCCATTTATTTCCACTCCTTCTAGGAATCTCAATTATTGTACGCTTATTAAAGGAAACCCATAAAATATGTCTTCCAGTGTCTTTTAACACATGCTTTACAAGAAGCTCCTAAACTCTAACAAATGGCATTACTTCTCTCAGCAAGCACCTAAGAGATGGGCCCATCCAGTATATGGTATGTCTGCTTCTCCCTGAAAAGGCTCCACTTTCCTACGTGCTCCCTCTACACCTCATTGCTCCGAGTGTCCTGAATTTTACATGTTCCCATTTTACAGCAAGAGACAACTTATCTAAATGCAGACATCTCAGCCCCATTTCATGATTAACAGCGAGCACAATCCCACTCAAAGGCATCCCAAAGGAGATACTGTCCCTTTGTGGAATGCAGGGTATGGGTCCAAGCAACACCCTGCTTTAAAAGTAAGGAAAGGTTCACCCAAAAGGCTGAGCGATCTACTGCACAAACACATATCTTATGGGGCCAGGTATTAGTATGGAATATACCGGCACACATCTCAAATAATTTTACTGAATTCTGAACATTTTCTCCACTGGCGAAAACAGGCCAAGACTTTCATCCCATGATGCAGAGGACTAAATAAGCACCTTCCAAACACTCCCTGAGGCAGAAATGCCTGACTTTGAATCTTGTTTTGTGGCAAATTATTTAAAGCATAAACCTATTTTTCAGGAAAATTAAAACTCAGTGATTGAATTTATTTTTTTTAATGGAAGTTTCTTAGAAAATTACCACTTAAGCTATGGGGTAAAACAAATATTTTAATGAGCTATTGAAAAAAGACTCCTGCGCAGTGGAGCAGAAGATTACGCAGAGCAATCATAGTAAGTCAGCTTCCACATAACACAATCTGAAATACACAACCAAACAGTTGAGATCTGCAAACCTGAAAAGCACTTGTTAGGCATGGAAAAGTGTTGCTGATTTAAGAAAATGTTACAGTTTCTGCTCGCAGCCGTGGAAAAACCTAATTATATTTTTTACCTTGAGTCTACAGCCACCTACTTGCTACGGATTCTCTATCAGGAGCAAAAGTGGGCGGCTTTTACAACGGGTTATATATAACAATTACACAAGGAATCCACCAAACTTCTCAGAGACAACAAACTCCCCAAGTACAGGTTTATATAGAAACTCCAAAAATATATATGCAAATGTTAATGCAAAACAGGATCACCATTATATCTGCCAACTGTGATTACTTGAGTTCCTCACGGTGGAAGTTTTTCTTTTCTAATGGTCAACATCAAAGACCTTTAGGATCCCCTAAAAAGCTCTGCCACTCGTTCTCTCAGCCTCCAGCAAACACACCCATACGTGTATATGCACACACCAAATAAACTCACTGCATTTACGAAGCCAAGTTTCCATGGTGCAGTACCTATAAGTGATTGGAATACGATACAGAGCCAACAGACATATTTAGTGTACACTGTCCTGCTAGTTACCGAAGAATTTTAATGTTGATGAAATATCAGGGATGTTGCATTTGCTCAGCTCTACTGTGGAGCAAAGCCACTTAAAGAAATTTAACAACATGGGTAACAAAAACAACGCAACAGAACACCTTCCACTTCTGCCCAAGTTTTCCAAGCTGCCTGCAAAGTTTATATTCTGCTTCCTTTCCCTTGCAAGTCCCTGGCCACAGCACTGGCAGCAGCACCAGGAGCTGGTGTCACCCTGCCTGCCTCTTGCACGCACCTGTGCAAAGCCCCATCTGCTCCCAGGAAGGAGCGGACCCACGTTCAGCACACGCTGTTGGCAAAGGCACGGCGCAGCGGTGGATGCGGATGCGTCTGTCTGTCCACAGCTGTGCTCCATGTGGTCTAATTCATTTAACAGATTTACTTCTTTAAATGGGGTATCTGACAGGATTTTGCCAGCAAGCTCCATAGCAGCTGATGTGCTCTAAATTCATTTAGCTTGCGGACCCACTCTTACACCGCTATCTCCCGGAGTACTCTTTCAAGCAAGCTTCATTTTCACAGCCAGGTTATATCGATAAGGGAAAGAGCATCAACAGAGATGTTTCTAAGCCTTGCCATCTCACCTGCCTCCCCCAGAGACAGTTATATTAGCAGCTCACAGACATACACATGCACATGTGCTCTCACCTACAGCCACTTCCCTTATGGACCCGAAAGGAGGGAGAGGAGATGCTGAACAATGAAAGGAGCTTATGGCACAAAAAGTAGCATGATCAGAAGTGGATCAGAAGGAGACAGGGAGAGAGAGAAAAGATCACATTGGTACTGCAAGAAATACATGGCTCCTGCCTTCAGTGGGAATCGTACTACCCTTGCAAATGCCGACATAAAAGACACACTTGCAGCATATTTCAAAACCAAAGAGCGATGGATTTACAAGGCAGGTTGATTTTATGATGACTTTTATTGAAAAGGTACGCTGGGTTTAGGCAGATGTCTTTTAGCGCCGGTAAGTTAGCACAGTGCCTAATTCAAGGAGACAGCCTGAGGAAGCAGCGCCGACAGGGGAGAGAGAGCCACAATGTCTCTATTACTCTCCTTGGTATCATAAAGGGGAGAAGAAAAATCTCGTGTGAAAGGGAGAGGAAGAAACGGTGCAGAGGTTTTTGTTTTTTTAAAAAAGTAATAATAATAATAACAACAACAAAAATAAAATTGCTTCTTAGGAGGAACATTTACCAGAAAAAAAGGAACCCATGTGTAAAGCAAACCACTCACTTCTTGATCTACATCTCTGGGTTTACAGGAAAACTCTAATCACAAGTTAGTGCTAGTGCTCTTCTTTGGGATACTACACTCTGCTGCCTCCAGACCACTCCCCATCAGAGGTGACCTCCCAGCTGCAAACCTGGAAGCCTGCCCTTCATGAAAGACAGCTCTGCCTTTCTATGTAGGCAACACCACAAGAGACAAGGTGATAGGAGAACACTGAGTTACAGTCATGAGCAAGTGGACTGCGTTCCTTCAGTCCGATCACTGGCCTGCAAAAGGGCACATCATCTTTTGAAGGGCACCAAATGGGGGAGACAGAAACATCAGATTATGCAACAGCTTCTTGAATTATAAGAACAATTTCAGTTTATGTCTTAAAGGGGGAGTCTAGTGGTCAGAAATATTCTTAAGTTAACCAGAGGAAATGGTACTTTTGTCTTAATGGAAGGCACACATCCTGATGGTGATGCATTTGCTATATGAATGGTGTACATGAAGAAAAGGTCAGAAGCAAACACCTGAAGAAGCAGGGGACACATGCTTGACTTTGGCAAAGTTTCGGCTACACACTCCAACTGCATCTCTGTTTACACACATACAAGTGCCAGCACCCGTATCCTCACACTGTGGCATGGACAGCTTTCTTTATGGTCAACACCACCTCTCCAGCTGCGTGCTGGAAGGCGAGTTTCCTTCAAGAGCATTTCACCTTAAAATCTGTCAATGTCCTTTCAGAAGAACAAGCCAATATTGCATGGCTGAGCTTGGCAGGCAGGAAAGGCTGCTTTGCCTCCGCCTCCAGCAAGTATCACAGCATTGCGGGCCAATCACCTGTTGAGTATCTCCATGAGGCACAATTAAAGAAAAGTCAACAGAGGTACTTACATCTGTCACTTCGGTCCTCGGGACTGGATGAGGTCTCACGATCAGAAATGAGGCCAGAAACTGCAAAGATCTTCTTCCCCGTATCATCAACTTTGAGGGAGCCAGGGGAGCTGGAAGGGAGCTGAGTGCCAAACTCGTACTCCTTCCCATCAGTGTCCGAGAAGCGCAGATGAGGTGAGTCAGTGTCATGGCAGTTTTTCAGGCGCTTGGCCGGAGTAAAGGCTGACTGGTAGCTCTCCCGGTCTTCAGTAGATGCAAAGGGGCGGAAAGCCCCAACGCCACTGTGGTTCAACATACTGATTGGGGTGCAGTCCAGGTTGGGGGGTGCAAACTGTGGGTGGAGGTGAAGTAATGATGGAGGAAAGTCACGGTTTGCAAATGCTCCTGGCACCCCACCTTGGCGGTGATACATGGAGGCAAAAGTATATGAGCCATTGGTAAAGGGAATATGCACGTCCTTATCCGCTGACACAGGGACCCCAAAAGGCCTCGGCTGCTGGCAGGGAATGGAAGCATCACGACTGGCTTCAGCAGTGGAGGCGAGAACCATCAGTGCTGGGGAGGCCAGTGGGTTGGGGAGATAGGGTGAGTTCTCCATCTTGAACGCTGCCCGGTGTAAGTCCATCGGAGTCTCTTTCCTCGGCAGAATCACAAGCAGAACGATCTTCCCTGGAAGGAAAGCAAAGCGATGCCTACGAATGGAGCGGGGGAAATTACTGGAGCATCATCACACTTCGAACACTGCAAGGAAACAGAAAAGGAAAGAAAACACAACCAATTAGGTTTCTGCACTCATCTCTCTGGGATGCTCCAGCAGCAGTGTGGCCACATGTGTTACAAGCCACTGGCCGGAGACGCACCACTGTTCTCATTCAAGAAAATCAATAGACAACTTCACACACTAGTGGAATCAGCGCTGGCCCTCCAGGTTAAAGGGTATCATCCAGAGTGGGTAAATTAAAGGCAAACCAAACATAATAACATGCAGATTTAATAATGCACTAATAAAAAAGGTTCAGTCTAAAATTAACATAGTAACTCCAAATTATAATTGGAATTTTATATGGCAAGTGGCATGTATGTATTACTGCAATAAACTTAAGAAAGCCCCCACATGCACACATGACTATTTGCTAGGGGAAGGGGTACAGAACCAACATAAAAATGTCCATGGTACATAGTTAACCCAAATCAGTCAGCATACATGGTTATACTGTATGCAATGCCTGAGACTTATATAACAGACATTTATGTTCTCTCACTCTCACAGTACATATGGATAGATAAGTACTTGCACACACAGAACTCAATACCATCATATATGTATATATATATATATGCATCATTGGAATGTAGGAATATGACTGTGTCCAGGTACGTGTGTGATATACACAAACACCCACGCGTGCACACATGGTCCCTGTTAGCCAAAGGAGAAGAGACTTCCCCAGTAAAATGCCTGGCGTCTCTGACAATATTTAAAATTATAATGGATGTTTCTGCCATCTGATCTCTGCAAGCGTCTGCCTTTCGGGTTGGGGACAAGAGAGGATGGATCAGTAATTTTAGTTCCTAATGCACTCACTCTTAAGTAGATTTGTAAACTGCCCTGGATGTGCCATTAACATTTAGAGGAAAATGTTAACAAAATTTCTGCCTCGCATCTCACTGAGCCTCCCAGGTTGGCTGCAGCCACCCACTCAGCCACAACCCCCTCCCAGGATGAAAGAAGGGAAAATGCTCCTTTCTGTATCTCCCCCAGTTTGCTTTTTGTGTTGTTATTTTCTCCCCCAATCAATCTCATGTCTTTTCTTTTAAGCTTCCGCCGCCTGCCATTCAGGCCCCACAACCCAGCTTAAAATACAAGGACTATAACTTTGAAACAATATAGTACTAGCCACTGGAGCTCAAAGGGCTAGAAAAATCATATAATAATAAAAAGCTGTTACAAATTGTGCCTCTTAAATCCAGAGGGTCAAACATCTCAAATAAAACTTACTGAAAGAGTGTCTCCCTAATGGAGTGCCTTTTGTACTCCATGAATGAGGGAGCCTAGGTTAACAAAGTGTATGAAATCCAGTCTGGAGCTTTAATGCAGTCCAGTGATAGCATTTCCTCTCTCCCATCCTGTACCCAGACGCTCCACTGACTATTATGAATTGTGAAGATGAGTGGACATCATCTCTCTGCTTCCTCATTTGGCACCCATCCTTACAGACATCATTGCTAAATTACCAGATTATGTATCGCACATTAACAGATCTGCTCTCTTCCAAATTTTAAATAACTTTCTCGTTGAGTTCTTGCCACAGAGAGAGAGGGGGAGAGGAAGAGTGAGGGATGCCAAGGGCATCCTGGTCAGCACTGCAGTCCTGGGTATGCTTGCTCTGCTGCTTCACAGGAGGCTGATCAAAACCTGGAGGTCAGGAAACTGCAGCCACTGGCTGAGGGTTTATGTAACCATGTAAATATATATACAGCCACACATGCATAATTATATATCTAAAGAGATGCATGCAAATAAGCCACTGCTCTCAGAAATAAGCAATCGTTAACAAGGAAGTGAAACTGAACAATCATCGAAAAACATGGATTTCCAGGGGGAAAAAAAAGCAACCACCTCCGCCTGGTTTTCTATTTTTACTTGTGCTTTCACCCCATTACGTTAAATGTATTTCATAAATTAGTAATCTGGCCGCAACACTTGACACTCCTGTAGGATACTGTGAATCACTATGGCCGTTTATTCGTTTGCAAACTTCATTACACCGGGAATAAATCAACACATTACAATATCTCAGCCAGCCAAATTTAATTTTTTTTCAGCTCCTACTTCCTTTTTCGTTCTCTCTTGCTCCTTTCTCACCCAGTACCTCCCCACCCCCAAGCAACATAGACAGATTAGGCTGCGGCGGACCAGTCATTATGAAAATCTATCGTTAATACACTCCCAATGTCAAAATGTCATAGGTTTAAATACAGAACCCCAAAATAAGAAAACTAACTGACTTTCTTAATTAAAAAAATATGGATTCCTGGGTAATCAGCTGGAGGGAACATTTGGGTGCTAGGAAGGCAGAGGGCACAGGTGGAGTAAGGAGCTGCTACTTTTCTGCCTCTATGCTGATTTTTTTTAATTTAGCACCTTGCGCAAATCCAGATTAAAATAACTCCAGCTATTGATCTGAGCAGTGGAATTGACATTAATTTTAGTTCACTTCTCACTTTGCAAAGGGATCAATAGGAAGTAATAACAGCTGACATCCCCGCTGAAAGGAGGAGAAAAGACGGGCTAGAGACAGAAATCGAAAAGCAACCAAATAAATCAGCAGCTACTTTTCCACGGCATCAGACAAACTCCAAACAGATTGCAAAAAGTCTTTGTTGAATTAACTAAACAAGGAGTAGAGGGAGGAGGGGTGGAGATCAATCTAGGAAGCTACATAAACTGTCTACCAAGTATGAAGGTTAGATGGACGCACAGAAAACTAACTCTGATTTTTTGCTTATTTTTTTTCATGGCTACTTATATGCATAGTAATTAGTTTTTAGAGCTACCCCGTTTCAGATGTATACAAATTACCTGTGTAACCGTGTATGTTACTAATAACAAGGCTAAACATGCCACAACCAAGGCAAATTGAATCAAGAGCCTTTAGCTCTGAACCATAAAAAAAACCAACTCTCTCACCAAGAAACAAGTTGTAATCAGTTCTCTCTGGCTCAGTTTTGATTCCCCGGCTTACGGAGGTTGTAGCACTGTGCTGCATTGGTTAAGAGGAAAGTCTGATAAAAGTAGGAGAAGCCACCACAGAGTTGAATTTAGCAGGCATCACAAAAACCCAGCAAGTGGAGAAAACAGCAGTGACCACTGGTTGTAAGCATAAAATCCACTTGCTAATCAGCCTGCAAAGAAACGCACTCATGTGGTAACGCATGCACGCCCCATACACAGCCACCAGATCTGCAAACCTTTTACTAAAATGTTACTCAGAGTTCCTATTACTAAATCACCTCTCTGCTATCGATTAAAATAAATAAAACACACCACTCTGGTTTCTACAACAGGTTGCATTTTTGTGGTCTCTCAACCATTTCCAAATGCCAGAGATTAAAATAATGGGGTAAATTAAAGTCTTTCTACCTCCAGAAAAAAAGTTTTCTTGGAGAAAAAAAATTAATTAACAAGATACGGGAGAGGAAAAAAATTAAAACATTAGGAAATCTAGGAAAATTGGTTATACATATAAATTAGGAAATACCCAGGGAAAAAAAATCACAATATCCATTTACATTAAAAAGTTTTTTCCCCATAAATGTCAAGTAGGAATTTAGAAATATGCTCTGCGCAGAAAAGCCAAAGATTATAAAACAAAATAATGCCAGCTGTTTGGGGATTTAAGTGCTCAAATGGATTATATATTTGAACCAAACTGGATTTCCTTATAATAAATAAAACAAATGCAAGCTCGAAAGCCAACAAAGGAAAGCTCTCATCACTGGATTAAGATACAAAGGAAAAACAGTTAATTTTTTTTTTCCAACGCGTGAAATACGCCAACTGCAGCCGCACACCCGGACAGCTGCTGTGAAAACCAGTTTAAGGAGCAAAAGAAAAAAATTGGGAGAGCCGAGAGCAGAGGAGGCGGCGGCAGGGCCGGGAGGAGCGGCCCCGGCTCCGGCCCCGGTCCCGGCCCCGGTCCCAGTCCCGGACTGCGCCCCCACTTCTGTTTGGCTGTAAACTTCTTTCAGGAGAAAAAAAAAAAAAAAAAAAAAAAAAAGAAAATCCACCAAAACCCAAACAAACAAAAAAACTCATACCAATTTTTTTTTAAAGAAAAAATGAAATGAAAAAGCTCCCGGGCCGGGAGGGCGCTCCCGCGGCGACGGCTGCCGGAGGGAGGAAGCGCCGGGGTTTTGGGAAGAGGAAGAAAAAGAAAAAAGGGGAAAAAAAACCCCAAACCCAACCAAACCACCACATCCTACCGAGGGGGTTGATGCCGCTTCGCCCCCGGCCCACATCCTCGGCAGCGCTCCCGACGTGGGGAAATCCAAACGAAAATTGCGGGTGGCGTCGCCCCGGGGGAAGCCCCGCTCCGCTGGGCACCGGGCACCGGGCACCGGCCCCTCCGCAGCGCCCGCCCCGCTGCG
>WEKX01015431.1:266463-455781 GCA_013390025.1 Pitta sordida
TATGGGCTGCTTTTGCCTGTTACTCCACGATCACCGAATGCACCATCTCTTATAAAAGTGTCCACAAGCACAGCATGACACATGTTCTTTGGCCTTCACTGAGTGCAGACCGTAACAGTTTGCTTCTCTGCTGGACTAAGGCTCACCCATCCTTTCTGCAACATTTCAGATATAGGTCAGAGCAGTCAAAGTGCCTGCATGCCTTGTAAATCTTTGGGAACATTAGTAAACATGAAAAAAAAAAGCGTTCTTATTTTCACACTTAAATTTCAAGATAAAGCAATGTGGCATTTCAGGCTCCTCAGCTCGGGAAGAAAGCACCTGAGTGAAGGAGCTCCATGTATTTTCTTTACATAAACGTCAGTAACTCTGTTTTCTGCTCTGATCTGCAGCTCAGCCACTCAGAGGCTGGTGATACTCAGGAAAAAGAGCCTGCTTCCCTTCAAGGTATCTGCTCCCCTGTTGCTTTCCTGCACACCATGTGCAGAAGCAAGGAGGATGGCAGGGCAGGCAGCAAGTGCTGCCTTCTCCCATGGATCAGCCACAGCACAACAGTAAATGTGGATTCAGTTTCCTCAGCTCCTTTTCTGTTTTCTGTAAAAACTGGCATTAGATAGCCCAGGTAAAAATCTCTCACCTCACAGTTACCCTCTGATTAACCAAAGTTATAATTTCTTTGGGTTGGTCATTTCAAACACCTCTTAGGCAACATCTACCTCACAAGCTGTGCATACAGATATGTCCCAATATCCGAGTCCTCCCAGTTTGCTTGGGGACCCTGAATTAGTTGGCACCACACACATTTCCAAGGCACTCATCCTGTAGCATACTCTACAGCAGCAGCATCAACAGTTCAGGACTTCAGTAAATATTCCACAGGGTAGTGTAGATGAGCCACATTTTAAATAACATCAGAGTTTGACACACTTCAGGAAGCCACATTAAAAACCATCCCTCATCTCCCAGGGATCCTGGGGAAAACAGTCACAGCCCAGATTCTGCTACAGCTCCACAATCAGAATTAGAAAATTCCAGTGAAAGAAGTTCTCTTATTACAAAGCTGTATTTTCAGTGCTTACAATATAATGAAAAATGATCCCTCATATTTAAAATTCTTTCTTTTGTTTGTCACAAAAAAAGCAATTTTTAAATTAACTTTTTCAATTCCTTCATATGGATAAAGATATCTGAATCCTGCACCAGTGTCCAATTTATGCTAGCTGAGAATCAAGCTCCGTGTTTTGAGGACTGAAAAAAAAAAAGTAGCTTTATTTAACTTTATGTTACTGCATCATCACCCACAAACTTACTACAGTTTAGATTCAGGGAACAAATCTGGCATTTAGCTGGCTTCTGTGAGCAATGCCTTCAGAGGAAAATAAGAAGATACACACAAGTTATTTATATTTGTAATTACCATTAATCTGTATTACTAATGAGGATTTTGATCCTGAAAATGGATCCATAAACATGGACTTCTGCACTGCTATGGAGCTGTGATATGCACAGAGGCCCATAGGAAAAATTTCCACTGAAATATATATGCTACACTGGTGATTTGAACCCTAAAATAGCTTTAAAATTCTGATTTAACTTTGTGTATGTTGCTTATCTCTAAGAGTAATAGGAGACATC
This sequence comes from Pitta sordida, assembly GCA_013390025.1. Classification (NCBI taxonomy): domain Eukaryota; kingdom Metazoa; phylum Chordata; class Aves; order Passeriformes; family Pittidae; genus Pitta; species Pitta sordida. The sequence goes on from WEKX01015431.1 coordinate 268,099, forward strand.
TCCAGTGGCGGGGGGGGGTGTCAGTTAATATTAAAACAAAATTTGAGATTGTTACAGGCTGTGACAGTGCTGTCCCTCCTCATTGCAAGTGCTGTTCTAAATACTGAAGTCTAAATTAATATATACAACCCTGACCCTACCAAGTTGATTTGGTACGCTTAACTTTACACATACAGATTTCAGTAGGATTATTAATAATACACAAAGTCAAATGTACATGTAAATTCCACCACCAAAAGTGCCTTGACTGGAAGCCTGCTGTATTCTTACCATACCAATGCACAGTTCTCACAACAAGAGACCGTCTCAATCATCATTATGTCCTCTAGATGCTGTTCTATGAAATAAGATTGAGATATGTGATAAAATATAGCAGTAACTACAGAAACCAAGGGACAGACCGTGTCCCGTGTGTACCTGTAGCACATGGAGATCCTATGACAGGGCGTTGCATTTGTTGGGAACTGGCCTGTTGTGATCCTGTGAGTCCCCTGAAAAGTGACACCCCAAGAAAATGATTGAATTCTCTGGGTATGAGACCATGTCCTGAAGCCAGTGGCGTTGTCACCACCTGTAGCTTGACCCAGACCATTCCTTGCATCCTTCCATCTGCGGTATGGGTGGAGCAGGGGAAAATGGCAAATGAATTAGTTAATTAATTAAAACCAAACTTTTTTCTGGCAATTCGTCTCCGAGACGGCTGTTGCTCCCCGCGGGATGTGGGTGGCTGGCTGGCGTGTGTAATGTCCATGCCCTCTGCTGGCTACAGCCCGCTTGTCTCAGCAGTGTGCCACCACCACCCTGCCGACCACTTCGGGGAGAAGGTGCTGGGCACGGCTGGAGATGCCAGTAGTCCTTGCTTCCAAATTGTTTTGTCCTCTGGTTTTGTCAGAGCAGTTGTCCGTGTTTAAGCATCCCTAAGCTGGTGGCTACACTCCAGGAGGACAGGAGCTTGGAGCCTCTGCAGTTAGCCATGTCTCACTCTGATGCTGTTAGCTTCATCTGAGATGAAGGCTGACCTATGAGTTTGGGTGCATTATTCTGGTCTTAGCAGCTGATCTGGGCTTTACTCTAATGATTGGTGCAAGGATTGTCCCATAGCTCAGGAGAGCTAATATAGGATCTCTTTGTCTTCTGAGCCATCTGTGACTGCCCTCTGCCAGACCCCACTCTCTTCAGAGGAAGAATTTGGCAGAGGCAAGGCTGAAATCGTATTATCTGCCAGAAGTTTGAAATTTAGAGCTGGCATACTCTCAGTGACTAGTCTTCCCAGAATGAGAAAAGAGTCCTTTAAATGACTTGTTGACTCATATGACTAGTAGTGAGAAAATTTTCTTCTGCCTAGAAAAATTTTCAAAGGCTGACAGATAAGCTCATTTTCATCATCATTACCACAGCCACCCAGATCTCTTCCAAAGTCTGCTGACTAACACAGGAGAGCAAAGAAAACCTCCTGGTTTTGCTTCTCATGACATGCTGCAAGATACCACTATAATTTTAAACCTTGCTTGTCACCAAATATCTACAGCAGAGTGGAGATCATGCCTGGGATTTTGCAAACAGGCACTAGGTGTTCTTTATAAACCATTGCCCCATGGTATCATTTCCTTTATGACCTTCCTCTTGGAAAATTTCTTCTCCAAAAAGGAGGTTGTAGAATGGATGGCAGATGCCTGACAGGTAACTATATCAATTGTTTCAGGAACACTGCCCCTAAGTGAACATCAACCACATTATCATTTCCACAGCAGGAGGCTGACACAGGTGCTTAGGGTAAGATGTCCAGAGCCCTAAAGGAGGCATCTCTGGGACATTGTGCTCATGAGGAAAGCTGTTTCCAGACTCTGGTAGCCACAGGGTGTGATTTAAGCACATGCACGCTCACCAACACCTTTTGCTTTCAACTGTTTCTAGCATTCACTGTTACAGTACTGGACACTTTGTTTTTATACAAGCATCCACTCAATTTTTTCAGGGCTATTTTGAATCCCTCTCTGAGCAATATCCTGTTGCTAGGAGTTCCACAGGCTAATGGTGTGGAAAAATATTTCCCTGTGAGAAGAGCTACACCTGTCCAACCCCCCTTCTGTGCACCATCCATCACGATGACAGCATAGGTAACTTGCCCGGGATCATGTCAAACCGTGAAATAGCTATAAAGGCAACGCAAAGGTGTTTGTCATTTTTGTCATTAATGGAATCAAGCAAAACTAAGGCAAAGCTATTGAACTGTGCCTCATAAGCCAGGGGAAGCTGGAGCCATGTCCAAGAGCACCTCAGAGTGGTGGCTCCTGCTTTGGCCCATGGAAAGTGCATGGGGTGAGCAACACTTTGCTCTTCGTACTTATTTGGAATTTTTCTGTGACTATACCTCAGGGGACATGTCAGGTTTGCTTTTGGGGCCCAAACAAGCTCCATAGGCTGGGGCAGGGGCAGCCCTACCGCCACAGCCTGGACCTATGGGGCTGCACTTTCCTTCCCAGTTCAGTGGGGAACTCCAATTGAGCAGATGACTGGAAAACCCCCCACCTAACCTTTTAGTCACTCAAGCAAACCTGAGCAGGACAGATCTAGTGAGCTTTTAAAGCGGCTCTCTGGTGTGATTAGTTAGAGCTTAACATGAGATAAAATCAATTGGAAACTTGTGTGAGTTAGGGCTGCTCTCATCAGTCAGAGTTTGCAGCAGCCAAGTGCAACATGATTGTTATTAATATCTGCTACAGTAATATAAGCTGAAATCAGACTTTACAGTAAAAGAAAGACAAGTTGCTCTTTCCCAAGAACATCAGGATTGTGGATGTAATTCAGAACCATCCTGAGCCCCCTGCACATGTAGTAATGGGAAATTCTTGTTCTTAGGAGAAAATACACTGGTGTCTTATATGCACGTGCATTTTCTCATGACACTACATAACACACAGGGATGTTGTTTAGGAGTTTAAAGTGCTGAGTGTTATAATATTTGTGGTCCATTCCAGGACCACATTTCTTAGATACAAGGCAACTCACACACTATCAGTGACTTCAGACAAGGCTATGCTTTGTGCCTGCCTTCTTTCAAAGGAAAATGCTTTCTGCCAATGCAGTTAGTCCTGTGTAAGGCTGTACCTCAGCATCAGCTATGGTGCTCAGTACTGTGACTGCTGTGATAATTCCTGTGCTGCCATATGAATGGGATTGCACCATAAACCCACACACCTCAGCAGTGCTGATGGCCAAGCCTACATAATAGCCCAGTGCATGGGTGCTAATGATCCAGTGTTTATGGTGGCCCACAGCACAGTTGTCATGCCAACGAGATGGTGTTCCTCTGCAGAAAAAAATAAAACTCAAATAAATAAATATTTTCTTTCCCTAGACAGATTTGTCCATTTAATGGGAGCTGGAGATTAAATCTAAAAGGAGGAAAATCCAGGCTGAAATACATAGCAGCCTCTGTTCAGAGGAGTGCAGAGTGAGACGGGTTTCTCTTCCATCTTCTCTGTCCTTTCCAGAACACTGTGCAAAACCTTCTCTCCAACAAAGCAAACCCATCCTGTGGCAGAGCAGGGGAGTGGGAATTTCTGCCTAACCAGTCCCTCCCTGGGAATTGAGGTAGTTCCAGGGACTTCCACATTGAACCCCCCAATTCTGATCCCACAGTGGGAACATGGCACAAGGAAAGCTTATTCCTATGGCTGCCCTGCTGCTCCTGAGCACCCAACCTGATTAGTCTGCCTTCTGCTCTGTCCCAGCACATTGTGTGTTCCAGCAGGGAGCCCTCACTGTGAAGTACCCACCAGGGTATTCTCGGTAAGGGGGCATGATGCTACAGACCCAGCCCAGCCTCACTCCTCCTCAGGATCCTCCCTTCCCTTTCTGAGAGGTGATGTGCTCCAGAGCTCCAGCTCCTCCTTACCTCAGCCACCAAACCTGGTTTCACAGCTCATTTTCACAATCTCTCCTTACAATTTTGGAACATTTATTTTATTTCATACAGTGATAGACTCCTGCTGCTGAATTGCAGGACTTGGTACCTGGCTCTCACTATTGCACTCCCAGGAAATTACTCATCTTCCTCTGAGAAATACCTACCTTCTTTCTACCAGTCCTTTTCACAAGTCACTTCTCACATGCATTTCTGATTCCTTTTTCTTGCCCCTCTCTTGTCCTTTAATCCAACTCATATTACTCCAGCAGTAAATTATTAAAGGCAGGCAAATATATGCCACAAGCCAGCTTTCTGCCAGACACGAGCCTGTTCAGAAACTGATACACTCAAAATTTCTTGGCCCAGCTTTATCTTGAGCTAAGCTTTTCTGCCATCCAGTTCGAATGCTCCATATCCCATCATCCAATCTCAGTGCCCAACATCTCACAGGCCTTCAGATTCCTGCCTTGCTTGTTAGAGGAATGTTTCATTGCATCCACAGTTTTCCTGTGGACATCAAGCCCTCCATGGGATCAATAAGGTAGACTATTGGAATTTACAAAATTATTCAGATAACAAGAATAGCTTGAACTTTAAATGCAAATAAAACCACTGAACCGTGGAAGTGGCATAACCCATTACAGGAGAGCGGTTGGACCAGTGACTGGCTTGAAGAGGAAACCATCACAGGGAATGTCTTGTCCTGCCAGTGCAGTTTTTCCTTGCAAAGTTTCTTGCACATCTGCTGCACCTTCTGGCAGTGCCCCTACCATCAGGGGCACAACATGGATTAGGTGAGTTCCAGGTCTCATCCATCTCACATTCCTGCATTTTTGCCTCTAGTCAAAATTCATAACCTCAGTGACAACACACCAAAATAGGTACCTCAGACTTGAAGGCCTTCACCTGCACACACCATCTCAGTCGCTTTCCTTTGTTAGCTGCAAGACAGCTAAGGCATGTGCACTGATTCCAATGTGCCTGTAATACATCATCCATACCCAGTGAGGATGCATGTGTTAATTTCTTCCTGTTTCATTTGAAGTATTCTTTCAGTCCTGCATTCTTAGACTGGTTTTCAGGGGACTCCTTTCCATCCATCCTTCCATTGGTTCACCAAGCCACCTACAACACAGCACTGTTCTCCCTCCCTTTAGGCTGTGACAGTGAGAGACTGTCATAGGGTTTGACCAAGAGTGTTAAATAGACCTGACAATTTGTGTGCTGTTGTAGGAAATCTTGAACTTCAGTAACATCTGGGTCTTTCTTCAATTGGTGTTCTTGAAGCTATCAGTTTTGAATTGTCCTGGAGATGTTCAGGGTCGCTCTCTTATGTCTTCAGAATGCGTGGGTAGTTGACCCTGTTGTGTAATGTCATCTCATTAGAGAGAAACACGTGTTCATTGAGATAAGGATGAGCTGTCTTTCGCAAGGTTTGAAATCAGATCTCAGCTGGTCTTTCTCTTACACATTCAACTGGCATGACTCCCCCCTCCACTCAAATCCTGCAGGGATATGTTTCAGTGGGCCAATTATAAATTCCTTCTGTCTTGCAATAGCTGGATACAGCATGCCTGGTGGCATGAACCTCCCCTCCTTCATTCGTGTTGTGCACCTCTCTTGCTGCAGGCAAAAGTAATTTCCCCAGCCTAGAAATGTGATTTAATTTGACCTTGTTCACACAGGTTGTGCATCTTTTACATTCCCACCCCCAATGATAAAGCAGGATCAGAGGAAATTGCAATGATTCACAGGGATGTTCGGCCTCAGCCTCCAATTCTTCTTGTTCTTTCTTCTCCCCTCCATCCCCTGCTCTGCCTACCCACCACAGCTGTTTTCCTTACAGAATACCACTGACTGTAGATGGAGGATGTAAGAGGGATGTAAAGATGTGAAACTACATGTATGTGTCACATCTCCTCTGCCAGGAGAGGCAAATTGCATGTGTTTCCTTGTAAGACACTTCAGGAATGAAAGGAAAAGAAAGGGAGAGTGAGAGTGAAGAGGGAATATTAACAGAAACAAGAGGAGTGCTCTAGGACTATTTCGTAACCATTTCTGTAGTAGATCCTTGTAGTCCCTGCCTGCCTGGATCCTCTCCTTCAGTCTTCCACTGCCTTCCCAAGGCTCCTGGATGTGCTCAACTGCAGAGCCTCAGATTTCACATTTACTTTTCCCTAAAATGGTGTGAATTAATTGTTTAGCTTAAATACCTCAGCCCTGGATTCCCAATGGTCCTGTTTAGAGGAGCATCTGTGGAAGTCTTTGTGGTCTCCTTGTATGGGTTTAAAAGATCTTGTTTGTGGGACTCCCTCTCCCTTGTCCAGTGTTTGATGCTCAACAGTGACCTTCTTTAGAAGGCAGTCCCTCGAACTACAGTTGCTACTTTGCAGAATCCCAAGGCATAGAAGTTGCTTGGAGAGGCATATCCTGTTTGTGCATTGGCTGTTTCTACAAGTAAACTTGGACATGGGAATAGTAAGCCATTTTACATCAGCTCACAGAAGCCGTAAGCCATGACAAGAGACATTGGCTATCCATATCAATAATCTGCCGAGCACTATGGAAGCATGCTTACAGTATTTTTCCAGTAATGGGGATGGCATCAATTGTCAGTGAAGCAGACAATCTGGCTGCATGTGTCATTCATACTTGTTAATGCTCTGCTTTTTGTCTGCTGTGCTGTACTGTTACCAGAGCCTTGGAAAACCTGCTGGGTCCAGTGCCAAATTGTGTGGATCCTTTCCCTCCAAATGAAGAAGATTTTTCTCTTATTTTAGGTGTGACGGACTGTTATTCTTACAGAAAGTTTCTGAAGTGAATGAAATCAGGCCTATATTCTATATTGCAATAGCTTTATCTAGAGGTCATACTTGCTCTTTCTGTTTGTGCTTTGCTTCAGCAGTTCTATGGTCTAAACAAGTCGTATCCAACCCTGGGCTATAGTGGGGTAGATTGGCCAGACAGGAAGGACTGCAAGTGGTCTCCAAAGCACTGGTAGCTGCAAGTGTTGAGTGTTGAGCTTGTACACTGAGAAGAGACTGGAAGGGGCAGGATACAGGAGAAAGACAGTATGTCCTCTCAACAGTACTGTGTGAAGTCGGGAAATGGCTGCCAGAGCTGGAGACCACAGTGGATAAAGGACAAAGCACTTGCATGTTTTGGCTCCAGTTTATATAGATTGATAAAGAGTAGAAGGATTTTGACCTGGAAGAACTGGGCGAGTTCCTCCAGGGTGTAGATTTTAAGGCTAGAAGGTTCAGTTCTGAGCATGGGGCGGGAGGGATGCCTGCATGGCATGTTGACAGGCTGACCAGTGAATTAGTCCAGAAGATTAAGTTTTCTTGCTCTCCATCAGCTTGACCCTTTCTCTGTCAACCAAAGCAAGGTGTCTTTTCCCCTCAAGCCCCCAAATGATGGCTGGTGCCTCTCACATGAAGACAAAGGTCCCCCTGGAGCAGTCTGGTCTGAAAACCTGCAGACTGGCTTTAAGAAGTGACAGTAGGAGTCCATTTCCAGTGAACTGGATGTTTGCAGAGCACAGTGCAAGACTCTGTGAGATCCAAGCACTGCCCACTGCTGAGTAATATTGCTGTAAGAGACTCATATAAGACATCCATGGTTTCTATTTATTTTCCACCACCCCTCCAGGCAGCTTGTGTGAGGCTGAGCAAGCCTCTTGTTCTCTGTGGTTGTAACTAAACTCATCTTCATTATTGCACATTTTGGCTCACTTTCATTCTCTTCTATCATGAGGAGTTTGCCTCTAACCCTGATCTTCAAGCAGGGATGAGCATGCTGATGCTCCTTCCATCCTCCTCTGTGTCTTGTCTATTTAAACTGTAATGTTTTAGGAGCAGGGACATTAACCCTCATCTGGATTAGCATTGCTCTAATGTAAATAATATTAGTTACATTATAGATGTTTCCGTAATTAGAGTTCCTGTTTCTATAGGCATTTAAACACCTCGTCTCCTCATTTGACAGTTATGTTATTTGATTTGTGTTCTCCTGATGTGGAGATCAGTACAGAAACCCTTTTATCTCTTCTAATGAATGGGTTTAGACTATGATTAGATTTGATTTTTTTAGAACTGTGTGTAGGGAGGAGCCCGCAAATACCAGGTACAATTTGAGTAAGGTGGGATACTGCCACAGAATTGAATAGAAATTAAATAATGTGGCAAGAAGCAGGGCTTTAACCGGTGGGGTTTTTTTAAGGAGCATGAGAGAAACCCTTTCAAAAACAGAGGGAAAAAAAGGAGCTGGCATACCCGGTGAAGCCTTTTGGGAAGAAAAATTGGCTGCTCTGTCCCTGTTTGCCTAGCCTTTGAACAGGACACATTAGTATCTTCCGGTATACTGAGGGAAGCCCACTCATGAAAAGGTTTACCAGAGATGATTTTATCAGAGAGGCTTGCCTTGGCAGATGGCTGTATGCTTTAAATTTAAACAGAGAGGCATAAATAGTAGAAAAGAAAAGAGGGTAATAAGAAAAATATTAAACTGCCCAGTGCAAATCCTTGGGGAACTTCTATTGCAATAACTGACCTCCCATATAGTGCCATTTATTTCATACGCTGGCAGCTTTATAGGTGCTTGTACAGCTACAGACGAACACCAATTTGCCAGTGCAGTTTGTTTTGATAACTGTTGTTTTCAATAAATCTATATTAAAATCAAAGGGAAAATTAAATAGACCGAAGTCAGTGGCACTAGAGATAAGGTAGCACATTACTACACTGGCCTCTTCAGCTGGAGAAGCTGTCTCCACCTTCAGTGACGATCAAAGGAATTTCAGAGGTCTCAGCCGTGCTTTCTGATGGCAGCCAACATAAGCGAGAATATTTGGTGGGGGAATTTTGATATTTCAGAGCTCACCTACTTTCAGGGCTGTAAAAAAGAAGGATGAGGTGAGGATGCACTGAACACTTTCTCAAGCAGAGAGGTCAAGGTCTTCATCCTTTGAACCCTCTTCTCTGTCTCCCAGGACCCCTGTTTCCACTCCTGCAATCCACACAATCCACACAGCTCGTACCTGTGGACTGAAAGCAGCAGGAGAAGCAGGATCTGTGACTGGTACCCAGGCAAGTGGGATGTCTCAGTCTCAGGCTTTTCTGGACATGACATGTCCTTCTCCTCTCTAGTCCTGGCAGACTAGGTGCCTCCTTTGGCAGTAGGGGAAGAGAGAGAGAGAGGAGAGAATAGAAACTCCAGGGAGGGTGCTGAGAAGAAAGGAAAGAAGAAAGAAAGGAAGGAAGGAGCAAGCTGGGGGAAATGATGGGAGGAAAAGAGAGGCTGGAAAAGGAAGGAGGGTCTCCAAACACTGGAGAGGGAAAACAAAGAGGCAGAAAATAGAATACAATAACAGAAGAGGAGACAGTGGGGAAATTAGAGCAGCGTAGCCAGACAGTATGTGAGACTGACTCCCAGTCCCTCACTCCAGGGAGTAACCCCTTACTCAACTCCTTCTGGTGAATTTAGTAGTCTGCTGGAGTGTGTGTTTCTGGAGAGAAAGGCAAGACCTTAAGTTTGGTGAAAGGAGCTCTTTGGTCAGGAGTTTAGGAACTACATAATCTAAAGACCTGGCCTCTGGACCCTTGGAGCAGCAGTGACTAGAGCTATCCATGTAGTTATTTCATTTCAGTGGGGCAGAGAATTGTTGGATCCAGGAAGTTTTGAGTAGTGCTGAGTCCAAATAAATAATGAGCATAAGAGATTTCATGGTAGAGTAGGTCAATTTTTTTCCAACAAACCAATTTGCTCCCAGAAAACACTGATTGGAATTACTGGGAGCATTTCCTAGGATGTATCAACATTACCCAAGCACTTGCTGAGAAATTATCCAAAATGTTCCCGTGGGTTTTTTTCTCATCTCCTTCTGACAGTATATTGTTTTACTCTTGTTATACATTTATACCCTTTTGGTCCAAGCACTGGACCTAAAACATGGGAACTGGTGTGGAGAGCCAAGTACTCTCTGGCTTCTATATTTTTCCTTTGTGAAGGTTTGCTTCCCTGCCCACAGCAAGAATCAAACCAGCAGGGATGATGGACTTGTGCCAGGCCATTTGCCTGCCAGCCATCGAACCAAGAGCTAGTACAGGTTTTCAAAAATCATGTTCCCTGGGCTTGTTTGGCCTGTGCTGGGCACTTCTCCCCACTATTCTAATCTTTTATGCCCATCTTTAAAGGGCACAGTTGAATAATAGTTGCCCCAGCTTGGGGCAGGGATCTTTATTCCTGATATACAGTTTCATGAAGGCATTTAGCTGGTTTAATAGGGATCTTAAAAAAGGGTGGAGATTATGCCTGTCCGTGTAATGTATGGTATAAGGAAACGTAACAGGACTTCTAGAATGATGTAACACTAAAACAAAAGAAATGTTGAAGAGGTAAAGTGAAAAGAAATATACTATTTTTGTTTGGAACTATGTCATTAAACAACAAAAAAAATTGGAGCACTAAAATTTTCGTCCCAGCTTAGGTCAAAAATTGTATTTTGTGAAACTTCAGAATTTCCCAAGGGACACAAATTCCTCTGTTATTATTTTTGGCCAGCTGTCTTCCATATGACTGCCCATGAAAAGTATTTTATCTCAAGTTAAAATCCCACACATAAAAATGTCCCTCTACCTTCCAGCAGGTGTGCTTGTCCTATGGGAATATTTGCTTTATCAGCAATTTGTTCCTCCAGGAGAAATGCTTAATTTTAGATGTTTTTTCCATTTACACTTAGAGTTCAAGACACTTGAGCAACGGCTCAGTATTGGGTGGCCTGTGCAGGCGTCAGAAGGCTTCCTTTATACACTGCAACCCTATTAGTTAAAATACTGGCAAAGAGATTTTGGTGAAGTGATTTTTTTAATGTCCCATTAAAAATGTTTAAAATGTTTAAAAATGTCCCATTTCACTGGTGTTGATGCCCTCACTTTGAAATACAGCTTTCCCATGACGACATAGCTGTAAAACACATTCAACTTTTTATTTTCCTTTTTTTTTTTACTAGTTAGCAACGGAGTTTTGCTATAGCCATTAAAATATAAAGAATAAACTGCACCCAACTGTACAATATTTTTTAGGAGGGTTAAGCCTGAATTTCTTTGTGGATGGCATTGGAATATCAAGATTAAGTATACAGTGTGAGCACAAGGGTTTTATGACATGCAATAATGTAAGAAAGCTTGTATTTCTTTAACAAATTGACATCACTGTTTGCCCTTCTTTCTTTGTACTTCTTGGGTCTGATTTTTAGGAGCAAGAGTTGGAAGAGGCATGGCAGATGATTCAGTGCAGCTCCCTTGAACCAGAGTCCGGTTGGCACGAATGGGACATTTTACGGCGCTCTAAGTGCCTGGTTTTGTGCTTCCCACTGCTCCTCTAAGGAGGTGATCCCACAGTTCAATGCATCATAGCCTGAGGAAGTTTCTCCTGATGGTCAGCCTGCATTTTCTCTTGGTCACATAACTTGTGGAAATGCTCTGCTAATGGGTCATTTTATTTTGTGTTATGGTGCTGATGCCTTCCTGACACATGTAGGTAGTGTTTCTCCTCATCTCACATACAAAGTGGGAGTCGGGGGCAAAAGCTGGATTCATTGGGAATTTTTTACCCTCCCTCTTCACTCGAGCCGCCTACCCAGGTGTGCTCCTGTGTTCTGAAGCACATGCAATGGTGGTAGTTTCACACCCAGCACCAGGTGCTGTGTACCTGGTGCAGTCACACCAGACCCATGCAGAGGGAAATGGCTTGGGTGCAGCCCAAGCAACAGAGTTGTATATGTTTGCTTTGCATTTTATTACATCCTCTTGCACACTTGATTAACATGGGATTTTTTGGAGACAGGACCAGCCTGTCTGGCTAACCTTGTGTGCTCAATCAATATGAGGTCCAGCAGGGACCATTCCGTCCAACTCAGCAACACACAGGATAAAGAAATACATTGCTCCTGTGCATCAAACCCCTAAGGTTTGCTCAAATTCAAACTATGGCATATCTCCTATGTAGGCATGCCATCCTGATGTGAAATGTTCAAGATTCCTTTGTCTTCTCTTAACATAGTCCAGTCAATATCCACTTTCTGAAGTCCTGCACTGTTTTCCTAATGCACTTTGTTTCCTATCCTGCCAAAGGCTGTCCCTCTCACCTCTGTTTTAACTGGAAAAGGATTTCCACCCCATGGCCCTGATTCTGGCTGAATTAATGGTTTTTGAACTGAATCAGCACATTTGAAGTTAAAACAGATCCCCACTGAGCCCGTACATTTTTATTACTGTGCAAGGAGTGCTTAGGAAAATAAAAGGAACAAGAAAGCCATGAGAGTGGACCACCCTGTTGAGGGGGGAAATATAGAAATCAAGCATGTTTATGTGAGTGGTATTTATAGGGTGAAGTGATGTATACTGTATGAGGCTTTGGAGCCCATCTCAGGAATACCACATACCAGTCTGGGCACTTACGCTCCAGAAGATTTAATTGAAATTGAAACAGGTGCAGAGGCGGTCTACTAAGATGGAGTGGGAATAGGAAAGATAAGGTGGTAAGGAGACATAAAAAAAAAAAGTCTGGTTCAGGCCACCGAAGCAAAAACGGCAAAAATGGTCAGGATCTGAGAACTGCCTAGAAATACACCAGGGGAGGGAAAGCAACCAGCAAGTTAAATCCAACGGTCATTTCTCCAGAATAAACTAGTGTAAACTAGTTATGAATACATTTTACCTGGTAATTAAGGGGTTTCCCATCTATCAGGAAGAGAAGAGCTGAAGAAGCCTTCTTGGGTTAGTATGGGCAAGTAAAGAGACACATTTGAAGATAGAAGTTGATAGATTTACTGGCATGTCAGAGAGGAAATTATTCTACAAGATGGAGGAGGATGGCTCAGTATCCTTGGGACTCCTTTTCTGACCTATACTCCTACATGTGGATTGCTTTTATTGTCTGAAATCCTCATTTGCCTTTTCTTTGCTAAGGACATCAGCACCTTTCAAATCTCCTGTCATTGTCACCCAAGAGCTCTGGGCTGCTCCCGCGAAGCTTCTAGCCCCACAGAGCTTCTGTTTCTCCCAAATTCATCAAGGGGGTCACTGTCAAACAATGAGACACACTTGCTCCCACGGGGTTTGAATGAGCTGCTTTCTTTCAAAACACCCTTTAATTGACAGCTAGAAATAGCTTTCCATGATGACAAGCTGTCATTAATATCATTCACCAGAATGATACCCCAGTGATAGTCTATGTGTTTAGAGGAAAAGGGAGAGAGAAATCCTCTGCAAATGTTTCAACAGAATACATGAACTGAGCTGTGGTTTCAAGAATGACAACACGAATATAAAAATGTACATTGTGAATATTAGTATTCCCTTAAATATGTGCTCACATTGGTTAATGAGTCCCACCGGTGGCGTTAGTAACTGAAGGATTTGGGTTGGCACGTTATTAACTTGTTAAGTAGAAAACAGTGGTACAAAACTACTTGTCATATGTATTATAAGACATTTAAAAGTTGCACTCAGCATAAGCAGCTGAAGAGAACTAAAGGAGTCACCTTTAAAATGAGCTGATGTTTCCTCGTGCCATAATCATGTAAAATCCCATTGCTTTAAAACGAGCTGTACTCCATGGGCCCCGGGGAAGGAGGCACTGGGAGCAAGGCTGGGGAGTGATGGAGGCAGTCAGCAAGACTCTCCCTCCTCCTCTGTGCTGCAGCAGAAGGAGGCAGAGACCTGATACTTCATCTTGGGCTGGGATGAGCTCAGCCCTTTATTGATTTAGAGCTGCCTCGTTGGGTCAGGGTGATTTGTTCTGTACTTTTTGCCTTACCCTGCCCCACCGGTTTGCTGCCCTCTAGTAAAGCTGTCAGCCTAGAGGCTGTGCTGAACGAAATGATGCTTTGTTAAGAAACTGTTGGGCTTTAAAAAAAAATAAAACTTACATGTAACTTAGACCAGGTTGCTGCATCTGCTGGCAGCAGCAGAGGGATCCAGCCACAGGAGAGAGTGGCACAGTTGGAAGCTCTGAGGTGACCTTTTTACTCAGGGTTTGAAGATAGTCCTTCATGTAAAACAGGATAGACCAGACACTGCCCCAGCATGGACCCTATTTCCTTTGGGCTGCTTCTAACCATCCCAAAATGCCTAAAGTAGGGCAAGCAATTAAGACACCAGAGCAGCTCCTGAAACACACTCACTTCCTCTCCAACAGAGGGATGGTTCTGTTGGTCCTCAGGCCATGAGGTAGCAGGACCGGCATAGGCTGTGCTACCTGGAATAAACAAGGTGACCCTGATAAGCAACTATCAGCCCTTTTGGCCACTTTTCCCCATCTGTATGATGCTGTTTCTCAGCATTCCTTGTCCAGGGCTCCACGGCAATTGTCCATATTTACATTTCCTAGCTCTGCCACTGACAGGGTCCCCTGGGGAGTGGAGCTGTTCCCAGTGATGATGCTACAGGGGCCATATGCATTGATGAATAGGCCACAGAATATCTACTGATCACCCTCATTCATTTTTCCAGATTAGTCTGTAGGTGACATTTTCAGCGGTCTACAGTGTTCATTTGAGGCACGCAAACCCATATAAAACAGGCTCAAATATGAATACAGAAACAGTGACAATATTTCATAAACTACAGCTGTCTTCAAATTGGTTTGGATGCCTCCTTTGACAGCTGATAGCTGTGCCTAACGAAAGGCCCTCTTTGAAAGTGCATTTGTTGAAGGGAATCTCATTGTCCTGCATTCTGTGGAGGGCAACTTGTATGGCTATCACAAGGATCACTGTGGCCAGCAAAAGCCAAGATGTGGCCCCTGGTTATTGCAGATAATTCAACTGGGAAAAGAGGTTCCCCCAAAAAAATTGAGCAGGAGGAAATCTGCCTGCTGTGCTCCTTGGCAAACCCAGGAAACAGCACGAGGTTTGGCTGATGAAAAAAGGACATGCACACATCTATGAGCCATTCATTGTTTGTCTAGACCAAGGAATTATTTTTTACTGCTAGATGCAGAGGTCAGCAGTGGAAAGAACTTCTCTCTTTCATCCTCCTAGAAACACAGGCAAGCTGTGAGGCCTAAATTTCAAGCCTTGGGCTTGCAGTGTAATTTCAAGCATGTCTCAGCCAGTTTCCATCCCAGCTAAGGAGGGGCAGGGACAGACTGCTCAAGGAACGCTGCAGCTCAAAGCCCTTCAATTTGTTCTCCTGGGCTCCTGGCAAACCATACATCAGTCACCAAAGACTTGACAAATCACAGCAATACAGCTAAGCTTAGAAGTAAAATTTCACATTTTCCTTGCTTATGTGGGTGGGAGGCTGAGAGATGCCAAATCTAAGAGGGCTTAGAGGAACTCTTTCTATTATTAAATGGTTTGCTTTTTGTATTTTTATAGCTCTGACATGCTACTTTCATGATTCAGACTCCCAAGTTCAAGGCCACATATAAACAGAGCAAAAAGGATAAATCCAGCCTGAAGAGCAGCAACTCAGTTAAAGGCAGGAGCACCGGGCAGATTCGGTCAGGCAGCCAGGGAAGTGCGAGCAGCCCACCTTGCACGGGCAATCAGTCAGTGATCGCTGCACTGTGGTGCTTACCTTTGTCTAGTATTTTAAGGCATAGAAAGGCTTAAGGAATGATTTGAAGAGGGCAGCAGGATGACGGAGAGGTGGCAAAGGATGGGTGAGGTGACCTCCAGCATCCCTCACGGTCCTATTTGTGCATATCTGTGCTCTGAGTTTGCTCACCACACATATGCTGAATATCACATGCAGGGAATGGCCTCAGCCAATGCTTGTCATTGCAGCTGAGCTTTCCAAGTTACTGATGCATCACTAAGTTAAAGATTAGGTATCACTTCAGGTAAGATCACAGAATTGTTAGGGTTGGACAGGCCCTCTGGAGATCATCCAGTCCAACCACTGTGCCAAGGCAGGATCACCTAGAGCAGGTTACAAAGGAATGTTTTTAGGTGGGTTTTGAATGTCTCCAGCGAGACAATCCTTGACCTCCCTGGGCAACCTGTTCCAGTGCTCCTTGCCACGCTCCCCGTGCAGCCAGGGGCAGAACCTTTGGAATGTGACATCCAGCAAGATGTGAGAGGTGTCTCTGCCTGAGGGTGCCACGTGCGTGGGGAGGGGACGCCACAGCTCAGGGGCATCTGGGGAAGGCCGGGGAAGGTCCAGACGCAGGTTCAGGATCAGAGAGCTGTGAACAGAAGGATGGAGGCACCGGCGGTGGGGAGCGCCGAGCTGCAGGCACAGTGGGATGGCCCTCTGGGACACACGGCAGGCCCGGTGTGGAGGGGATGTGGTGTCGCCCGGGCACGGCGGGATCGGTCCCCGGGGACCTGGCGGGGAGCGCGCGGCGTCGAGGCGCTGACACGNGCGGCCGGGCCCTGCCGTGGGTGGCAGTGCCGGTGTTGGCGGGGGCAGCAGCCCCCCAGGTCCCAGCTGTCAGGGCTTGAGGACGGCAGGAAAGCCCGTCTGCCCAGGGGGTGTGCGCGGGGGGAAGCGGAGGCAGCGGCAGTGAGGGTTTTCCACGTTCCTTTTGGGATGTGGAGGCTCATGGGTGGAGGTGATGGGGGAGTAGGAGGTTTCATTTTTTTTTTTTCGCCCCTGATTTTTTTTTTAACTCTGTAAGATTGAACTGATTGCCTCTCTCTGATCCTGAGACTGAAGTAAACTTGAGGAACCTTAGGAGTGCAGTCTATTTACTTGTTTCCTGGCTGGCAGTAGGAATTTTATCTCCTTTTCTTGCTGCTGTGCTGTTACAGGTGTTCCTTCCAAACTGAGATGTTTGAAGAGGTGTTGTCATTTACTGCTTATGTTCTGTCTTTTACAAGTCCTGTGTCTGGTGGATTTACGTGATCGCTGCTGACCTGTTTACTAATAAGTCCGACATTTGTTTTACTGCTTCTTTACTTTTCTTGTTTCTTTATTGAGCTTTTGGTTTCAGAAATGGTGAATTGACAGCTGCTGCTTAGTCTGGACTCTTAGTATTCTTTCCGCTGCCATGCAAGGGACCAAAAGGTTTTCTAACAGGTTATTGCTTGCACTGTGCCTCGGAAGGGGTGAGATATGCAGGGCTTCGGGAAGGTATATCTCAAAGGCACTTGTCCCATCAGATGCTGTTGGACAGCTGTTTGAGGATTTTACTTGATTGGTTTTTAGTGGTAACATGAATTTATTTTCTTCTGTAGTTGCTTTTTGCAACATTTTAGCATCTTGTGTCACTTGATGTCAAAGTTGGCATTTGAACTTTTATTTCCAAATGGAGTAGTATATTAGAAGTCAAGTGGGTTACTCTTCTGTGTGGGCTTGAGAAAGTTGTTTTCAGTTACTTTTTTATTTAATGTATTTTTGTTTCCCTTTTGAAGCACTGAATTCTGCCCTTTGCAACTGAATTTTCTTGTTAATTGATAGTTTGGACTAAATACTTGTTTTGTTCAAAGACTGACCCTATGGCCCTTTTATGGTTCTTGTTCATCTCAAACTTTGGGTTGCTCTACGTGTATGGTGTGTTGGGGTGTTTTTTTGTAAAGTAAGTGTGTCTAGACAGATTTGAGTGTTACCAGAATCCAAAAGAAAATAGTGATTAAAGAATTAAAGAAAATGCTTGTGTGCTTGATGCTAAGTAAAGAAGTCTTTGCATTGCACAGGTCCCTCTGATAGGACCTGAAGTTTCTCTTCTGCTCTCAAGAAATAACTTCAGTTTGCTTCCTTCAGGAGGCCTGGTTACAGCTGGTTTGGTTCTTATTTTGACTCTGTTAACTTTGGTAGGCCTTGATTTAATTTGATTTTTTTATTCTATTCTTTTTTTTACCCCCTTAAATTTTGGAAATGGAGTTCTTGAAGAGCCTTAAATGTGTGAAGCAACTGTACTTTAGTCTCTCCCTGTATGTGTTCAGTGGGCACCTTTAGGACAGGGCCACAAGACTGCGGAGCACAGGGATGGTGACGTCCTGCTGTGCTTGCAGGAGAGCATGGAAGGCTCTAAGCAGCTGTGCTTTTTCACAAATCTGTCTTTGGATATGAAGCATGTATTTTTGCTGGAAGTGGTCACCCACACTCCTGGTGTTTTCCTCTGCTTGTGGTGAGCTAACATACCAGCACTGTGCCATGGCAAGCAGGGGAATGAGGGAAGAAGAGGACAACTCATTTCTCTCAAAGCATAACCTCGAGTAGAGGTGCTGGCTATTGCTGCTAGGTGCCATTTGGACCATTTCCCTCCCTAAGAGAAGTCATCTGTGCTGGCCAAATGCCAGCTGAGAAGTTGTATTCTCTCCAGACGTGTTGTGCAGGTAAAGATACTTAACTCCCAACCAAAAAAAAATTACTTTTTTAAAATTTCAGCTGTATTTTTTACCGTCATTATTTTTTTCCATGGTTAAATATTAGAGTCAGCATCTTCCCTGGATGGTTTTCCAGGCTCACTGAGGCAGGGTTGTGTGGAAACCATGTGCCATTGTAGCTGCTACCCTGGTTGAAGCATTTCCCGATCTACCAGTACATATGTACACCTTTGCCAGAGTACTGACTTTCTTTTAACACTTTTGGAGTTCATTTGTGAAGATCAAAAGTGACCAGTGTATTAAGTAATGTAAATCTTGTCTCCCTGAATCCAGACAGATTCATTTGGCACTTTCAAGTGTTAACCTTCATTTTTCAGATAACAAAGTTGTGTGACTGTATAAGTGGTTTCAACAACTGTGGCATTCATATGTATGAAAATGAAATAATTATGCATGCCAGATTCCATTAAACAAAGGGTGGCTGGCTGAGTCTCCTTTCCACTAAATTAGGCCAGTATGTAGAGTAGTCGCTTTTACTGACTAGATGCGTAGTAGCTACAAATCCCTTGCTCCTGGCACAGGGCTCTGTGTTGTGGATTGAGAGCACTGAAGTACCATAAATTTCAGAACTTGCTTCAAAGACCAGGGCTGGGAAAGTTTGAGTGAAAACTATGATGTGTTATTTTTTGACAGTGAATGGATTGACTGTTGGAATGAGCTGTATGAAGGTAGTGGGGAACCTCCATTCTTGATACTGCAGTTCAAGGCCAGAAACTTTGCTGAAGGGTGTTCAAGCCTTTGGGGCCAAGTAAGGAAGTGGAAACTTTATGGCCAGCATTACATGAAGTTCAGGCAGGATGGTCCGATGGGCTTTGTGAATTCAAGTTTTATGTGTCTATGCTGCTAGAGCTGAGATATCTTTTCCATTTCCCGGGAATGGAAATCCATCCCAGGTGTCTGTATCGTGGTCTGAGTACATGGTTGGGTGAGCGGCTGAGCCGGTGAACAGTTTCCAATGGCTCATCTCACTCCTGCTCATGCCAGTGTGGGCCCATCCTCTCCTTTGAGCTTTGGTATTCATCCAGCCTGGCCCCGAGGTGATTCGTCTCACTAAACCAGACGGAAACTATCTTGTTTTAATTGTGTTTTATTCTGGCTGGGTTAGTCCTTTTATAGGCTCCTGTGGTTGAATTAGCTCACAGAAGGGCCAGACAAGCTCAAGAACTGGTGTAACGTAATCAGCAGGAGAGTAGGACTGAGAAGGAAGGACAGGCCTGCCTGCATTTGGCCTCCCAGAACTACACTTGCTTTGTTCACCTCATTTTGCATTGTCTTAGTGCTCCCACACAGAGGCAGGAGACTGAGCTAGAGGAGTTTTGGTCTGATCCTGCGCAACTCTTCTTTTCCTTAATAGCAAATCTGCTCTTCCTCTGCGGCTTTTGCTGTATGCGTCCCTGTTATTGCTTTGTTTTAATTTTTGTTCTTTCCTTTCTCTACGTTTCTTCTAAGTGACCAGTCCTTTGCTGTGTGGAACTTCTTCAGACTCCAGCTTAGACCCGTTTGCTCGTCTGCAGTTACTCTTGGAGAAGGTTTAAAAATACACAGCAAAGCCTGTCTTAGGAGACCAGTCAAGGAGCTGACGAAAGTGGGTTGCCTAGCAGAGGTGGCCTAATAAAATTGGAATGGAATTATACTGTGCATCTTTGGGACGGCTTCTGGGTGGTCTGTTTGGATGAGTTCACGTCCTGCTGGTGTGGAGTCTCATGTGGGTTTCACTGTGTTGTCAAGCGACCTGAGATATGTTTGTTTCCCAGCCTTGTAGGGTGCCACAGCTCCAGCAAAGGCTCCCCATATTAATCAGTGCCTTTGGCCTCACACTTTGTGGTCTCACAAGCCATCGGTCTGTGATGTCACAATGGAAGAGATTCTGGGGCTCTGATATATATGGTCGTGCCTTTGACATATCAGCCAAGGAGCCCAGTGGGAAGAATGAGCTCAAGAAATGGGATAGACCTTCCTTAAGACAGACCTTAAGCTGAGAGTGCCTTCTGTGCTTAGTCAGCCCTTTCCGTGTCACTTATTTCTTCCAGAATAGCATATAAAGGGAAGCCAGTGCTTGTACAGAGTGAATTATTTTTTTCATTTGAACTACTAAGATTCGCATTTCTCCCAGAAGAGCGGTTGCCCAACTTTCCTCCTGTAACCCTCATTCTTTTCTGCTGTGCAACCTCACTTGTTGTATTTCTTCTAATTTTAGACTGTAAGTTCTTGAGAACAGGGACCTCTTCATCTGTAGTGGGAAGAATCTGGGTGCGATGGTGGAGTGCTGTAAAAACAAAATGATGAATGCCAAGTTGTATCTGAGTTCAGAAATGATGGGGAAGCACACAGGCATGCCATGACAATGCTTTGGGAAAGTTACATTACAGATTTTCTAGCAATGCTGGAGACAAACCCAGACAAACCTGAAGGGAGTGCGGCCATGGACTTGTACTGTTTTCATGTTCAAGGGATGGTCCTGTGAGGTCAACAAATTAAAGAAGCAAATTTGCCTGTCTAAAATTGTGTTACTTTATTAAAAGGTTATAAAAGCTTTGTCTTTTGTTGTTTGTTTTACTTTATGTATTTTTTTTGCAAGTTTCGATGGTGAGAGTGGATAAGCTGGTTTCATTCATAGCCTCTTTGTTTCCTGCCTCACAGGCCAGCCAGATGCTGTCATTTTTGGCCTGTAGTTCATCTAATGAAATATTTGGTTTTAGGTTAAGGTTGATTTAAAAAAAAATCTGAGTTATCTCTATTGTTTTTCAGTTACATCTTCACACAAGTGAAATGAGGGCTCACATTTGACCTCTGAGTATGCGTTTGAACAGCCACCAAAATTGAAGTCCTGCATTTTTTGTTATGCTGTGTTCCAGATGTTGCTAAATGTATGCAATTTTGTTCTGCAAGAAGCATCTCTATTACCTTATCTTTTTACTCTTTATAATTTAATAAAATAGACAAACCTGAGCTGCATTTTTGATTGGTTTTGGTTGCTCTAGCCTTGAGTTCCACTCTCTGTTGGGAGACCAGGAATCCCAGTTGCCCCTACCAAGGCTTTGCATAAATAATAAACTGAAGCATTTTACTCCCAGAGCTTGCTTGATTTTGTTTTTTCATTTCAGTTTGTCTTGTCATTTAGATTTGTTTATTTGTTTATTTTGTAAGATGGTGGAGGCCCTATTGCCATAGCAAGGTGATTTAACATGTAAGTGAAGGCTCTCATAAAACATGCAATTTCTTGGGTCACCACTCCAACCTGAAGTTATGTGTTGTCTTCTTGTCCCCTCCCTACTCAGTTTATCAAATTGCAGTCATTTTAGGGTTAAAGGCAAGCTGTGATTTTAATAAGAGGTTTTTTAAAGTTCATATTTATGTTATATGCCAAGATGCATTAAGCTCAAGTTCGTAGGCTAATTTGTCTTGCCATTGATGAAGCTGAAACGTGTGGTGCACACCTCTCTCTGAGGCTTTGGGCCTGTCCTGTAGGCAAGGGAGAGCACTTCCAATGCCCTGCTGGCTCTTGTCACCAGCATTCTTCACAGAGCAGGAGTCCCCTGTCTTGTTCCTTGCTGTTTTGATTGACCCCAAGCAGCTTTCCCAGTAGGGAGCCTGGCGCGTGCCAGCCACCGGTGCAGATTCTCTGCTCTGCACTTAGTGGGGCCCCTGGTAGAGCTGGTGGCTACAGCTGGCACCTGCCTTTCTCTTGGCTTTCCTTACTTACTGGTGATCAAACTTGTGCTTTAGTACCATGTGCTTGGACTGCTAAGAAGCAAGAGCTGTGGTCAGCCTCAGCTTGTCCTGGTACCTGTGACTCATGTCCAGAGAATAATTTTTTAATTATTATTTTTAAATTATAGATGCCAATTATAGCCATTACTGTCATGTGGGACGCATGCTGTTACACAGTACAGCACACAAACTTTATCTTCCAGCTGAAACTCACCATGTGTGGCCATTTCCCATCTTACTAGGTGTAGCAAATGTAAAGTGCTGTCACATTTTCCTAGATCTGTGGACAATCTGTCAAAATAATTCCTGAAGTCCAGCCTCAGTTCATGGTCCCATTACGTTTCATATGTATCTGTGTGAGGAATTTGAGCTGTGTGAGATGAAATATTAACCTAGTAGGGTTGACTGCCAGATGTGACAGCTTGCGCTGTCTGAGATTATAATCTGATCTTGTGTGTGTAAGAAATATATATGTGATGTTTTATGTAGGTTTGGAAATAGAATCACCGAACATGTGGACTTATATGGATAGAGCTGGGTTTCTAATTTTTGAGGCTGTGTTGCTTGCATTGTTGTCTGTTGGAAAAAAAATACAGGATAATTACTAGTGCTTTGCATTGTCATAGCCATTATAAATGCTTTACATGACTTCTAATAAAGTGTGTTTGCTCACCAGCTATGTTGTGCTCTGAGGCACTCTGACCTTGCCAAAGAAGATGATGTGAGGTCTTCCCAGGGCACCCAGAGCAGTGGCTGGGTAAACATGCCGTTAAGACTTCATTTGGCTGAAGGTGCAGAGTTTGCGGTGGGGTTGCCCTTATTTGTATGCTGCCTGTGTAGGGGAAGCAGCATGGAATATCCCACTCAACTTTATTCAGAGCATTGCTCCCTCTGCTACATGGGAGAGTGGGGAGAGAGGCTGCTTTTGGGATGGGTAGCCTGATCCTGTTGGACCACTGCAGAAGTTGTTAGTGTAAGCAAGCCCTGGATGTTGGCTCTTATTTCACTCTGTGGATCTTGCACCATGCCTATGTGACAGACTTGCAAGGGTTTGGAGTGGTGCTTCCATGTCCTCGTGGTGATGTGCCTGAATCCTGCCAAGAAGGCCAGCTTACCTTTGCTGCGTAGGCTTGGTGGCTTGGGAACCTCTGCACTACAGTGTGTAGTGCAGCCTAGACTGAGGATTCGTGGGGTCCACATCTGCTAACCCTGGCCTGGGCAGTTAAGATGCATTAGAGAAGTATTTATCTTGCTGTGGGTGGGTGGATAATGTATGTTTTATTGCCTGTGTTTGATATAGGGCTTGGAGCCTGCCTGCCTCCCCCACTCCAACTGTGAATTTTACTTTATGCTGTAGGCTAAAGACCAGCTTTTGCTGTAGCTAACTTAAAATCTGCTTTATTCTGAGATGTTATATTTGCTGGGATGGGGCTTTAGATTCATGGTCAGTAGCTTGAAGATTTAAAGCGTGTATACCTTAAATATCTCTTATCTGGCATAGGTTAGAAATGAATATAACTATATTTGGCTGCAATGCATTTATGAACAACAGCCAAATCTGTACATGGAAAGGCAGTAGTTAGAACTGAGCCCCTTTAAGATGAATGCCATATTAGGCTCTTCGTTTTGGTTTTTCAGTTTGAGTTTTCAGTTTTCCAGGTACCTGCTGCCTGGCACGTTGCTGTAATAAAGCAAGGAGCCCCCCCAAACATGAAAGCCTTAAGGCAGGGGTGTGTATATGCCATGGAATTGGCAGTGTGGGCGCTGACGTGGTCTTTAACATCTCAGCTCCTTTGATTTTTGCCTTTCACTCAAAACCTTGGAGAGGGAAGGTTACCAAATGCGTGTTTACTTGAAGCACACAACCTGCTTAGCTGCAATTATCTCCTAATCTGGTTCTTCCGAGTTTCTCTGGTCTCGCAGGTAAATACAGATTTAGCTGTTATTCAAGGCATATTATTTACCTCATTAAGTGTGTGTTTTGGCACGTGCATTATTTACCTGACGGACTAACGGATGGGAGAGAGCAAATGCTGTCTTTTGTGCAAACAGTGACTATGTTTGGGAGCAAACGAGATGAGTCCTCGTTTTGCTGTGCCGGTGCTGTCTTCCTGTCTCGTGATGGGCACTTCCAGCCCTTCATGATGGAGTGTAAAGCCAGCACAGGTGTGGGGAGGCCAGGCTCAGAAAAAGGCAGGTGGGTGGTGTGTGGTGTGAAGGAGTTCTTCCCAGGGCCACAAGCAGTGGGATCAGCTGTGGGGCTGGATTTAAATATCAATGTAGCGATATGTGTGTGTATATATACATATGTATATGCATACACAGTTGGAGGGGGTACTCATATGCTTGTTCAGGAGGGCTGAGTTCATTCGCTTCTTTTGCATCAGTCACTGTACCCAGCTATGGAACACCAGGAGTTGGGCTTGAACTCTGATCTCTATAGATCTGTTAACAGCTCTGAGGCTCATCTGCCTTAGATAGTGACAATCCTGGCAAATTTTTCCTACAAGGTTTTGGAAGAGAAAGCATAGTAGAGGAAATCCAGATAGTCTCACATAGATAATATAATTTGTTAAGGAGTCTTTGTTAAATAGAAGCATCAAAAGCTGATGGCTGAGTGGAATGGGCTCCCCAGGCAGGTGGTGGAGTCACTGTCCATGGAAGTCTTTAAAAAGAGAGTGGATGTGGCATTTAGTGTCATGGTTTAAGTTGAGATGATGTTAGGTAATATATTGGATTTGATGATCTCACAAGTCTTTTCCAACCTAGTTAATTCTGTGAGTGACATATATTTTTGAGAGGGAGGCTGTAACCTATAGAGTCCTGCTTGAATTTTAAAGTTCCTGCAGTCCCTGGGTATGGTTAGTTGAACTGATACCCTCCTCTGAGAAATACTTGAAGTAAGAAATGGAGTATAGCACTGAATTCACATCTCAGAGAAACCTCATACACAGAACCAATGAGAACTTCCCTGGGGAGGAGTTTTCCATCATGGATTCATAATAGAAGTGGAATGTTTTTGTGCAACTGACAGGTGTTTTCAGGACCAAGCTGTCTGGATAGGTTGTAGTGTTGATATGTGTATTGCTGTATTTAATTCCTACCATGTATCAGAAACTGTGTTGTATAGAAAAAGAAGAAAGACCTCCTCAGAAATGGGGCTTAGATCAGATTTTCTGTTTCAATTGGTTTTTGTTGTGTTCTGCTGTGATAAGTTTCAGTAGAGGGGTATGATCTGGTGCCTGGAGCCATAACTGTTCTGCGTTCTCATAGTTTTTAATTCATAGCCGTTTGCAGAGGTTAATTTTCCTTTGCCAGTGATTTTGGACACCTTAAGTTCAGTCCAAATGTCATCTGTTGTGCTGAGACCAGGTTACTATGTTGTTTCAGGTTTGTGATGCTGGAACCTCTACTAGAAAGCACAGAGAAATTCCTGTCAGAGGAGGACAGTGAACAGATACTAGGAGAGATGAGATGTATGTGTGCATGAGTAACCTGAGTCTTTCTTCAGTTTCAGATGCCTCTGGATGTTCAATGATAGCACTCCTCCATACTGGAGCATCAAAGTTTCCCCAAAACTTACTTTCAAGGGCAAGACAAGCTGTGTCCCCCCTCCTCCTGGCTGGTGTTCTCAAAGGGTACAGCTCCATCGTAAGCAGGAAACTGGCGTCCCACGGCTTTGGAGCTTCCATGGCAGCAATGTCATCCTTCCCTCCACAGAGATATCACTACTTCTTAGTGCTGGATTTTAACGCTACATGTGATAAACCACAGATTCATCCTCAGGTAAATAGTCAATCATGTTAATATCACTACTTCTTAGTGCTGGATTTTAACGCTACATGTGATAAACCACAGATTCATCCTCAGGTAAATAGTCAATCATGTTAATATCACTACTTCTTAGTGCTGGATTTTAACGCTACATGTGATAAACCACAGATTCATCCTCAGGTAAATAGTCAATCGTGTTAATTATCCCCTTGCAAGTTGCTGCTGATGTTCTGGGAGGTAAAAGGAAAAAACAGAATGCTGGCTCACTCATTTTCTCTCGCTTATCCCACCTCCTTTCTATTGCTGGTTCTCCAGGGCTCTTGCCAGTCGCCTGCTGTCTCAGGAGCAATGCCAGGGCTGTTTGGTGGGTATGAATGAGGGAGCCTGATTTCCATCAAGGAAGTGACAATTCATGTGTTATCGAAAACAGCCTTTAAGTCAAGTATACTTGTCATCTGTTTGAACTGGGGAGGGTCTAAAAATTCTGTCTGGGAACTTGGATTGTTAGATGGCAGCCTTGTTTTATTCTGCAAGGAAAATGGCTGTTGGTAGAGAACAGCTTTTGGAACAGAATATTTTGAATGATAGGAATATGTTCAACATAATGGTATTTCTGAATTGAGAAGAACAACAGTTTGTAAATAATTTCAGTAAGATCAGGTATCTTGCTTGGGTGTTAACTCTGAAATCTAATGAGGCAGGAAGAGTTCAGCTTCAGAGATATCTTCCAGTGCTCTACCACTTGAGACATACTGAGATCCAGATGAAATACAGAGGTTTTTCTGCAGCCAGTTCTTCCATAGTAGTGTAGAGCATATTAGTAAATATATTCTCAGTTGTCAGCTGGATGGGCCGAGGTTTTCCATTGAAATTGGAAAACTGTACTAAAAATAAAAAACCCTACTGTTGGGTTGGTAGTGAACAAACAGAATTTTTGAGTAAAAATTGTATGTCCTCCTCTGCCAACCAATTGGCCTGTATGTATGGCTGATAATACATGCCTTGTGTCAGAATAACTTCCTTTTGCTCTTTTCTAACTATACGAAAGGCTTAAGCAGTTTTCACTCTGGTGTCTCATTACTGAAGTGGCTGGATGCAGTGTATTCATTTCCCAGTGCAGTTGTGGTTTCCTTTGGGCTTGTCCTAGCTGAGGAGTGCTGAGAGTTGGGATTGAACTTGATTCTTCTCTTCCTCAGTAGTGCCTTGGTGAGTGCTGCCTACCTCTCGTGTTTTGAAAAATGGACAGCAGATTCCCTGCTCTTTGCTTGCTCTTTGTGGGAGGCTGTTGTGGCTCTGCATCCAGTTCTGTTAGCAGGGTCTTAAGCACTCTCCAAGTGAGGTGTCAGACTATTTCCTGCATGCTCTGCCTCGGGTGCACAGACCTGTCAAAGCTGTAAATTGGATCTACCTTGTCCCTTTGGATATGGGTTTGGTCTGTGCACATTTTGATGCAAAACTATGATGCATGTGGAGCTGGTTTACAGCTGGCAGTAAAAAGGAGCATGAGTGGAATATGATTACTACTGTTTTAAGGAGCTTTGTCCCCAAGTCCTTGCCAGGGAAAGTAATGGTCTGGGCCAGTGCAGATCTGCTATATATTTTGTTGGTGAGATAGCACCTTTAAGGTGGAGATGTTCTTCAGTGTTGTTTTTCCAGTCTGCTGTGTTCAGTGCCTGTCTGCATCATGTAACATAGAAAGGGCTGTCAGTCCCTCATCAACGAAGTAGTTTGACAAATAAAGAAATTACTTTTGCTACATGAGGCTCAGTGTAACTGGAAGGTTTGAAAGTGCCTGCCAGCTGGGCAATTTTATAACATGAGACTTCAGTTGATGCCCCTACCGACCTCTTACCTCTTTGCTGACCAGCGTGGCTTTTGTCCTCTTCACTGCTAGGCTGTTTGTCATGGTGAGCAAACTGTGCCATGTATTTCAGTGATGCTTTGTACAAGGTTTTAGTGGCAGGATCTTTCACTACAGTAATGGCAGACAGGTTTTGGAGGTTTGGTCTGAGGGCAGACCTGGGAGCTAGGAATGGTGAAGTGCTGATCTTTACTGTGATTCTGATGATTTTTCTGCTTTTGGTTTAATACCTGCAAAAATGGAAGTCTGGATACAATGAAATGCAAATGCATTGGGATTTGATGAGGAGGCTGCATATACAGAGCTAAGCTAAGCTGTGATCCAGGTTGCTTTAAGTGGATAGGCATAGCTGTAAATTTAGCCAGGTCAGCCCAAAAGTCTTCCAGAGTTTACTTGCCCCCGTGCAGCACACTTCACATTTCTTACTAACTTCTCTTCTAAATATGCTGGTTTCTTACAAGAAACTACTGAAAGAGCTATCTTTTTATCTATGTGAAGGGTGTGACTGCCACATCTGCTCCCTTTCCTGCTGTATTTGCTTGTGCTCTTCTGCAACTGGCAGCCTCACTGGCTTTATCCCTGGGGAAGTCCTTCATGCTCATTCGTGAGCCCTGAGGACCCCTTCATTTCCATTGCCTTTCACATCGCACACTCTCAGGCCTTGTGGTGTGGCCTCTGTAATGGGGATCAAGGAGGATCAAGGACAGTGGTGTTCCCCTGGGAAGTTGTCTGCATTGTGGCTCCAGTGGCTGGGACTGCTGGCTGAGTACCTTGTGGCCACTGCACTCTGCTTTCCCATTCCTGGCTTGGGCATTGAGGGTCCTTCGTGTTCCTTGCCCTACACCCACAAAGGAATGGGAGCATTCTTGCAGCCCTGACTTCTGACAGCTTTCAGTAGATACGCCCCTAAATCAAAGTGCATGTTTATATACACATAGAAACCGCTTAGCTTTATTGGCTTTTTGGATGTATTTATGAATAATGGGACCATCCCAGAGAAAAAAAGAAGGGGGGTGGGAGGGGCAAACTGTCTAGTCTATGTCATATGGTGTTTTAGCCAGCCAAAGGTCATTAGGGCTTAGCAGTAAGAGATGTTTATGGCTGGCGCTTCGCATTTCTTTAAAGCTTAGCTTGTGCCTTTAGAACATGATCCAAAGCCCCATGGGGTCAGATGGGAGCTGTCATTCTGCAGAGGTTGGTGGGCCCTGAACCATGGTGGTGTGCTTCATTTTTCACCCTTACGTTTTTCTTTTACTGTCTCCTAAGAGTTTGTAAGTATCTTCTGCTTTTATACACTGTCAGGCCATAGAGCTGGGTGCATACGGTGCTTTAGCTTCATGAGAAGACGCATTAATAAGTGGGAGTCTTGCTCTTTTGTCCCTTTGTCCTTGTATACACCAGTATTTATGATGGTCAGTGCTTTCAGTGACTGTGTTAAGCAGCTCTACAAGCTCACATCTGTGGCTGCCTGTAACCTTATTTTATTAATGCAGTAAGAGGGTGTGCCTCTTTTGGTCAGCAAGTATCTTGCCTTCAACTTCAGCAGAGTAGATGAAAACAATGACTTTTTAAAATATAAAAAGTCTGAAGGTAGAAATCAAATCTGTTCAAAGCTGAATTTGAAATTAGCCTTCTATGTAGGATGTTAATCTCTACTGTAATTTATTAAAGCCACTTAAATGAAAATCAAATAAAATTCAAGCTTTATATGTTGCTATCTGGAAGTGTAAAAGAGCATCAGACCCCTGACCTGATAGAAGGAGCTGGATCTAGGAGTTGCTAAGCTGCTAAATGAGCTTTTGGTAATGATGAAGCTTTTTCTCATTTCAGTTTTTTCAGGTACTTGCATTCCATGTCTCAGATTCACTTAAATTTGGTAAATCAGTTGGGAATTAGAAATTTGCCTCTTTCAAACTCTCTGTAAAGGGAAGTATGAAATGTTCAGATCTTCTTATTGTTGAAGAAGGTTGTGACCAGAGGCAGAAGAACCAATTGTTTACAGGCAATACTTTCTGCATTCTCTTAAATAGTGCATTTTTAATACAAAAGTATCTTGATAGTGTATTTCTCTTCAGTGTATCCTACATATTTCAAAATTGATTAGCATGCATTTTGGTTGTGATTTTGGGAGAATTTTTAATTACAATTGTTGTCAAATGAAGCTGGACATCCTAATAAATACAGAACATCCCTCACCATTTCAACGTAAAGCTGTAAACTCTGAGGCTGTGACTAAGCGTGTTTTCAGTTACTGATTCATTTTTAAGTGTACAAACAAATCTGGATGATCATCGTTCATTTCATGATTGGCAAAAGTGTAAGACAATATTAAGGACAAATGCAGGAGAAGGTTAAATCAGGTTCAGTTTGTGTTTCCTTGAGTGCTGGTGTAGAAGAGCATTTTAGGTGTTTTCCCCTAAACATCTGTCCTGTGATTCCAGCAGTCACAGGCAGGTGCAGCTGTGATGATCGCTGCCTCTACCTACGGTCTTGTTCCCATGGCAGGGACAACTGAATTGTGTGTCTCTGTTTCCGAGCTGATGTGACCTTGTAGTGGGAATGGATGTTGATTTCCACCGAATTTAGGCCATAGCAACAGATGTGCATTCCCTGCCAAGCTCTGTTCAGGGTGACTAGACAGAGGATAGCAAAGCCACCTTTTTCGTGTGGCTGTTAAGTTCGATGCACTGGAAATCACCTGCCAAAACCTTTATTGAGGATGATTATGAGTTGCTGAAAAGTGAAGAAATTCAGGCTTGTTTCCCATAGCAACTTTAACTCAGTATAAGTATTACAGTGAAATATTAATCTGCAATTACCTGTGCTCGTGCAGCTTAGACTTGGGTGTCGCTTTAGTTACCTAGTTCTCAGTTCAACTTCTTACAGTGCTGCTTCTAGGGGAATGCTGTTAAAAATGCATGTAGCATGGTGACTTAAAAGTATTTTTTTCTTTTTACTAAAAGTAAGTAAATAAATTTATCATCTTTTTGCCAAATACAACTGTTGTTATACCATACTTCTTACTTCAGAATGCTTCCTAGAGTGGCAAGAAATAGTTCATAGAAAAGCCCTTTCAGATGGATTTTTCTGTTAAGTTTTCAAACAAACCTTTTTAGGTGTTGTAGCCTTTCAGAGTTACACTGCACCTGGTGTCTCAGACCTGCATTCACTTTGCCTTGGAGATCTCCCTCATCTCCCAGTGAGTGGAGCCAACCTTGCTGTGACCCATATGAATCTGACAGGGTGGGTTATGACTTCAGGCAACAGAATTAGCTGTATTTATTTAAAACCTGATGAACTAGAGAACATGAACAGTTGCTGAACCCAAATCTCCTGGAGAGCACAACCATGAGACCACCAGGCAAGACATTTGATGCATGAAAAGAAATTTAAAGGAATTTCTTTTTTGAAGATACAAACCCAGGGTTATTATAGCAACAAGACTAAAACTCCAAAGCACTCAGATGGTCAATTGCTGCGGTCCTAACCTGACCCAACCTGCTCAGCTTTTGGCTGGTTATTGGCAGGCCGATGAGATGACTACTTCAAAGCAATCAGTCATCTTGCCCTTTCCCTTGCAGTGTGTGGAATCCCACATCAGTTATGCATCCCAGTGTGCAATTCCCCACCTGTGCTGTTTGAACACTGTGTCCTTAGCTGTGCAAACATTACACATCGTTTAGGTGACAAGTTGCAAAGTTAAGTAGACTTGTTGTTACAGCAGAAAGTAGTTAAGCTGCAGTCACCCTGAAAAGAAAAGATCCTGGCTAGCTCAGGAATGTGCAAGTCCGCTGGATTGTGCTTAAAAGTTTGTTCACCTCTGTAAAGCCGCTGATGAGGGCAGCATGTGCTGCTGGAAATGCTCAAAGCACGTGCATTTCTGAAGTGAAGGGGAGGGATGTCAAGTTTGTACTTTAGCTGTGCTTGCCCTGCCGTGTGCATGGCCCTGTGCTGTCGTTGGTGATCGGTGTGTGACTGCTGCACTTTCGCAGCCTCTGAGGCACAGGGACTATTTTGCATCCGTCCCAGCATGATGTTTTAAAACTAGGCAGTATTCTTCCATGACGTGACATCTATCCACTGCTACACCGGGTTGTTGCTCTTCAGGCTGCTGTGGGACCTGGGAGTGGTCTTTGCTGCGTTAAAATGGTCTTGACTTAATTTTGAACAAACCTTCCTGATAAAGAAGCAGTGCAGCTCAACTCTTTTGGTGAGCTGTTTGGGTTATGACTAAATCTTGTGTGTTTTTTCTCCTTTGTGCCAAGCTTCCTGTGCAACCATCCCTGTATTGTCTTTGTTGGTCTTGTGCACTTGTTAGCTGGCAAAATAACTCTTTGTTACGTTATTTAGTTCCTCTCTGTCAGACAGAAATGCACTGTCACCAGCAGCTAGTTGTGATGTCTGCAAAACCCTGGGTGTTCATTTGCGTGCACTAGCGTGCCCTTTCTGCTTATCCCAGATGTTTTAGTGTTGCTGGGAACGTTGATCATTTGTGTTGCTCAATATTAGGAGAGGAGGTTGGGTCTTGAAATTATTTGATAATTCTGCAACAGGGACTGCATGAGCCGGTTGTCTGCAGTAGAAAGGAGCAGATATGAAAGAGGATATAGCATAGTTGTCATCTTGCAGTGAAAAGGTAATACAGTAATCCCTCGGGTACTTCAGGGCTCGCCATTCATGACTTCAATACATCATGGGTTTTTTTCCCCCGGCTTTACCATATTTACTGTATTTACCCTATTTACCACTACTTTGCAGATTTCACTTATTGCAGCATCTTTCTAGAACCAACCCCCCATCAAATTCGAGGGATTATTGTGCTTGGAAATGTGTGTGTGCTGTTTTTAACCTGGTCTGGGTACTAAACTTCCTCCAAAATGTCAAGATTACATTGTTGCTGGCTGTGTCAGTAGACATGTTCTGGGTGGTTAAATATATGTCAATAGTGCTTGAAGAAACAACTTGAAGTGTTGATGTCTGTTGGTCTATATATCTCATCCCAGGTGTGAAAAGAGGAGGGAAGTTCTGCCTTATTTTTGGGGTCTGGGTCCTGCTGGAAAGATCAAAATAGCTTAGTGGGTTTTGATAGGGAGAGATGATGCTGGTGGTGAGGCAACAGCCAGCCTGGAAGGAAATGATTACCAAATGTTTTTCCAGGATGGCAGGACAAGGATTGTGAGCCGCCTGTTAAGGTTTCAGGTATAATGACAGGCATGAAAGAAGTCCCAAGGACCACAGTGGTAAATTTAGGGGGATAGTGTAATTTGTGAGACATGTGGATCCTCTTTTTCTTGGCCCTGTAAGGAGGGAACTCAGCTGAGGAACTGATTCACTTTGGATTCCATACTGTTAAAAAAGAAAACCACAACCAAAACCATTTAGAGAGGGTGAAGAAGAGAACAGCTGAGTGTGATCAGGGGTCTGGAAAACACAACTATGAGTGCAGGCTGGATAGCATTGAGGTTGTGTTTAGTGCACTGACAAGAGGGGTTTGTAAGATGAGGTCTTCTCTTGCAAAAATGAGAAAGGCAATGTTTTGACCCATGTCTGCTCTGGGTACGAAGAGCAGCCAGGAATTTAAACAACAGCAAGGGAAATTTGGATTAGATATTAGCAAAAACTTTCCAGTGATAAGACTAATGAAACAGGAGGATAAAGTGCCTGAGGAGTGTGTGAGTCTCTCTTATTGGAGTCGGTAAAAACAGCCTAGACAAAGTCAGAAATTATTTAGGGGGTGATGATGCTGCCCTCGGGCAGGTGCATGGACTAGATGTCTCTTTTAAAGCTGAGGCTCCTGGAGGCATGTGATTAGACGGGGATTCAGCTTCTATTAAAGAAAGAGAAATGGTCCCTCACCCTCAGAGTAGTAAGGAAGCACTGGGAAATAAGATCCATGTTTGATGCCAGTGCAGAACACAAAATGCTACTCAAAATTTATCTTTGAGAAAATCCAGCCTTTGGGCTTCAGTGCCTGAGTGTTGAGGATAGGCAGTGAGGTTCACCTGAGACCAGGGGGAGGAAGAAACATTGCATATTCAATGATTGGGCAGCAGAATTTTTCTTCACATTATCTTACGCCAGTGTTTTATGATCTTTCCATATTCCTGCCAGTTCTCTTGTATTTTGTTTTTGACATGTATTTCCCTTCACACTTTTACAGGAGATAATGTAATAAATTATTAAGTGTGTACATGTATGCATTTTAAGCTAAGTAGTGATGGAAAAAGAAATTTGGAGGTCAACTGCCTTCCCAAAGACCTTTTTACGGGATTAATCAGTACAGAAAGTAATTTACCCAGGACCAAAATGCTGAGAAGCTCCACGCTGTGTGTGCAGGCAAGCATCCTTTGGAAAGCCAGCAGAGCCCTGATTCAGCAGAAGTCCTGCTGTCCCCCACTGCAGAGGTGTTGCCTTTATGGTACTTGTTTTGGTTAGTTTAATAAAAATTTAGAAGTGGGGAAAAGACCTATGAGGTCATGTTGGTCACTGCCCCTGAGGGCCAGTGCAAGGCTGCTCACTTGGAAACGGCTTTAGTTAAAATAGTAATTAAGGCAGAGGATGGAAACTGGGAAGGCAGATCTGTTAGGCTAGTGCTGTCCTTACTATGTCCGTTTTCGATTTTAATTGCCTTGGAAAAAAAGGAAAATCACAAGGCTTTAAAAGCTCTGATTCTTCCTGCTCTTCAACCCCCCGCCCCCTCCCCGATCTTGGAGGCATCAACTCTCATCTGTCAAAGTGTAAATCAGCAATTAAAACACAAACAGCGAAATGCCAAAGATGACCCGAAGCACAAAGCAACTGACAAACAAGTCCGGACAAATCGGCGGATAATTTATAAGCATTGCCCTAAAATCTAATTATTTGGCAATTCGAATTTGCAGCCGGCCAGGGCTGTGCAATAAATTTAACCCGCCATAAATTATTTAGGAGCAGCCCATGGTGTAAATCAAAAACACGAGTGTTTGTTTAAGAAATAAGCTCCTTGTGCATAAAATGACTTTTTCTTTAGGGGCAGGGGGAAAAGCATCCCTGAACAAAATGAGCTGGTGCTGAGTGTCTGTCCCTCCACAGACACTCCCTTCCCTCTTCTGCCCTTACGTTTTTGAAAGTGTAAAGGGTTCTTTTGGTAAGAAGTTTTATGCTGTTCCTTATCAGACAAAATCCGTTTCTCTCAACAGCCTCTGCTTGTTTTTATTGCATTTTGAACAGTCAGCTCTGATTTTTATGGGCATCTTTTATTCCTGTGTTTATTAAACTTCTTCACATGGGGGTTAGAGTAGGGGATAAATTATTCTCTGGTAGTTTTTGAACTGAATAGGCCATGTGATCTTCCTCAAATATATAATTCCACGTCGTGAACCATACTCTGTCCACTTTGTACTAGACTTCTGGATTAAAAGGTTTTGAGAGCTGGGAAACTCTTCCTGTGCACTTCATTGTTTCTGTCTAGTGATATTAACACTATTCAGATCCAAAAGAATAAGCAAAAATATTCCACTGTGGGAATTAATGTTAATTTCAAGTGCTTTCTTCTCTGACAGGGAATTGTTCAGCAAGCATAGTTGTATTCTTGTTCATTTCTGTTATTAGCAAGAAGATCATGACACTGAATTGATGCATCCCTGCTCCAGTGTTAAAGGGAGGGGAGTTTCATTTTGGACGATGGGTAAGGAGAGGCTGGGTTTATAGCTGTGCTTTCACATGCCCTTATGAATTTTTCAAATCCCTCTTAAAAGAAAGTCCCCAGCCATTCCACGGTTAGCCTCCAGCCTCCTGCTGCTGCTCAACGTACTGGCCTGGGATAGCAAGGCTGCATGAGAGGCTTTCACCTGGAACCCTTTTTTTAAAAACTTTTTTTTTTTTTCATAGATTTGCTTGAAGTAGCATGAAATCGTAAATACAAGGTTGTTGTAAAGAGAGTGGACCTGGTAATGGATATGTATAAGCCTCTGGCTCTGTAGGTTTCTATTGTTACTGTGTTTGGGGGCGCAGCTGAGGGGAGGGACAGGGTGCTGATGTCTTTTTCTTTAAGCGTGTTAATATTGATTTTAGAAGCTCTGTATTCCAACAATATAAATGCAAATGCCTGTAATTGGGAGCCTTGTGCAGAATTTCTCAACAGAAAACATGTTCAACTTTTCATGACAATGAAAGGAGAATAAAAAAGCTGGTGGTGGTTTGAATCCTGGATTTTCTTTCAAGTTACTTTGCAGGGCTAAATAAAATGCCTAATTGCAGTGCTCGCAAAATTCAAATGAGTACATTTGTTCTTCTGGTAGCTTGTGGCTATTTGCAGCCTCTGGACACCCTCAGCATTATTTTAGCACATTGATAAGTTCTGGTTGTGCTATAAGGAAAAGCTAGGGGTGGGGTAGGGAAAAGACTTAGAAGCCCCAAATGCTGCTGGCACAAATCACTGCTGAAGTTGGAACATGTACTCTGTGTTGAAGTAGAAATGAGTGAGGATCTCAAGGTAACCGGATGATCAGGTTCTGATAAAAGAAAGGAAGTGTCAGTGAACCTCTCCTCTTAACTCCCTCATGCCACTTACCTCCACCTTCCCCTTCTGGGAAGAAGCAGTGAAGGTGTTTGAATGGTGAAGATGGAGCTGAGCACGTTGAGCTCCCTGGGCTGCTGTGAAAGTGAGAGAGCACCCAGCTGCCTTCCTGCATCATGGTCTGCTGGGGGGTTGTGTGTGTGAGTGTCTAAGTGCTCACCATTTTGTAATAATTACTAATGAAATTCTAGATCTCTAATAACATTTTGGATATCTAAAACAAACCATATGCTTGTAAAAAAAAAAAAGAGAGAGGAAAAAAGTGGAAACAGATCAACTTTAAGCCATAAATTCTTGGTAATAGAGGCCTCTTTTCTCCCCCCTTTCTGTTTATGTTTGATAGATATTTTTATTTCTGCAGGAATGTCACATCTTAATTTCATGATGTATCATGGGCTTAAGAAAATTGAATTTAATAAAGGCAAAAGATGAATGGCACCTTTAAAGGTCCCAACACTTGTCTTTATTAGCAGGACAAACTGCAGGGTCTCCAAACACTGCTTCTCTCCAAATGAAAGTTTAAATGAAAAGTACAGCAGTGTCACAGGTTAAATTTCATTGCAGGACTGGCTAACATCGTTAGTGAGGAGTGGGGCTGATTTCATGGGGCTGGTATCTGTTGCCTTAGATACCAGTGGAGCAAACACTGCCAGAGACTGGAAAAATCTCCACTATAGGAAGCGTGCAGATAAACAGCCTTTTGGGAAAGGTTCTTTAACACTTGCTTCAAAAACTGACCAAATAAAGTGGCTGCGCTTTCTCCGAAGATGCTCAAGTCACCTCTGGGATTCCACCCCTGCTCCTGGCCATGTACTTCCTAAAGACCTGCAGTAATTCTGGATATTGTTAAATTTTCCACATTTTTTTTAGTGTGGCTTTTTATTTCCTCCGTTTGTCTTAATCCGACCCTCCTGGAAGTGCCTTTTGCCTTTGGTTCTGGAAGGCGAGCAACGCCTTTGTGTATCAGATCAGCAGCAAGGCTGTCTTTCAGTCTCGCTTTGCATCCAGCCACATGATGGCCCCTGAGGATGTTTCTGGTCTCTTAGGACCGATCCTGGCATTTCAGTGCATCCCTGCTGTGAAATGCAGCCGGTGTGTGTCTCTCTCCAGAAGGGGAATGCTCGTCTTGCCCTCCTGCAGGCTTGCCTGCTTCCATGCTCACCCACTGGGTGGGATGCAGACCTGAGGGGCAGTGAGATGCCCCAGCCCAGTTTGAAAGATCTGATGGCGTTAGCCTGGGGTTAAGGCTGGCACTGTTATGATCGTCACTTCAAACTTTGCAGTCTGTTTTCCTTCTGAACAGAAATCTGCTGCTTTCAGAGCCTGTGTGTGGTAGCTCTTTTGAAGGGATCTGCTGACTCCAGCATTTCTTCTTTTCTCCTGTTTCCTTGGTTCTTCTTGGTGGCCGAAGCTGGTGAGCTTGGCTTCACCACAACAGGCAATATGGGTGATGCTCAAGTGAGTTTCCTTTCTTTCCTATGGAAACATGATGACTCCCAATGGGGTAGTCTGGCTGTGGGGAAGGATGTGCCCGACCGTCTGCTCTGCCTTATCCTGCGCAGCACACACTGAGTGTGGCACAGCCAAATGTGGGGAAATGGTTCAGTCCTGTGTCCTCTGCGGTTCCGCTGTTTGATGTCTACACCCGGGCACTTCAACAGTGTGAACATTTTATTTTATTTTAATTTTTTTTCTCATTTTCCGTCCTGGCAGCACATGCTTCCTGTGTGCCCTGGTCTCGGTTTTATGCCTCTTGTGCCAGGGAAGCTGCTCTGCTCTGTCCACCGTGGAAATTGGGTGTTTCTCCCGGCTATTTAAGTTATCTGTTGTTTCCATTTACCCACCCAGCTTCTTGCCCTCCTGCTGCCTTGTGGGATGGTGATGTCATCAGCTCATATGTATAACCTCATGATAATTTCCGCCTGCAGGTCATGAGGGTTGTAACCCAGGTCCAAAAAAGTGTGTTAGTTCCTCTGCAGCGGCTGCATTTTTCACATGCTAATTTTACTCACAGGAGTTGGATTTTTTTCATTTTTTATTATTTCTTATTTGTCTCTTCCAGATGTTTTCAGGCAGGTTTTTTTTGTTGTTAAACTAATTCCATTCATGTTTTAAAAATTTATGAAAGCGCTAATAAAAATGTCAAAGTGGTAAAAATGTTAGCTTTTGCTCTGCTTTGATTAAATTTTGCAAACTGTTTTTGAATATTAAAAAGCAATATTTTTTTTTATTCTCTCTCCCTTTCTCTGTTTCACTCCAGAAGTGATTTGAGAGGCTTGTTGCATGGATATCACTCAACGGGCTCATTTGCACTCCAGAACCTTGGTGCCATGGATCTCTATTAAATAACATAGACAAATTATTCTTTAAAGACACCAAACAAATTGTCACTTCTCCTCTTACATTAAACTGGAAGGAAGAAAGGGAGTGGAGAAGGAGGGGGGTGAACACAAAGGATTTTATCGCTTTTATTCAGTAGGCGGCTTTTTTAATTTCATGTATATTTTTTAGTAATTGAGAAATCCATCGCAACTGGATTTGTTTAAACTTCTTATTAACAGGTCCATGTAAATTTTTGATTGCTGATTATTCGAATAATTGAACATTCTTCTGATGAAGGAATGTTTTTATTTCCCTATCAGCATAAATTGGCTACAAAGAGGAAAATGAAGCAGGGCTTGCTACTGTGCTGTATCCTGTAGGAATGGATTTGTGGGGAGCTTCCAGCTCTTCTTCTCAGTGTGTTGGAGGAGGGCAGTACTCCTCAGCTTGTCCAGGAAAGGAGGTGCTTCATACAGTAGTCCCTGTTGTGTGTCTGATGATGTCCTCCAAAAAGATGGTGGGGTGGAAGGAATGGGACTGGTCTTGAGGAGGGCACAGCCCCTGGGATGTGCTAACTAAACAGACATGAGCCCATTGCAAGTGTACCTCCCTGGGTAGCATGTGCAAATACTGTGAGACCATCTTCGTTAGGTTCAGCTTAGGCAGGGACGTGTGCAGGTGCGGTGCTGGGCACAGAGACCTCCTTGCTGCCTGTCCTGGCTGTGATGAGCATCAGCACAGTCCTCCCCTGTGCCTGCAGCCTTGGATGTGCTCTGCGCTGCAGCGTCACCTTCCCACTGTTTTACAGAGTTTTGTGCTGGGTTTATTTTTGGGGGGAGTATCAGACCCCTCTTTTTACAGCCATCTTGCTAGATGGGATCATTTCTACCTTCATTTTTTGTTTGTTTTAAATGAACAGCTGCTTTTCTTTTTGCCCTATTCAGGAAATCATCGAATTCCCTATCCTGAAGCTGAATGGGAGGACGATGGAGATCGAATCCACCTTTCACATGTATGTTCAGCCTGTGGTGCATCCCCAGCTTACGCCCTTCTGTACAGAGGTAAAGTGCAAAGGTTCCCTGGTGCTCCGAGAGTCTCCCTGGGAAGCAGGTTTCCACTGCACCAGGGACTGGGGTCACCTCTTCACAGTGCAACTGGCAGGCAGTGTGTCATGCCAGCCTTGAGTTAAGGACAAGGGGAATATTTTTCTGTTATTGCAGTAGCATGTAAGGACCTCAGTTTGGATTCATAAGTACCTCTAGCTGTGTTCTGCTTATTAAGATAGTTGTATTTGCAGCTAACAAATGTCTAACTGGGTGACCACAAAATAAAAGCACCCGTGTTAGCTGATGCCCAAAA
Organism: Pitta sordida; assembly: GCA_013390025.1. Lineage (NCBI taxonomy): Eukaryota > Metazoa > Chordata > Aves > Passeriformes > Pittidae > Pitta > Pitta sordida. Next base: position 307,934 of record WEKX01015431.1, read on the forward strand.
TCCTGTGAGCTCTTGTGATTTTGGCATGCTGCTCTGGAGTGGGGAAGGTCAAAGAGAGCATGGTCTAAGGGAAGAAAGTGCTGTGTGGCTATGTGGTTCAGTGACTGTAAATTACTCTCCTGAGGGCCAGTATGTTGGGATTTGATGAGTCCTTCAGAGTGGTTGGACAACCCATGTCTGTATTTTTAAGACTTTCTTTTTGATGTCGTGCTTGTGGAGTGCTTGAAATGATTGCTACAGAAGTGGCCTTTTTTACTTGGTTACTCTCATTGCTGAGGCCAGGTGCACTCGAACTGAGGCCACCTTCCCACAGATACAGAATGAAAGTGGTAAATGGGATCCCTGAGGCTTCAGAGGAATTGGGGGGCAGAGATTGGTTTGAGTTATTTTGTTGTTTTTGTTTGTTTTGATTCAACACAAAGAGTTAACTGTTTTTCCAAGTGTGTTCTTCCTCCTTGTTGTAACCATCAAAACAAACTTTAAGTTCCTTTTGCTATGGGCTTTTTTTCCTGTCACTCTGCTGGTTGGTTCAATGTTGGTCAGCTTGGTGACTAAAGTACTGACTGTGGGAACCTGGGTGTCTGAGTTCTTCATTCTGTCCCTGTTTTGTCGGGGATCGTCAACACCATAGTATGTTTTCCTCTACTTCTGTGGCAGGTTTAAGCCCTTGGAGTGCTTGTCCTGCATGTACAAACCTGATGAAAAATTACTCCTCTGTGTTAGGTGGAGTCCCCTCCAGGACCAGCCAGTCCCTTCCATATTTTCACATTGTAAAAACAAATACTTATTTTTGTTCTCTTGTAACTAAAAACCATCTGAAAGTATTTTACTTAAACTTTTTTTTTTTTAAAAAAGGACTAAGCACAGAAAACATTATTCCCAGGAGAGGGGCTTTCAGAAAGCTATAAATGTGTGAGAACAGAAGGTTATGTTGGAAATGATTTTGCAACCTTCATGCTAGAAGGCTGGACAACTACTTTGGCTGTCCTTGGCCCCATGAGACTTGCTGGACATATGGTTGTACAAATGTGATAGATCTCACAGCTTGCACCTGATCTTTGCTAAAAACATCATCTTCTAGAGTAGAGCCCAAAATGTCCATTTTGCAAGTCCTCTGAATTCCACTTTAGTATAGTGCTGAGTGTCCCTGCCTCTCATGCAGGGGGACTGGGGTTCAATTTCTGGCTGGGGAGGCAGTGGTGCCATTTAAGAGTTGGACCCGATGTTCCTTGTGAGTCCCTTCCAACTCAGAATATTCTGTAATTCTAGAGAGAAGTTGTCCCATTAACTGTGACCGAAATTCCCTTTTCTGGAAATCCCTCTAATTCCATCCTTGCTAATGATAGCAGCTCTGTTCTTGCACAAGAGTCTGCATGACTTGCATGGTGTGGTTGTCTGAGCTGAATAGAACCTTGAGCGTGCTGCAACCTGGGGACATTCAGAGGTTCTTTGGATTATGAATTTGTGACCAAAACGTTCAGCCCATCCAATACTCCTGCACTGCAATGCCAGTTTCTCTGTCTTCTCTTGGTCACAGGAGTCTAGAGCAGTGGTTTGTGTCTCCTGAAGCAAGCGAAGGTCTCTGTGTGTATGAGTGATAGCCATGCATGAGTCTCCAGGGTGGAAATGGATGTCTCAGCTCAGTGTTGTGCTGCAGACTCTGCCACTGACCTTTGTCTGGCATTGTGTCCAGGGTTGGATGAAAATATGCAGTGCTGAGGCCAGCTGGCAAAATGGGCAGACCACCCACCTGTGTGTATCAATGGAACTAAAAGGTCCCATTTTCCAGGTTTGGCAAGTCCTTCATTATTAAGAGTGTGAGTTAGGAAGCTAGTTTTAATCTTAGCCTGGAAGTTACTGGCTCCTGGGCATCCTCCCACTGCACTTCTTGCTGCTTAGTGCCCACCGTGGGCCCTGGCCCCCCTAACTTAGCAGTCCCCCGGCCTGTTGGGACTGCCAAGAGGTCCAGGAGTGGAATCCTGCTGGAGATGTAACCGGGCTTGTCACTACACTGCATCTGAGACTGAGTTTGAAACCCTGTCCTGAGAGCCACAGGTGAACTGGTTGTTCTGAGGACTGTACTAAAAGTGGGGTCAGTGGCTGCTGCTAGGCAGGTGCAGGTTCCCTTGAGACTCAAGGGACAACCACAGTGTGCTCCTGCAGAGCTGCTGCCTGACCACCTCCAGCACTTGCCATTGACTTGCTGCTGGTTTATGTTTTCTGAAAGACACTCATTTCGCTAAATGCCAGTAAAGGGCTTTGTCTAGGCACCTCTACTTACAAAGGGTGAGATTTATTGGCCTCTTTGTCTCCAAAGAAAGACCAGGCCTGATTATCAGATTGTACACCAGAGACAAGTGCTTAGGTAATCAGCAAACTGTCTTGGAGTAGAAATATGATGGTTTCCCAGATAAACTCCCTAGGAAAAGCAGTGGTGTTGACATTACATGGGAGCTTGTCTGCTGTGCTGTTGATTTTCCCTCTCCCCTCTGCTTGCTGCCTTTTCTGTGAAGCAGTAGAACTACTTGGTGTAAACGGTGTAGGAGGGTTAGCAGAGTTGCTTGACATTGCTCCTTGGGGCTGGAGTACCTCTCCCATTCCTCTTTGTTATTTAAGACAGCAGCACAGCATGGGAAGGGTGACTGGAAGGGTGGAAAACTTGTGGTCACTTTCAAGGTATCCCCTTGCTGATCTTTCGGTGTGTCTATGCACCTTCTGGCTACAGGAGATTTCTTAACTCCCCACACCAGTAGGCAGGAACATGTCTTGCAGTGTTGGCTAGTTCTGAGCCCTTCTGGTTCCTTTCTCCTGATCTGCTTCTGTAAAACAACAGGTTGTGATTAGTTATGTGAGGGGTGGGCTGAATGTTTAAGTGGAGGAGGCAGAAAGTGCTTGCAAGTTGTTAAAAGCTGTTATTGGATGTATAAAGCTGATCATGCCCTTTTGGAAGATGCAAGTGGTTTGTCTGGTGCCTAAGAAAGTTCATGTCAGGAGCTAAAGGAAAGGTTCTCTACACAGAAGGTACTTGTATGGGCTTTTTCATGGTACTTTGCTCTCTTTTTATGATTAATTTTTATTGATTTTTTTTCCCTGAAGGAATAGACAATAAAAATACAAAACGATAAATGCCTTATAGCTTGCTTATGTTCCCAAGTACTGTGTGCTTCTTGAGATCACCAGTGAAACTTTACAATTGTGCCATTTTATGTTTTTATACTTTCTCAAAGCTGCAAGACCAGATAATGCCACAGAGATCCAATGCACTAGGTTGGGTGTGACAGATGGATGTATCTGATAACAGAACAGATCAGAAAGGGTGAGATAATAGAAATCTGGTCTTGTTGGAGGACTCTCTGACTTGTATGGAAATGTATCCTTGGAGCAGGTATATTCCTTTGTATTCATGTGTGCGATTTTTGCAGCTTGAATCTTCTGTGTGTGTGTGTGTGTTTGGTGTGTGTATGGGATATGTTCTTGTATGGATAAATGGTGATTTGCTTGACCTGGCAGGGAAGGAGAGAAGTAATTTTGGGCAATGATAGGCAGTGACTCTTGATGGCCACCTTCACATCTCTTCCTCCTCCTGAGAGGACATGTCTGGATGAGGCCATTATACCCTGCCTTCCCATGGCATCAGGGGTGCAGTGCTCAACAGATAGTCCTGAAGGTGCCTGGAGCAGTAGAAGCCATTTGCATCAGTACTGGCTGAGATACCGACAGGTTGCCTGTCATCCTTGGTACAGGAAAGCCATGGTCCCGTTGGAGCAGATCCGTAGGAGGGCTGTGAAGACAACAGAGGGATGAAACACTTATCCTATGAGTAAAGGCTGGGAGAGTTGGAGTTGTTCAGCCTGGAGAGGAGAAGGCTCCAAGGGGACCTTACTGTGGCCTTTCAGTATTTAAAGGGGGCTGATAAAACAAACTTTTCAACTGGGCCGGTTAGGAATAATGGGATAATGGTTTTAAACTGGACATCTAAGAATCTGGAGGAAAACTTTTACATTGAAGGTGAAGTACTGATACAGGTTGCCCAGAGAGGTAATATTCAAATATTAGGTTGGACTCTGGGGAACCCAATCTGGTTCAAGATGTCCCTGCTTATTGCAAGGGGGGTTGGACTGGATGAACTGTAAAGATCCCTTCCACCCCAAGTTATTCTATGATCTTTCAGCCACTTCCAGAGTCTGGTTTGAGCTGCTGCATGAGAGGCAGCAGCATCATTTTGCAGTAGGTGGTCTGTCCACCTCTGCCAGGTGAATGCTTGAAAAGAAAGATGGCAAGAAAAGGAAAAAACCATGCATGTGAGCTTTAAAAACTGCTTTAAAGAGCCATGCGTTACTCCCTTAAATCTCTTTGCCTTTCTGAGTGTAGAAACTTGAGGATAGCAGTTCTTATCCAATTAAAATACAGCTTAATATAAAAACAGTTTCTGGGATATATAAGAGTGTTTAGGTCCCTCCACTTGCTTAAAATTCCACCTCATAATGGCTTGATAAACTTGAGAAACCCACCTAGAAGAGCTCTGCATTCTTAAAATTCTTTCCTGAAAAGGTATATATTATACATTCTGTGGAAGTCACTATGAGAAAATAATCTTCCTAGTTACAGCTGATTCAGTGAGTCAGGTATTTGGTATTCATTAAATGTAATTACAGTTTAATTGGAGTTTAATATCTTTTCTTTTTCCATCCTCCGAGTTCAATGCTGTAAGCCAAGCAGCCAAAGAAACTGAGAGGTAGAAACCATTTAGCTTCCCTCGGTTGCCCATATTTAATAAAGCAGAGCCCTGTGTTTTGTGAACGGGCTCATTTTTTACGAGTAGGTTGCGCAACTCTGGGCGGAAGAGTTACTCCTGCGTGGTGATGAGGCTTTCAGCACCTCCCCACTGGATGCTCTGGCTTCTGGAGGCCCGGGTGCGTGTGCAAGCAGCAGGGTATGCTCCTAGGCTTGACCTTATTTTATGAAAATGTGTGAGAAGTGTAGCTTTAGGAAAGGGCCATATGAAGACAAATCCCATAGTGTGCACTTGTTTTAATAATGATTTTTTTAATTACTTGGGTGCATTGATGGCAAGCTACTGACATCCAATATTCAATACGTTAAAAGACAGTTTTGTCAGTTGGAAGGCAGACAGAAAAATTATCTATTTTCCATGTGCCTCAAGCCCTCCTGGGCAGACACAAGCAGAGGCCCATGAGACTGCATCTTTTTGTGCCTGTGTCTTAGCATTAAACAGCCAAGCAATCCAGGAGCAGTCAGTAGGACTGTCTATTGGCAGGACCTGTTCTGAAGTAACCTCCTGAAAACCAGAATAGATAGGGTTCTGGAAGAAAGTGCTTTTCTTCAGATTTCATTCCATTGTTTCAAATACAATTTTGGAATTCAGAGAAATGCTGGGATGGACTATGGGAAAGTGCACATGCTGGCTGCCTGGCACAGGGGAAGATGACTGGGTCCACTGTGTCTTACCTACTGAGTTTTGTTTGTTTTATTCATCTAACACTGAAATTTTGGTGTAGCTGTGATAGCAGAGAAGTGACTGGAGACCTTGGTAGTTACCATTTCCTATGTGCATCAAGGCAGCACCAAAACTGGTGAAATGCATGTTGAAAAGGACATCATGCTGGTGCATGACACTGTTCCCCAAGCGGATCCTGCCCCGCCAAGAATTTGCTGTTCTGTGTTGTGGGTAGGAGCCCTGTGATATTTCTGTGCTTGGGATGACCCTGTGGCTGAGGAGCTGCCAGGGTTGCTCTACAGTGGATGTCTCCTCAGCAACTTCCATGTGGGTCACAGGAGCATGTTTTGGTTGCAGAGAGATGGACAGGAGAGTAGACCTCTCTAATGATCTTTGAGTGCTGCTCTGATGCCTGCTTTCTGTTGGTCTCTCTTTTCAGCTGACTGGGATTATTCAAGGCATGGTGGATGGGCAGCCGAGCCTCCAGCAAGTGCTTGAGGTAAGCAGAATAACCTTTAGTTCTCGAACTCTGACCTCTGGTCCTGTCGTCCCCTCTTCATCTCCATCCCTGCACCCTTCCCTTGCTGAGAATCGAACCGCGTAATTTGACTATGATTACAACTTCATTAGAATAACATTTGCTGTCACATTGGTGACATGCTGCTGAGAGTATTGAACCATTGATCTGTCATCTCCAGCTGTTCATGTCAAGGGTGCTGACAGGATATCCAAACTCCTGCTAGTAGATAGGAGAAGAGGCGATTCTTTCTTGAGCCAGTTTTAAAGCACCAAGACAATTGCTCAAGACCACTCACTGTTCCTGGAGCTTCTGCCTTCATTTCTTTTCTCCTCCCTCAACACTTTATTAAATTAATTTTTCTACCTATTTAAATGCTCAATAATACATGTAGTATAGAAAGAAAATGCCTCTATAATCTAATCTGGAGGAGGTGTGAATGCAGAGATAGCCCTAATAATACGATCTGCTTAATGTTGGATTCCTAGAGCATTTAAGGCTTAATTAGCTTGGGAGTATTTCTCCATCAATAGCTTTTGTTGGTAGTCAGATAGTGAAGGAAACCTCCTCAAGCAGAGCCCACTTGGGCTGGAGATTGGTGTTCGATGCGTTGTCTCTGTCAGGATTTCCACTACCTAATTGTTCCTAATCAAAATAATTGCAACAATTGTGTATCTGACGAAATCAAATTAAACCTTTAAAATCCTCCATGGTGCTCACATCAGGGAGTTTAGAAAGGTTACTGCTGCTGTCCCCAACTCTGAGCAGCCTCATGCAAGGCTGGCCGGAAGATCCTGTCAGCCCAGAGGAGGCAGAAGCGTGGCTGAGAGGCTGGATGCTGCTTTTGGGGGGAGCTTTACTCAGAGGGCTGTTGTACAATCGGTCACAGGAAGAAGTGTCGACCCCTGCAAGGAAAGGCTGCGACAATGACACAAGACCGAAGAGGGTGCTCTGCGAAGGTGACATCTTGCATCCATACAAACCCCCAGCTCTCCCTGTGCTCTCCAGAGAGCACGTAGCAGCCATGTGTGTCCATAAGTCTGTGGATGCCTGTGCCTGCTTGCCCAGGAGGGAGAGCCCTCTTTGCCTGGATGGGTGAATGTAGATCGCTACGGGAGTATTCCAGAAAATGGTTTGTTCTGTTTCTGTGGAAGCTTCTTAGAGTGTGGAAACACTTACTTAGAATTATTTTTTTTTATTTGGACCAAGAACATATTCATATGGCAGCATATTTCTAGCTGCAAATGAGGTTCAGGTCAGGCAGCTTCTGGGGCATGCTAGTTTAGTCAGGAGTGAAAGGTGTCAGGTGAGGGAGAAGAGGACAGATTTCTTTTACTGAAACACTGGAAATGCTGCTAGTGAGGCTGCATAATAACAGCTGATTACCTGCTACTGCAAGATTTTGGGCATTTCATTTGCTAGTTTTAGCTGGACTGAGTGTCTATGCAGGAGTTTTAGTCTAGGTTAGTTCCTCCTGCTTAGTCCCGGAAGTGGATTGCATCCTCTAGATTAATGTGACCCATTTCTGAAGCGGATCCAGAACATCTGTCACTATGGGAAGTTGATCAAGATTAGTGGATTCAATTTAAATCCACAATACCTTGAACAAGCATCTCCTCAAAACTGAAAGGAGGAAGGAGGGATCCAGACTTTCTTCTCCTTCCTTGGAGAGGAAGGGTATATGTGGCTTTGCTTGTCACGGGCACACAGTGCCTATGTGTGCCAGTCCTTCCATTTTCCCGCTTTCCTATATCTCTTTGGAGCTGTATGAATTGGAGTATGTAAGAAATGCTGTTGGGGAGGGATGCCATCTCAGGATCCCTGTGTTTTCTCCGCACTGGAGGGGACACAAGTGGTGCTCACTGTGAGCCCTTTTGGTACTGGGAGAGGAAAAGTGGAGGAGACGTGCCAGGTAACAGCACAGTTGTATCATCCCGTTAATGCTGCACAACTTCCATCCCTCCAGAAGCAGAGCTGCTGCGGTGTCTGATAAGATCATCTCTGCTCTGGTTGCCTGATGTCTCCTATCAGAAATCTTCAAAGGTCCAAACGTGCTGTTGTTGAGATGGCAAGCAAAGAGAGAAGAGAGAGAGGGAGAGGGTGGATAAGATCACAATTTTCTTCTCTCTTGATTGCAAGCAGCTTATCTGAGTTTAACTGTTGTGGCTTGGCCTGTCTCCGCAAAACTCATCCCCTTTTCTTGCCTTCCTTTCAGAGGGTTGACGAGTGGATGGCAAAGGAAGGCCTCTTAGATCCCAGCGTCAAGTCGATTTTTGTGACCTGTGGAGACTGGGATTTGAAAGTGATGTGAGTATGGAAGGGAAGGGAAATTTTTCTGGGTTTTATTGCTTCATGCTTGCTTGTAGCACGTGTGTCTTTGTCCTTGCAAGCCTGCAATTGTCCCTAGTCATTGTTTCTTAGGGAAATGGTTGATTGCCACGCATAATTGGGAGTGGAGAGTTTTTTCAGAAGACGGGTTCTGGGCAGAGTGCAAGATCACTGCCTAGGATATTCCCTATATTTAATGAATCCTTTCAGATCACCAAGAAAGGTTCAAACAGGAGCTTTGTGATGTTTCCCCTTTTATCCAAGACACTTTACAAAGGGTTGGATATTTCTGAGTGCATAAGTGGAATGCCTGTTTTGTACACCCAAATCTGGCTATGGTCCTTACCTGACTTCTGCATGCAAGGCCTTCTCTCTCATCTTGGCACAATAACTCGATGTGAATCACAGAGTAGTCTTTGGAACAGAATACAGGCCAGGTCTGGCATTATTCATTTTTGTTCTTATTGTTAAGGTCATCTTCACCAGCTGGGTGACAAGTACCAGGCGGGGACCTGCACTGGGATTTGCAAGTGTCAGTGTATGTGCATGTTTTGTTACAAAAATCGTTAGACCATAAACATTAAAATGTTTCTATAAGAACGGAGTTAAATGTCTAAAAATTAAATTAGTTTAATTTGTTAATTGCTTGCAGATTGGTGTCATATTGTGCTGAATTCCCTTGGATTCCTATAATCTCTCTTCAGCTTTTCATTTCCCCACAGTGCTGGATAAAGACTGCTGTGTTATCACACCAGTAAAGCATGGGCTTGACACATCCAATGCTTAACTGACAGCCACAACTCGTTAGTAGTATTACTTGGTTTCCACAGTGACATAGGTTTCCTCAAGTTGGAAGCCTAAATAAACTGCACACAGCCTAGGAGCAATCAGCACCAGTTCTTCCTTGCAGAGTGGTCTGTGCAGAGTGGCAGCTCCTTGCCTTTTCTTGGTGTGATTAGTGAGACATGAGATACGAGGACCAAAGCTCAGTACAAGTGGTAGTGGAGACAAGAAATTGGCCATGCTCCAGGCAGGGGGGTGGTATGTGAGCTTTTGAGTCAAAATCCAGGTCTCTACTCAGGCTTTGTCCAGAACTGGTGTATATTGCAGGTTCTTGTGTTAGCTGCTTAAATGAAGAGCGAAGCTTATTTTTCTTTATACTCCATATGTTGTGTTTAAAGTTCTATTAGGTACAAGCACAAACAGCTGCTGTACTAAACTTCTGCTCTGTTTTCTTTGTTCTTGACTCCTATATTGCTGTTCTGAGAGTCCAGTTTACCACTTTCAGTGATGTCTGTAAGAAAGTTATTTTTGCTCCAAACCCAACTTCCCATCACTTTCACAGTGAGTTGACAAGGTCCTCAGGTAACGACATCCTAACTTGGTGTTGTATGAAGTGAACAACCTGGATATGTTGGGTGGCTTTTTTTCTTCAGAGATCTACAGTGGACAAATAGAGGTAAAGATGAGCCTGTTTCTGGTGAGCCATAGGGGTTGTTGGGAGAGTTGGCTCAGCAGAACATGTAGTTCTGGAGCAGAGACACACAATTCACCATTTGCAGTGGTCTCTCGCATGGATTCTCCCTCACTAGTCAGCTGGAAAAGAAGACTCCACTCCTGGCCATGGGGTTGTAGAGAGTGATTTATTTCTCCCTCTTCCTTTTAAAATTTTTTTTTAAACCATTAGCTTCAGAATTCAATCCTGAAGCATCTCCAGGGCAAAGGAGAAAATGCATTTTGTGTTTCCAACCACATGGATAGCTGGAGTCTGGCTGCAGCTGCTTGGTGAGTAGCGCATCACGCCGCTCCATCACCGATTGGGTGCAGCAGTGTGTAGCATCACATCTGATTAGCACTGTGCCAGTGGATGAGGCTCGGGTGAGGACTCCCTGCCAGCTCTGACTTGTCTCATTTCCCATTACTTTTATCCGTCACCACAAATGCCGAGTCTCCCTCCTGAACTAATTAAGTTTGCGTGTGTTTAGACACATTGCCAAATAGGGTTTAGCAAAGCAGAACTGAGCATCTCTTTTTAAAGAGAGAAAGTAGAGAGCTGAAACAAGCCTGTTCAGACAGGAAGATAGACCCTCAGAGATGTGGAACACCTAGGAGGTATTCCAGGGAATCATGCTATGCTTCCCTACAAGACTTGTGGAGTAGCTGGTGCCTTTGCTACCATGTTGAGACCACACGCTGGGTGCAGAAGGCGCTGGTGAAGTAGGAGGGAGGCGATGGTGCTTGTCTACATTTGGAGGAGTGTGTTGGTCAAATCAATATGTGGTAGAAACCTGACTGGGTTTCAGAGGAATTCTGGACAGTGAGGTGAGTGCAGCGCTTCCCGGCTTAAGGAGCCACTACTTGTGGCAGGTCTGCTCCTAACTCTGCTTTGTCTTTTCTCAGCTTCCTTAGTAATGACAGCTGTTTGCACAGCTGCCTGTGAAGCAAGCTGCAGTCCTCTTACCTGTGTTCTTGAGTGGTTTGTAGTTCCTGTCCTTCGTTATCCTTAGCTTGGCTGGTAAACCATGCAGCCTTGTTCCTGGCTTCTCCAGCAATGACCTGGACATTGAGTTTGGCTTCTCTCTACATGTGCTGTTGAAGAGCTGAGGCATGGTGTCTCCTGGACTGGCCTGTCTGAGGTCTTCCAGTAGGTGCCAGGGCACTAGCAGGCACAGTGGGATGAGCGAGCTGGATTTGAGGAAGTGGCTGGAACAAGGAGGAGGAATCTACAAGCCTGTCAGTGGTGGATCTAGGTGGAAGGTGGGGAAATAGCCTGTCTAAACTGGGAGTTGCAGTATGTGTAGCGCTCTCAGCTCAAAGAAAATCATGAGAGGAATAGTGATTGTCAAGGTATTGTTCTCTGCTGAGTGTCTGGCACTATCTGAATCTTCAGGATTCAAGATGGAAACACAGCTGCTAAAGGATCAGTGAAGCCTCTGCTTGACTCAGAGATCTTCAGGGAATGAGGCACTCTGTGGCTACAGACTTGATTGCTCTTGAACCATTGGAGCTTTCTTGTGAGACCACAGAGCTGTTAGTCTGGGTTTCCTCAGACAACAGGGAGCACTAGTCACAAGGGGCTCAGTGCCCAGAATAGGACACTAAATACCTGTGAAGGGCTTATGGAGGTTTCACATGAGTTGAGGTCCTGGGCCATGCTTCCAAAGGCTTTGTCATCAGAGTGGTGGACCATCAGAAGGAGAATCCCTATTGGAAGGATTTGGTTGATGCTGGAGAGAGCCCATTGTGTGAGAGGGCTGGGAAATGGAGTGCTAATCCTCTACTGGCTGTGCTTGGATCAGCCTGCTTTCAGTGCTTGGTGTGTGTGAACCAGGCTGGAGTCAGGGAGACAGCAGCTCTCCTGCCACCCCTCCCCTTCCCTCTTGTTAAGATGCAATTTCTTTAATGAGGAAAACCTCTTGAGTAGGAACATCACCTTTCTTGAAGGCTTGTCCTGACAAGGCAGTTCAAGCCGACAGAGTCGCATATCAACTTCAGCAAATATCAGTCACTCATTACAGAGACTCTTCTTCCCCCCAACCCCCAGCAACACCCCTCATTCCCAGACAAGGAATGAATCACACTCCGGCTCTTGAATACATCATGACAAGTCGTGGTTCTAATGAGAGAGGGCCATTCATTCTGGGTGGAAAGTTCCCTGTGTCAACTCAGAAATGTTATTAATTAAAGAGAGCTACCTGAAGCAAAAGATGAAAGGACCACCAGACCTGCCAAGCTAAAATATGAGTGGGGATACAGCCTCGTTAGGCACACGGTCCTCAGGCCCTTGCATGCTCAGCGGGAGGATTCCTGTAGCCTGTTGCAAGGAGCTGTCCTCGAAGTTTAACAGCTCCAGGGATGGATTCAGATACCTAGTGTAGTCTGCTTTAGTGCTTGGGCCTCATCCTGCACCTAGCGTGGCACTGTGGCTAGTCATTAAGCAAATAGCATTGATGTAGCTTTGGGTGGTGAGGGTAATGTGCCTCTAAAGGGCTGAGGGAGTCGCTGACTGCAGGAGACGGTCTTATTGGAAAAGAGGGTTCTTAGTGTCTGCCAGGGTTGAGCCCTTGTAATGTAAGCTCTTTAGTGTGGTTTATCTCCTCTGAAATGTCAAATGCCTCCCTCTGTGTGTGGAACCAGTTTGTGGGCTCTTAAACACAATGTGAATTAATCTTGGCAACCAAAGAGGCATTTTTCACGTATGTTCATAGCTACAGAGCTGAGATACGGTGAGGGTTAAGTGATATGCTTCGGCTGTGCAGGCAGGCAGAGAATGAGCTGAAGCCTCTTGTGCCGAAACTCAGACCTGCATTGTAATGTCAAGAGCATCAGTTAATTCTTCTCCTTCCAGTTTTGGATCATTTTGCAAGTGCACTGAGTACAGCTAAAAGTACACGTAGGCTTTGGTCTATATACCTCTGACATGAAGATGCTTATAATGCACTTAGTGTGGCTGATCAGAACATGCTAATTTATGTCTTCACAGGAAACTACTGCTCAGAAGTTTTTTATTTTCTTAAATAACTGTTAAAAGGCAAGTACTCTCTAATATAGTGATAAAACACAGTGATGTGTCTTGAAATGTTTATAGCCCTTGGTGCTCTTCCTGGGCTGGATATTAGTGAATTCTAAGCAGTAAATTATGCCATTGGTTAGTTTTACTGTTTAATTCTTTCTTTGCACATTGCACAGGCTGGGGGGATGCTTGCCTTCTCAGACCGGCTCCAAGTGTGGCAATGGGTTGCTCTCTCTAGCTTTCTGTCCTGGAGGTTTAGTTTGAGATCAGCCTTAGGACATGAATGAAGAAGGATTGATGGTGTCCGTTGTACATGCTTTTCTTTATCCCATGGTCAGGAGGTAGCCTCTGCTGGGGGAGACATTGCAGATGGCGGCTGACTGGAGTGAGTGGGACCACTTTGGTAGCTGTGAGAAAAGGCAGCAGAAGGCAAAGAGTGGGCTGATGGTGTGGCAGCAGGGCAGGAGGTAAGTTCAGAGCGTGGCTTTGAGAGTAACAAGAAAGATCTAGTAACTGAAAGATAGCACAGTAACCTCTGTTTAAAACTAATAAAACTACATATTCCTTTCCAACTAAGATCTTTGGATTAGCTTGTGGTGTTGCTTTCAGTGGGGATCATTTTGCAGACCAAACCTACAGTTTATCTCTCTACGTGGTTACATAGACTGAAGGGAGAGGATGGTGTGAACTAACAGTGCAGGGATGGGACTGAGTATCCAGGGTCAGGAACCTTTTGAGTCAGCTTTGCTGATGGAGTCATTCATGTAATTACATCCTAAAGTGCTTTGCTCGAGCTAAGCAAGGGAGCCTTGTGAGCATGCTCTCCTCTAGCATTTACAAGGAGTAGCACTGACCCCATTCACTTCTGTGACCCTGCAGACCCAGCTTTTTGTTTTTAACGGAAATGGTATCACCACACAAAACAAGTTCTGGATTTTAAGATTCCCCCTCTGTACATTCTTACTTGAAATTAATATACCAGACTTGATCCTTATGTACCAGTTTCTCTTTTCTTGTCTTTGTTTGAAATCACTGTTTGCACAGGCTTCTGCAAGTCGCATTGTCCAAGATGTGTCATTCTGGGAATGTCTTTGGGTTAAGCTTTGGATGTGAAATCTTTGCATAGGGATCATCATGCAATGGACTATCACCTTCAGGTCTGCTACTTGTCTGGCATGTCATAGCAAAGACATTTGTCATAGTCAGGGCTGGACTGACCACAGATTTATTGAGCTATGATGCCTGGTGCACTCTGGGGAGCAGAACTCTGCAGCTTTGGAATTAAGATCAAACAAGTTGGAAACAGCATGAAAGATGGTAAAGAAACTTGGAATAAATTTGCAGTGTAGGGACGAATGAGACAGGCATTGCATCAAGCGCTTTATTTCCAGCACTGAACCTTTGGGATGGAGTAATGAATGGAGAAGGTGGATTTTCCATCCCTTCATAACTTAAGCTCTATTTGGAAACACTGAACTGGATGCAAGTCGTTGGTTTCAATGCCATCTGCTCATAGGGTAGGGAACTATAATTTCCTATGCACCAGGAATCACTAAGGTGAATTCTGTGTCCAGCATTGTAGTGAATTCAGGCAAAATGGTTTCAAAATCAATGGATCTATAATGGATACTTGGGCAAAAACACACCCTGCCCTCTGTCTTTATCAGAGCCCTCTAATAGCAATTCAGCAGTGTGATCCTGTGCCTTGGGGAACTGAAGAGCTGGTTGGCTTGGGGCCTGCAGAGAATAACCACTGGAGGGCTGTTTGCCATCTGAGTTTTGTTGTCTGTGACATATGTGAAAAACAGAATTAGCTTCACAAAGCGTTCATTTTCTCTTAAAACAGCTTAATTTTTCTAGTGTTAGGCAGCCATAGTGTTTCATGCTGGGACTGAAATGTCATCTGTCTCTGTTTGGATTCCTGCTCTTCTTCCCAGCCAAAGCAAAGCAGTTGTGTGTTGGCATCAGTGCTGCCCTCCCAGTGGCTTGACTGGGAGTGATGCACTTATGGCTTCTCTGCCTTGAGAGCTCTGCTTGAAGAATACTGCCAGCCTGGGAGCGTCATCCTTCCTCTTTCGCTTGCTCTACTGTGTGAGTCCATAGCTTTCTTGAAAGCATTTTATTTGTTTGCATGTTTGTTTCCTGTTGGGAGCCATTTTCCTGGATGGGTTCAGTCCCTTTCCTCCTGGAGCTCCTGGCTGGCAAAGACCTACTGGGCCATCTTGAGGTCATCCCTGGTATTTTCCCTCCAGCATATTCTCACGTGCCTTGTCCAGCGACTCTCTGTGTCTTCAGGAGTGGATGTCTGGGAATGTGCAGGGCTCAGAAGGACACTGGAGCGGCTGACTTAACTTTTTGAGCTGAGTCTATTCCATGTTGGAGTCACCTTTTTCTGTATTTGGCCAAGGTGCTGCCCTCAGCAGCCTAACACCTGAAGATGGGTGTCATATGCTCAGAGAGTGCTGTGGACCCGATGTTGGTAACGATGTGAGGCATGTGGAAGTGATATTAGAAGGAAGCAGAATAGAGGCAGTCTGTGGGAAGAAGACTGAGGAAGCAGGGTGATGTCCTGATAGGACTGTGTAGGGGAAGCTCATACTGTCCAGGACTTCATCCTGCCTTGGTCCCATCAGCTTTGACTCCTCAGTTTTTCCATTAGTGTATTGAGCCAGGTCTCAGTGTTGACTGTCAGCCAGTGTGCCAGTGGTGCCTGGGTGCTGACTGAGTTCAGTTCCTCCTTCCTGCCTGGAGTCATGTCTATCCTTGGAAACTGGGCGGATGGAGGAGGCTAGTGGATGGTTGCCAGACCTCTCCTCCAGCTTACTGTGCTCCTAGCTCTGAAGAGAACTTTTATGGACCGTTTAGCTTCACAGTGGTGATCCTAATTCTTCACTCCCTGAGGAGGAGCTGCCTTCTGAGTCAGTATTCTTCCACGCAGTTATTTGCAGGAAGGTTTTGCTTAGACTGTGATGCATCATATTTCCAAACTCTCCCTGTGCTAAGAGGGTGAATTAATACCCAGGTCTCCCCATGTCTACAGGGACTGACCCTTGTGCACTGTCAGTAAGCAGGCAGGGGAGAACACTTCTGCTGGGAGTAGTTCCGACTTGGAATTACTCTGGAGGAAATCCAGTTGGTGTCTGCATAGAGCTCAAGGATGCTTTAAACATTGTCTGGCCAGGTATCTGTCTTCTGTCTCTGTGTCCTTACATAGTGTGACACTTCACACTATGCCAAAATAGCCTCCATTTCTTGAGGGCCCAAGCAAGCACCATGATTACTGGTAAAGGAGTGATTACCTTGGACTGACAAGTCAACCAAAGGATGGGTGGCTGTGATTGCACAGAAGGTGCGGGATGGATGAGTGGATAGATTGGAGGTGGTTCAAGGGGAGATTCTTGTCAAGTCACTGCACTGCATATGAGAAAACAGACAGCAAGCCATTAGACTCTGTATTCCATGTGTGAGGAAGCTGCTGGGGTCCCCTGGCATTGCAAAATGCCAAGTGAAATGTTACTACTGCACAGAGCACAGCAGTATGTTGTAATTAATGAGTCTGGTGTAGGAAGAGCACATGTGAGAGGTCTGAAGGGTTAATGTGTGAGAGTGATAGGCTTAGGCAGGTGTTTGTCATCAGGATTGCTGTGTTTGGGAAGCCCTAATGGCAAGACCACATGAAAAGAAACTGGGTATTGGAAGGAGAGCACTAGAAGTCATCATTTGCCAAAGTTGGTTTGTGTTTGCTGCATGCCTGAAGCAAATAGCTGGCTTAAGGAGCTCTAAACATCTGGGTCTTGCACTGGATTTGCAGGTAAGGTGAAACTTAGAAGGGGCTAAGTAATTAATTCCTCTTCCTGTGGCCAGGATGGGAGATGATTCTAACTTGCCACTTCTCCTCAGAAGTTGCTTCAGAGGCTGGTAAGGACTCTGGTTGTGAAACCCAGGAAGCAAAGAGGATCCCTGGGTGCCTGACAATTCCTTTTCTCTGTTGGTTCTTTCTTGCAGGCAGCCTCGGGCTGCCTGTCTCTTTGTTAAGAGAGTGACAGCAATGTGACACCGTGAAAATAATTACTAACAAATCACGGTGGTGACTGCAAACAGCTCGCTGTCTTCAGAGGCATGTCAGGGAGCATTAGAGCAGGGCCGTGGGAGCGGCAGAGCGGCTAGGGGCTCTTTCTCTGCTCTAGGCTGAGGGAAGATCTTCGGAGACCTTTGGCGCCTGCCACCCCCACATCATTCCCCTTTTTGTTGGCTCTTTTTTCCTTTCCTCCCTTCCCTGCCTTTGCCATCAATAATTAAGCCTATTAATTGCACAGTGAGTTTAGGAAAGCTGCTAATGGTAAGACAGAGCTTCTGCCTTTCCTAGATTCAGCAACTAGCCACAGAACAGTGGAAAAATGTCTGTGGAGGTGTCATGGCCAGAAGCATGCAAGCTGTGTTTCTTATATTTCAGGTCTCATGTGTTGCCCTGGGCAGTAATATTTATTAGCAGCGTGCCCCTAGGAATTCATGGGCTGCTGGTACAGTCAGAGAAGAGCCCGTGTCCTTGTCCTCAGAAGCCTCCAGTTCCAGTGAATCTGAGAGAATAGGTTTGTATTTGCGCAGAGCATCACACCAAATGTGCAGTCACCTGGCATGTCCTGCAAAAAAAGTGGGCAGAGGAGTGAAGACATTCCAGGATACTGTAGAGATTGTGCCAATCAGTGTGGCTGAAGCTGCAGATGAAGACGATCCTTCAGAGTATAAGCAGTGAACAAATCAAGGGTGTGGGGGAGGTGGTTGGTACCAAACAGAGCAACTGGGGGAATTTCTGAAGGGATGAGGCCCCTGTGGCTTTGTTGGGACGGGGAGCCTTCTACAGGGCTACACTAATAGAGTCTGAGGGGAGCTCTCTCTAAAGCTTCTCATTATATTGATATAAAGCTCCCTCCAAAGGGAGGGTCAAGCAGAGATACTGATAGGAAATTGGAAGGCTGCTACTGGCTGAAGTGTCCTTCAGCAGCATCGATAATCAAACCCCATGGCAAACTTCTAGAGTGGAGCTCATGGCCTCCCCTCCCCTTCCCTCCTGGTTGCTGGTGGTGTTTCATCCACCGTTTTGAGAATGGGCCATGCTGTCTTGGGTGGTCTGTAAGGGGAAGCAGAAGGTGTGGATGGGAGCTTGCTCCCAGGCACCTATTCTACAGCATAGCCTAAAATCATTTGCTACAGCCTTCATTCCCATTCCCTTAGTTACTAAAGTGATTTTCCTGACTGTCACATGTGTAAATAATGTTGCTGGTGCATCTAGCTAGATGCAGAGTGGCGATGGAGGGGGGAGGGCTGGCTCTGAGGGTGGCCGTAACAGCCCCTCTCCTGAACTCATACAATATTTATGTAGGGCTGGAAGTCAGCAGCACTGACCTCTGGGTCGTGCTGTTAAACAGCTCCCGCAGCCCCTGCATCCTAATTGCTGCACTTGTCCTTTGCTCTGGAGGATTCGGTGCTCCTTCTCTCTGGCGAGGCAAATACTAATAGCAGCTTGTGCTTGGAGGTGGGGAGTGGTCTCATCCCCACAAGGAAAAGAATAACTTGTTTTTCCATGTGTATGTGTAATTTACAGCTGCACAGAAACCTCTGCTCAGAGCCTGTTACACAGCCTGCCAGTCTCCCCACTGCTGGCAGCATGGAGGCTGTGCCAAGAGTCCATGTTGTATGTGTGTAGTTTTGGATTGTGTATCATCAGAGGAGATGGGAAGGTGGTTTACCCCATCCCATTGGCTCCTTATCTCTTCCTTTTAGTGGGGTCAGGGATGAGAAGGCAGTCACAGAGATCAGTTAAGAGAGTAGAACTGGGTGATGTGGTGTCAGAGGAGGGCAGAGGTGGTGCCAGGAAAGAAGAGGGGTTCAAACAGCGTTACCAGACAGAGTGGCATCTTTTCTTGTAGATAAATTATTTGCTTCATGACTGGAAAGAGAGGTACAGTAATCCCCTGAGTTTTATGGGTCATCAGGTTCGGTCTCCTCCTGCGAAACCCAGGATCCGTGAAAACAGCAAGCCCATGAATACACAATTAAGCCCCGCCCATCACCTCACCCCCCTCAGCTCCAGAGCACTGCGCGGCCTTCCCAGGACCGCCCTGAGCTGGCTCAGGAGACAGAAGAGAATGCCTTCTGCCCATTCCCATCCAGGGAGTCCCAGGACTTCTGCCTTTTGCCACTGCACCGAGCTGGGACTTATCAGGGGTGGTGTTTAAAGTCAACTCAACTGTATAAACATGGCGCACGGGTTGGGGTTGCCGTGGCAGCAGTGCATGCTCCCTTCCACCATGGCAATGGCACTGGGGTGGCCGCTCCCTCTCAGTTGCAGTGGTGCCCCTGGGGGTCCCCGCTGTTGCGGCTGTCTCCAGTGGGGGGGTGGAGTGAGTAGGTGATGGGCAGGGCTTATTTACGTATTCATGATTGTCACGGTGTATTCTGCACATGCCCAGACACAGCTTTTCACGGATAAATGAACAGTGAAGGTTTGAACCCGCAAAGAGCAACACCACGAATAAGCAGGATTTTACTCTAATTTCAGAAGTCTGGAGACTCCCTCTGTGGGTGGGGGCTCTTCTGCTTGCAAGCGGTACAGCTGTGCCTGGAGGTGTAGAGGTTTTTCACCTGGCAGACAGGGGGTTTCAGCTGGTTCAAGTGGTTCAAGAAAGCCAAAAACGTAAAACTTCTGATTGCTAGAGCTGCCATGGCTTTCCCTCAAGCCATTTGGTTGAGCTCCCTCCTGCTTGGGACTTCACGTTGGGTGTCTGCGAGTCCAGTGACCTGACTGACTACCCACGTCCCTTATCCTGCCTTCCGGGGTTGGCAGGTCCCCTCTGACTGGAAATATGCTGTTTAGACTGGAGACTAATGGCCTTTAAGTGACATGATTGTATTATGTTAAGCATCTATAGGCTTTACCATTAGGCACTAAACAGTTTATGACTCATAGCAGAGAAGCTTTTGTACTGAAGAGTTGATGCACTAAATGGTCTGGACAGGCAAGGCATGGAAGAGGCAAGGTTTTCTCCTGCCTGTTGCAGAACAGGTCTGAGGAAGGACTGGAACAGGACATGACTTCTCAGTTCCAGAGCAGCACCTTGCCTGGATGTTCAGCTTTCCTGAGGAGAAATACTTCCACAGTGGCAATTGTGCAATGGCAGGAGAATTGCATTTAATTTTAGCTTAGTTTTTGAACATGTTTTGGTTTTGAAGGGGCTTAGCACATGATGCGTTATGGGTGCATCCATTTCATCAGATATATTCCCTTATTCAGTGTGTAATTACAGTGTTCTGCAGCAGGAGTCTGAATGCTCCCTCTTAAAGCAGCTAGTGTGCAGAGAACTAGGTGATTACTAAATTAGTGTCTATATGACTTATTAAGAGACCATATAGACAGAGAAAAAACATGCTCTGTGTAATCAGGTTTCATTGCAGCATGAATCACAGAATTATTTAAATAGAGATCCCTAATCCAGCCACCTGCTCAAAGCAGAACTAAGCAAACTTATATCAGGTTGCTCAGAGTCTTCTCCAGATGAGTTCGAATGTCTCCAGGGGAGGAGATTTCACCACCAATCTGTTCCAGTGCTCTATTACCTTCATGGTGAAGAGTTTTTCCTGATGACAAATAGGAAGTTCACCTGCTGCAGCCTGTGGTTGTGATGCGTGACATTCACTGAGAACATGCCTGTATGGTAGATGTACACTGTATCCAATTTGTACACTCCTCTCCATAATATGCTGTATAATGTCATGTTTAGTAAGCAGACAGTCACACCAAGCTTACGTGTAGAAATCTATTTTTAAGATTTTTTTCATAGTGTCAGGTTTACAAGGCTGGAGGAGTGACCTCAGCTTTGGAGACTTTCCAGTTTCTCTGTCTCTGGGAGCAGTGTCATGCATTTCTGATGTCAAAGGGAAGTCCACCTAGTCATTCTCCTTAGTCTGGAAGGCCTGTTGAAAGCATTTGCTCTACCCCTTCACCAGTCTGGAGTAGTGCAAAGCTTCTGCCTACTGCACTCCTAACCCTAGCTGAACTGTGGAGCCAGCAAGCTCTGGTTTCCTGCATGGTAATTAAGTAGTTACCTAAAAATCAAAAGGCTCAGTTCTGATCCTACTCTCCCAGGCTGTTTACTAACTCCAGGTAGAGTTACTCCAGATTTGCTCCAACATGCCTAGCAGCAGAATCAGGCCCAGTAAATAGAGCTATGAATCTTTTTAAGAGAAGCTGTTAAGCAGTAGCACATAGATTTATTGTAGCATCATGTGTGTGCAATTGTTGATGAACATCTTCTGTTGGAGGCTGAATACATGCTGTGTTACAGCCTTGCTTTTAATGTTGAGATAGCATCTCTGCCAGTGTCGAGCTGATGCACAGACAGATACTCGTAAAAGGGCCAGATCTTCGTTGGTGTTAAATGCCTTCATGTTTCATTAAGGTTGATGGCAATGGAAGCCACACAGTGCTTTGCAGGACGAGCGAGTCACGAACGAGCCACTTGCCCTGCGTGCTTTTTGTGGCAGAGTTATGTTCCTAGTGTATGCATCGCTTTGGTTGCAGTCTGGGGTAACAGCCTTTTCCATTCACTGGCTGGCTGCTTGGAAAGCATGGATGTTGAAGTTATTCCAAATTTCTTAATACCCAGCAAAAATTTAGAGAAGAGGGATCAGGCTGTTAGCATGTGGTGGGTGTTCAGACATTTCAGCCACTTCTGCTGAGTCCTGAGTGGTAAGGCTTGGCGCTTACCTTTTAGGCTTCCTGGGCAAAAATATGCCTGGTAGAGAGAGAATGCAGTGCTGTCCAGAATGGACATCACAGAAAAAGAAAAAACATCTCAAAGTGCCAGGTATTAGCCTCGCTTCCTAGCCTGGGTTTTTGGCCTCATTACACTAATCCAATTAAAGATTGATGGGAAAAGAGAACACACACTCCAGTGAAGGGGTTTGTGTGGCAACTGTTTTCCTTCCTGGGTGACTGGAGTGGCCTAAGTTATGTTGTGCATCACCACACCTCCCCGGGCCCTGCAGACCCACTGGTGCCTCCATGTGCCGTGGTGTGTGCTCTTCTCCTACGTTGTGTCTCTCTTGTTACTAATGGAGCATGGATGCATTTTAGCTGCTGGTCAGCCCTCATTAATATCCAGAGATGACAGGTTGACATTTGTAAAGAAGACTTGCATTGACCTTCATGTTGTGCATCGGTGCGGTTGCCGTACAGTGCCCTGTGCTGGATGCTTCCTCCTGCGCTGCCTCAGGAATGCATTAGTGTTAGCAAAGGCACAGACTGCTCTGTAACCCTTTGCTGCTGCTGGGAACGCAGGCAGTGTGTTTGGATGTTTCTGCATCCCTTTGCCCATCACAGGACTGTTCCCTTTATAGCCTTCATCCATCCCAGTCAATGGGACCTGGGAGATGTTGAAGTTGCACTTGTGGCTCCTTGTGGAGGTTTATTATTTGGGTACTGGGACTTTAATGGGAGACAACTTCATGCCAGTGGTGATGTCCCATCTGCTTCCTTTTCCTGGCTCTTGTCTGGGGATGCAGCAGAAGAAAAGGCTGTGCTGCCCAGGCATCCTGAGTGCTGTCAATTGCCTGTCTCTCCGCCGACCCATGCTATCCCGGCCGGTGGACTGCTGCAGCTTGCTCAGCAATGACATTTATTAACAGAGGGGGCTTTGAAAAGAGGCAGGCTTCTCCCTGCAAAAGCTTCTCGCTGTAACTCTGTCTCCTCTTACCAGCCCGTCTGAGGCAATGGCTGCTGGTGTTGAAATTCATTAGTGTTTCCTGACAGGTGATAGAGGCTTGCTCTGTCTGTTCCCACTTCCCTGCTCTCATGTCCCTGCTTCATGCATGCTGATATTTAAAGCTGATGTGTGGCTCATAGGCTTGTTGCACTGTGACAAGTTTGGGGGTGGTTGAGAGAACTGAGAGTGTGGAAGGAAAGCAAAGAAGGAGGGAGTTGGGACTTGTGTCAGGGTTTTTGTGAAAGCCCAGGGATTTTCAGACCCTCTCCAGATGTATTGTCTTTCCACAGCTGCTGCTTGTGAGTTTTAAGCACAGCCATGTAGGGATGATTTGTCCTGCATTGATGAGAGGGCAGAGAGAGATGGCACCATGGGCATGCTTGATTAGGCTGTGGTGCAGTCACCTGGCAAGGGCTTATTTGGTGGAAAGCAAGAGCAGATGGGCTCCCCTGACCCCTTGGCAGGTCTGTGAGCTGAAGAGTGTGTAAGTGGAGAGCCAGAGATCTGGCAGAGGGTTTGTCCTTAACTTTGGACAGAAGCATGTGGGGAGACTTGGCCTCTTTGCACTGAGTGACATAATGACTCCAGTGCTGAGGAGGAGACATCTGCCTGCCAAAGCCTTTAGTTACACTGGAAAGCTGTCCCAATCTAACTTGAGTTATTAGGGTGAGGGAGTTGCGGTTTGGGAATTTTTTTTGGAGGTGTGTATCAGTATGCTTCAGGTTTTGCAGGCTGTGGGGTGAATTTGGGCTGTAGCAAAGAACTTGGGCTGTTCTTTGTGTCTAGGGTGCTCTGTTCGTGTGTGGTGCTGTAACATCATGCTGTCAGAAGCACAGTGGTTTTGGCAAGCCGAGGCTGCCTCTTCAGAAGGATGTGAGTTCCTAAACTGCTTTAAATTCCTAGCTTGGCCTCAGCTCCTTTGGGGTTAAATGCAGACAGATGCAGCTCTGCCTGTTACGGTGCTTTTTCTCTGCTAAAACATCTCGGGTGCCTTAGCACAGGACATTATTTCCTTGCTAACTTTCTCTTTTGAGAGAGGACACCGAAGCTTTCCTCTTCTCGTGGCAGGCGTCCCACTCTACATCAAAACAGAGAAGCACCTCTGGGCTGCATGACCCAGAACAACACCTTGGCCAGCATTGCTTTGCAATGAGATGTCAGACTGAGGTGGTTCTACAAGTCTTCTCTTTGGCTGTCACCCTGGTGCTGTTGTGTGCTGCAGCATCCAAGCAGCTTCCTTCTTCAGTGAATGATTTCCAGGGAAGGAGGCTCCCACCCCTCTCCTTTGCAGCCCAGTGCACTGGAGTTGGCCGGGATACAATTAAAACGTTCTGCATCTCTTACAATGCAAGGTCTCCAGGGCATGGATTTTTTTGGAGGTTGAGATCAGGTCTATAAACCCCAAGATTTAATGTCTCTTTATCTTCCCATAGAGGGACTTGTTCTTTTAACTGCCTCAGTATCAATACACCCAGTGTGTAGCAAGTGGCCCAATTTCTTTGTCTCCTGACATCCTGAACTCAGAAGCAGATGGACATTAACCAGCTCTGATTAGTTGGGAGAATCAGACATTAATTTTTTATATGCCAGGACCACCTGAGTGACGGAAATCAATTACAGCTGCCCCTCCTTCTTCCATATTAATGTGGTGGCTCTGAGCAGAGATGGAGGGACCTGTTGAAATGAGAAACCCCTATTTCTTAGTTTGACCCCCTAGATAATTAGGGTTAAATTGATATGCTATCGCACTGGTGACACATTTTATCTGCCTCTGTTTGTACAAGAGGATACAATAGTGGAGGAAGGACCAATTTGTGCCCTCCTCTAGCTAACCAGACCGAGATAAAAGGTGTCACTAGTACGATAACGTTCTTGCCTCATGCTCCTTTATTGTTGCTCAATTTGCCTTTTTTTTTTTTTAATCCTGTTCTTTTTCTTTCAATACCCTTGGTCATATTTTAACTCCATGCCATCGCATAATGACGCCCTGCTAAATGTGTGTGGAGATAGGCAACTCTGGCTGACAGCCTTCCCTGATAACCGAATTCCAGCCCATCCATCACTAGGCTGCTCTCCTTAACTTAAGGAAAGCGATAACTAAAGCAAGGCCGTTTATCACCGCCGAGCTGTGCGCCTCTTGCTGCCCTGGAGAGAGCTGGTTTCAACAGGAGAAATGCAGCCATGCCACCTCGCCTCCTATTTGCATCCTGTTCATCTCCAGGCCCCATTTACCCTGCTGGGTGGAGGAGCGGGGCTGGAACGAAATCAGAACCTAGGGTGATGAAAGCTGTGCAGAGTTGCCACTGCTGACCACAGTCTAAGAAGGACTTAGACTTACTTGGCTGGTGGAACAGAGTGTGCTACCTGATGCTGCTTGCTCTTGTGCACAGAGGGGATCTGCATTCTGGCAGGAGGCAGAGGTTCTTTGCTGATGGGAGGACAGAGTACCAGAGCTGCATTGGAGGCTGGAAAATCCCTCAGCCATTTTCAAGCTTGTCTCTATCAAGTGCAGTCATACCTGAAGCCATGGCTGTTCGGCTGACAGGGTGGTTTTGAAGGCCAGCTTCCTCCCCAAGGAGTGAGGACTTCAGTGTTTCAGGAAGCAGTGGGATCTTGTTCAAAAGCTGAAAGGATCATGGGATTTTGAATACAACGAAATGTGCCATCCTTTCTCTCCTTCCTTACCTGGGGGAGGGCTAAATCCTGAGCTCTCTCCTCAAGCCAAGCTGGCCTCAGTGACGAAGGCTGACTCTGGCATGAGCAAGAAGCTATACTGAACATAGGAGTTTGTTTATCAAATGAGCTGCTCAAGTGAATGGTAGTCCTGGTAAATGGACTTAACTTCCTTACAGGCAACGGCCACTCGTATTCCCCAGGACAGCCACAGATGTGCCTTATTCACTCCAGTCTGGAGAGGATGATGGAGAAAGTCCTGCCTGGTCACCAGGCTGATGGGTGGATGAGCTTGGATCTGGGGGAAAGACATTCCTTCTCATAGCTACCTGGGGACCACATTTCTGTGCAGCGAAAGCAGAACCATATAGCAATCCTTTGCTAATCCTTACTGAGTGGCTGTGTCCCCACTGGCCTGGAGCCACCAGGCTTGCATCTTCCAGCTTGGGGAGTAGACTGATGCTTTGGTCTGTGCTGCCAACAGCCTGCCTGGGTTATGGTGTGAGTGTAGGTCTCCAGGTGCTTGAAAAACTTGGTGAAGTCCCTCTGCTGCTGATGTGAAATGAGGGGAGCACAAGCATGGAGGGGGAGGGGGAATGTCCTGAGGTCAAACAGCTTCACAGGCAGTTTCTGGGGTTGTTACTGGTTTGCAAAAATGCATCATTTATTTAGTTGACATATTTATTTGGAGCATTTATTTTCTCCAATTAAAGACCCACTGTCCAGCGCCCAGGGCATACTGCCATCAGTCTCAGTGTGGAAATAGAACCAGACTGTCCAGTTTGTTCAGCCTTTCAGTCCCAAAGGGATCGCAATGTTTTAGATGTCATTCATTGCACTGGGTGGTTAGCTGTCAATTCCTGTGGCTAACAAGAACAATGCTGCACTCGCTTCTCCTGGACCCTATCCAGATGTTAGATGAATAGATAATTTTTTCTCCAACTGGAGTTAGACTGAGGTCTGTACTAATGAAAGTCTCTTGGGCTGGAGGAAACTGGTTTTAGTGACATACCTTTTGCTAACTAGTGTCATCATCCTTTCTAGTTAAGTGTGAGGACAGGAAGAGAGGTTGAGCTAAACATGTGTCTGTATTTAGACCAGTTGTTTGCTTTAGATGTGATCTTTTTTTAATTTGGGCACCAGTAGAAAGCAGCTTTCCTGGAGAAAGAGTTTTCTTAGCATGCTGGTTGGGGCTGGTGGAGTCTATTTGACTGTGGGATGCCTTGGGCGTATGTGTAATGGCTGTAGAATCCATGGACCAGGCTGCTATTTCTATAACAACTGAGCAATTGCAAGGGGTGACTCCAGGGGTTTTATTTCAGTGGTTGCATCAGGTGAGCCATGCCCAGAGATGAGACTGTGCTGTCAAGTTGCATTGCTTACCCTGCAAATCGCTGCAGCCCTGCTACTTGCAAGCTTGTTCTTTTGACGGGCATACTGCTTTCAAAGAGCTTCCTCTGGACCTCCTTATTCGAATGTTTATATGACGTAAATTATTGCTTCTAAATGATGACACGTGCATCTTCTCAGGACCAGGCATATGGTTTTAACACAGGGAGTCTATTCCTTTCTTAGCCTAAGCAGGGCAAAGGTGATATACAGGTGGATCTCAATGTGTGCTGGCTGTGATTGTCCACATATTCCTGGGAGAGTCCCCTGGATATGTTCACCAACTTCCTTCTTTTTCTTCCCATGGAAATGGAGGCATCACCAAGACTGCTCATGAGTCACATTATCTGCAAGTGCATTATCTGTGCTGCTCTTTCATCTCCTCACTTGAGGAAATGTCTAGAGACAGTCTGCCCCATTCATCAAAGGGATTAGAGCTGGACTGAGCACTAAGGTGCTGCCTGGGGTGCTGATTGTGCACCCCAGCTCAGAGTAGTGTATCCACCTCGTATCCACTTCTGACCAGAGCTTGTTCTTGAATTTCAGTTTTGAGTCTGAAGTCCAGTCTGGACTGAATTCACTCTTTCCTCTGTGGAAAATGGGAGGAGACTTTGTCCTGGACGTGGTGGTCTGTGTTGAGATGTTTGAGAAGCTGATGCTAGCACTCATAGCATCTCTACAATCTTCCTCCTCCTCTACAGTCTTCCCCTAGAGCCTCCACGTGCTTGAGGTAGTAGGGAGGTTCCCCACCCCCCTCTGTTTGTAAAAGTCGATTTCTAGGGTTGTGACTTCTAACATGCACAAACAGCTCTAATTTAGTCATTTATTTAGTTGACATATTTATTTGGGATGTTCCTTTGCTTCAGTTAAAGATCCTGTGACCAGTGCCCCAGGCATGCTCAGCAGTACGTGAATGAACAAGATCCATCAATTACTCTTGATCAGATCAAACTGGCTGGGAAAAACTCACATAACTCATGTCTCTGCACGGGCTCCGCTGGAGCCACACGGTTTGCGACTCAGCCTTCCCCAGCTGAGAGGCACGTTTAGCTCCCACGGAAACACACTGGGATCAGCACAGTGTGGGAGAAACAGTTTTTCTGGGGTCCTGCTGTCCCTTCAGGCAGTCCACCTCCTTTACCACTGCTGTTTAGTTTCGAGCCCTATTCCATTATCTCGTTGTAGGAAGGGAGAGGGTAAATACATGTGCTGGGAGCTCTGGCTGCAGTGCTCAACCGCTGTGTGAGACAGTGTGCAGCAACCTGCATCTTCAGAATTGTGACTGCTCTCTTCTTCCAAGCACCTGCTTGGAAAACAGCCTCTGCTTTCTTAGCCCTAAAATGTTCAACTTGCAGCATTGCTATCCAAGAAATTAAAGCTTTGGTGCCTCCTTCCCTCCCTCATGTGTCTCATTCAGAGTTTTAACCATAAAGGTAGAAGCACCAGGGCAGGATAGGTGACTTGTCAGTCTTTCCGTCTTCCCAGCACCTTACAAGGTGCTGGCTGAGCAGTATGGAAAGTCAGGGGTTTGTGATGAGTTCAGTTAGCTTAGGACAGCCCAGGTTCTCCAGTCATGTTTGTGTGTTGGCCACTGTGGAGAAGAGCTGAGCGCTGCACTTGGTGTTCAAAGTGTTTACTCTGAAAGGTTTCAGTAACCTGGATGTGGCTGGATGTGTATAAGTCTTAAGCCAAGCTACGCGTCGTGAAATTTTTTTGCCAAGAGCTATTGTCCTTCTGATGTGCAGCATGTTACAGCAGGCTTGAAGGTTTCTTCCATCTCTGAACAAAATGCACTTAAGAAAACAGAGTTTGTGTTGTCAGGACACTGATTGAATCAAACTTGCTCTCTCTTCTCTCTTACAGGTTACCAGGACAATGCCAGTACTTAGGGCTGCCGGTTGCTGATTACTTCAAACAGTGGATTAATCTGAAAAAGGTACTTCTGTGCAAACTGCCGTGGTCCTTGTCTCCCTCTCTCCCTCCTCCCCTTGTCCTTCACTTTTCCTCTTTAAGGAGGTGTCTAATAACTACTGCTGTTTTGCATTGAAATGAGTTATTTCCTCAGAAGCTGGGCTGAGCCGAGTCCTCCAGCTCCCTATTGTATCTCGTCTAATAGAGTCTTACTGTACTTGATGGGATGTGTTCTGCAGCTGGGGAAAATCCCATTGTGGCAGGCACAGTGCGGAATCTCTGCATAATAGTGGGACACTGTGAGGCCCCTTTTCAGTGAAGGTTGTGTTGTCGCCAGTGTTGCTGGCCCTGTTTTGTTTTGCAGCCATATAAAGCTCCTAGGAGCACGGTTCCCTTCAGATCTAATTCTGGTTAATAAATGTGGAAATACTCCAGTATAAAAATCAGCATTTTCCTTTCTGGTGTGGGGAATGGAAGGTGTCTCAGCAGCACGTCCACCTAAGAGACCAGTGGTGACTTTTTTAAACAAAATGCCTTGGACTCAGTACTGTCTGGTGCCTTCAACCTCCGTGCCTTCACTGGGTGGTTAAGGAACAGCCTGCTGTGCATCCACAAGGTCTCCTCTGGCGCAGGAGCTCCATCTGCACAAAAAATGTAGCCATGAATCACAAACCAAAGTGAGAAGAAAAGAGCAAGTGTGATCACAAGCAGAAGCAGAGTGAAGGAGGAGGCTGCGGTCTGTGCACAGGAGAAGACTGGGGTGTCCCTCCTGGTTAAACGTGGAGTGAGATTCCTTTCCCCCATCTGATTTAGTGCTTTATTTGGATTTCTATGTCTTTTCCTGGTAATTAGGGGTCTTAATAAGTGGAATTTGCTCATAAACATCTCATTGTTCTTGTGAGCTTTTCTTTTGTTCTTTTATTTATTTATTGTTTTAAATGGAAGCATGAGTGACAGGCTGAGCGGCTACAGAAGGACAATTTGCATGATCTGTTCCATCAAATAGGGTAGAGCATGAACTTAACAAGGGATGCTGGCAGCACATTCCTGGCTGAACTTGTCAAAGGGTCTTGTATTTCCCTGCTGTCAGAGCAAATCTTTTGGCTGATTGCTGGTCCTTGGTAAATGAAAGTTGAAAGCACATTGGGGCATTCTGCAGTTCAGTGACCATTAATGATCGCCATTTGAAGTTCACTAAACTTCCGGTGAATGGATAGCAGCTATATAACCAGCAAGTTGATGGCTGCAGAATAATAATACTTTAAAAAAAATCCCCATGTACTGTGATGTTTGCTAAGAAGTAGGCTGATCCAGCTGTGCTCCTCCTCTGGGCCTCTGGGTGAATGGCTCTCTCCCGTACTTCAAGGCTCCGGATTTAGTGTGTTAGGAGCTGGGATTCACCATAACATGACTTGAACGTCTCAGATGTCAAGAAAACAGACACCTGTGACAGAGAGCAGTTTCCTGCAGGATGGCCCCACCTGAATCTTCTGGGATCCTCCTTTGGGTCTGTGCTTGTGAGCAGTGATAACAAGAGGACCCTTCTGTGTTAGGGAGCTCCCTCTGCAGCTACCGGGCAATGCAAAAGTAGGAATACATACAGACATGGTTTCATACCTATGTGTAGTGCAGTAGTTACGAAATACATTCCCTCTGCCTGTCCACACACAGCTTCCGATCATCTTTATCTCTGTTTTGTATCATTTTAAGAAACAGTCCTTGTCTGTACTCCCTCTACCAGACCTTAGGTGCTCCAGAGCTCAGCAGTCCTTCTTTCCATGGTGGTGAGACAGTCTTTCTCAGGGTTAATTCAATAATAAATTCCTTTCCTTGTCATTGCTGTGCTGCAGGAGCAATTGAGTCAAGAACCTTGTGCCTCCAGGCAGCTTTCACAATTTCCAAGACTTGCCTCTCCTGCAAGCTGAAGACAGGAATTGCCCTTGCTAGCTGCCACCCTTGTTTTGCCCCAGGCAAATGTTACTGGATTGATCTGGCCATGTGGGTGATGGTGAGCTCTGCACCTGATGGCTGCAATGGAGGCCACAGTATCTTGGGTTCCATGAAAAAGCTTCTGTGGAGGACAGACGGGAAAAAAGCTGCCTCTTCACTTGTCTGTGTTTGCTGAAGTTTTACCTTGCCCTGTGCCCCCCCAGCCTCCTAATGCATCCCTTCCATCAAGTCTGATCGGTGTTTGCTGACATTTTTAATGTCACTGAGCGATCTTGTATCTCTAGTGAACTGTCAGTGTAGAGCTGACTTGGGGCAGAGAGTTTATCATGTTCTTCACTTCGATTAGCTCAGCCTTGTGGGAGGGCAGCAGAAAACAGAGGAGGCTTTCTTTGAATGCTGCAACATTTCAGATATCCCCCTAAACCATCTCAGTAGAGAGCCACCATCCCATCTGCCAGTTCTCCTTAGGTACCTGTCATGTCGATTTGCAGAAGCCCCGTGGGTTAGGACTGAGGTGCAGAACCTGAGCTACATCACTGGAGCTGGATGCCCAGGGTGAAAATAACAGAGAGTGCTTCGTGACAGGAGATAGAGGCACCAGCGGAGTAATAAGTGCAGAAAGCAGGAGGCTGTGGGTCAAGATTCATGCAAAAAAGGAAAGCTGCTGCAGCTAACAAGCTACAACCAAACTGCTGCCCCACGAGTATCCTCAGGTAGCCTGGATAAATTCGTTAGTGCTTATTCTAACACAAGGATCAGCTCTTATTTGTGCTCCCTGAGCTCTTTCAGGAGCCTCTGTGGTTTGTTGTTCCAGATCCCGCTTGAGTTAGCAGTGTGGTTAGTCCCATGATGAACCCTCACCACCGGGACTGGAGCCAGTGCTGTGTTAGGATGAGGACCTGGTGCCTGCAGTTGCAGGATGGTCAAGAGTCTGGGAATGGGAAATCTGTCAAGCAACAGGAATGTCAGCACCACCAGGCTGGGAGCATGTCACAGAGGGGGGATTGGTTTGGTGGCAGGGGAGGAGAACAAAGAGTGAAGACAGGCTTTCTAACAATAAGCTTGTGCAAGAAAAACATTAGAAGGATGATGAAGGTGTCAAAATGGCCAAACTTATGATCTAACTCAGATTGTCTCCATGCCAGAGGCCAGTAGCCGATGCTTGCAGTTGTAACAGGGAGAACATAGCTTCAGTCAGCTTTCTCTGATTCCCAACACTTGTCTTCTCAAGGACCAAGAGCTGACAACCAGCTCTGGATCCCTGTGTCTAGCACCTACGTTTTTTTGCCACATCTGTCTACCGGAAACCTGTACATCTTTTTCTAAATCTGCTCATGCTTTTAGTTTCTTCAGCATCTTGCAGCAATGATTTTTGCTATTTAATTATGCATCAATTATTCTCTGTTTACTCAGATGTTGCATGAAGGTGCAGATTATTTCTTTTAAACCTTCTGTCAGATCATTTTCATGGCCTGGGTCTTGCATTGTGTGAAAGAACAGCTAAGTGTTTATAGTTCTTCTCCATGGTGTTATTCTTGATTAGAGACCTCTGCCATATTCTTGCTTAATTGTCTCTTCCAGCACAGCAAAACTGGTCGGAAGGCTGGTGCAAAGGCACTTGCAGGCCCCATGACTCTAGAACTGGTTTGTAGAAATTATTTTTAACACTATGTACACTACCCTGATCTTCCATATTTTCTCTGGATGTTATGCAGTTGAAAGATAATAGGAGTGTTTTAGTATCCACTGAGGATTTGTTTTATTCCTTGTTTTTCAAATTATATTTTATTTATTTTTTAAAAAAGGACAGTCTTCATACCCATCACAGTGCAGTCCCTTTCCCAGGATGGCTGTCCTGGCGTGTTGGACCATCTTGGATTTCTGTTTACAAGGTGCAGCATGTCTCTAGATACAGGAAGAGTGGTTGCTTTAGGAGTGACAGAAAACAGGTTCAAGTTTTGACATCCTTCTGAAATCCAGGAGAATTTTTATGAAAGGCAAGAGTTGAATGCTGTGTGTGAAGGACTGTGACTTTCCTTCTCTGGGCATGATGAAACAGAGTTGTCAGAGCCTTGGTGAGCACAGTGTGACCATGCTGGGGTGCCATGGCTTTGCACAGAGCTGGCCTTTCCCAGAGCCAGCTTTATTTGATCTGTAGATACTCCTGGTTGGAAGCAAACTGTTAATACGCATGCACAAATGTTTTAAGGTCACCTACTTGCATTGTGAAATCTGACAGAGGAAGCATGTAATAGGATGTTTTTGTTAATATTTAGCTACTAGAAATAAACATCTTAAACAAACAAAGTTTTGCCAACAGCTTTCTGTCTCTCCTCTGAATTAACAATTCCTTCTGCCTTTGGACTTGGGAAGAGGTGCTCTAAGTGCTTCTCAGGCACTTTGTGCTGAAGTGTCTTGAGTGCTTTGGATGAAGATCCTTCAAATGAGCTGAGAAATGGTTTTTGCTTAATGCCTGTAAGTTGCTTTTGTGAGATCTAACTTCTTGAGGACTTAAGGTGATTGTTATCAATTACCTGTTTATTACTGGCTGCGGGGAATAAAATGCCTAGTAAGGTGAGAAATGCCAGAGGAGTACTCCTCAGGCAGAGTGCTTCATGGCCAAAGCATCAAACACATGAGTAGATGTTGCCTCTTAACTGTGAGGGAATGCTTTTAACACCCACGGTGCCCAGTGGTTTGCTGGTTTGCAGCAGGGATGTATGTTCTGAGACTCTGTCACACTTGGGCTTGCCTGGCTCCTCACCCCACCTTCAGAACTCTTGGCTTTGGAAAGTCTGTCTCAGAGGGCAGACACAGGAGAGATTGTGAAAGCAAACACGAGAAGCATGACTCCAGGTTTAAGGGGAGTATCTCTTTCATGCAGATGAGGAAGGGAAAGTATCTGTGTGATGGCACTGGTTCATAATTGGAAGGAAATGGGAGGAATTGCTTATAACTGCAAGATGACTGTGTTTAATAAATACTTTGCATTTGCAGAAAGGCAGATGCTGCCATATTGCTGAGCAAGAGGTTTGCTGTTACAGCTCAGTTTTCTGATAAAGTGGTGACTTTTGGTTGGCATTTTGCATAGTGGGGTTTACAGGAGTTTTGAAGAGCTGGCTGAGATGCCCTGGCCTATTAATAAGTCTTTGAACATGAAGGAAGTTCTAGAGAACTGGAAGAAAGCTAATGTTTTACCAGTAATTTAGAAGGGCAAATGGGATGACCGATGGAGTAATTATAGCCTTATCATCTTGACATTAATTCTGGGCAAAGTAATGAAAAGCCAGATATCATAGTTGATTAATAAAGAATGAAAAGAGGGTAATATAATGCCAATCAATGTGGATTTATGGAAACTAGATCTTTTTCAAACTAACTTGATATTTTTTTTATGAGAATACATGTTTGGTTGATAAAGGTAACCATGTCAATGTAATATACTTCTGGAAGGCATTTGACTTGGTACCTTATGACATTTTGATTAAGAAACAAGAGTGATACAAAATCAACATGGCACACATTACATTGATTAAGAAAGAGCAAACTGACAGCTCCTAGCATTTAATTGTAAATGGATAATCATCATGGAGTGCATGTCTTCCTGGTAGGGTCCCACAGGGATCTATTTCTCAGACCTCTTGTATTTAACACTTTTATCAATGCCCTGAAAGACAACATAAAAATCATTTTCGATAACGTGTGCAGATAGTGCATCCTATCTACAGGAGGCAGCTACTGTTGGGTTTATAAACAGGCAGTGGTGGATAGGAGCAGAGAGGCTGGATCATTTCTTCGGGTCTGGTTTGAGCAGTATGGGATGCTGGGTCCCATCACAGCCTCAGAAAGAATTCCGAAAACTTATGAACTGGACAACAACTGCCAGACCCGTGGGAACACTCACCATGCAGTAAAGACCCTGGGAGCCATTTAGGGTACCAGGGAGAAGGGTAAATAACTAAAGAGAGAGCTAAGATGTGGCAAGAGGTTCCTTCCCTCTAGCAGACAAAAGCATAAGCAATTCCAGTTCCCGGAAGCCAAAGCAAGGTAATTCAGGTGCAGATCTTTACGGTGTGGGGTAGTTACCATTGGAACAACTTACCAAGGGCTGTGGTGGATTCTCCAGCTCGAGAGGGAAGGTTTTTTTCCTAAAAACATCAGCTCTGGTTCAGGCAGGAATTTAGGGCAGTTTCTTGGCTTCGGTCAGGCTGGCCGACCACGGTGATTTCTTCTGCTGTGATGATCTTTGACTGTGTGTCGTGGCATAGCTCTGGCTGCTCTGGTCCCTTGCGGTGAGAGTGATCTCTGGGGCTCCTGACTTGTGGGAGCACATACGGCATGAACACCACGAGGCTGGGGATGGAGAGGATGGCATCCCAGGGAATGCCACATCTCTGGAACAGGCAGAGTAGACCTCCTGCTCTGGGGTTTGAGCACGGCAGCCATCCAGGACTTCTCCTTTAAATCTGTCGTGCAGCTGTCTGAACTCTGAAATTTCTTTCACTCTCTCCCTCGCCTTGTTAACATGTGTTGCCTTTGGGGTAATCAGGGAAAAAATATTATGTCCTTTTACAATTACCGGGTTTTGGAATATTAAAATGTCTCTCTGCATCGGCAGTGTTATTTTGATTGGTATTCTAACCTTTGACTAGCCCATAAAGCGAGCCGCTCTTCAAGCCAATATTGCAGGACTGAAATTTAATTCCGAAATGATTCCAGATAATAGGGAGACAGATAATATATGCATGAAGGATATTATGTTTGGACTAAATGCAGCAGGGCCAGGGCTTGGGAGTTGAATAATAGCCCAGAGTGAGTTATAATCTGTGGGACAGAAATACCTTACTGTCAGGGCCAGGAGAGGAACTCTTAAATCAAAAGGAGAGAGACAAGGAAGGAGTCGAGGATAGTCATCTCAAAGGAAAAGGGCATCCAGGAAAGGCCTTAAAGGAGCAGCCCGCTCTGTCCTTCTGCAGAGGAACTTGTCCTTCCTTTCTTATTTAACAAGGAGTGCTGAGTAAAAACACATTTCCAAGGAAAACCAATAAGCAAGAGAGTCTGGAAGTTCTTGGCAGGCTTTTCCCTTTTCTCCTACTGCACTCAGAAGAAGGTAAAGGATGGATTGGTTCTTCAGTTTCCCTAGAAGTTATAATGAGATGGCCCAAGGGATTGTTGATACAGTGGGTTTGCAAGGTTGAGTGCTGGTATAATGCAGAGTAACCATCAGGATTGTTTTCAATGTACACTTTCACTTAAAACAAAGGAAGCAGAGGCACA
This sequence comes from Pitta sordida, assembly GCA_013390025.1. Classification (NCBI taxonomy): domain Eukaryota; kingdom Metazoa; phylum Chordata; class Aves; order Passeriformes; family Pittidae; genus Pitta; species Pitta sordida. Next base: position 343,711 of record WEKX01015431.1, read on the forward strand.
GCATGTGGGCAGCATAGACAGTAGTTGTTGTTCAGGGCTCTGCCCTTGATCTTATTCAGCCCAAGACTCAATACCAGGCAGGGCTGTCCTCCCTCAGAGCTGCTGCCCAGGCTGGTGGCTGAAGACGCAGAGCAGGAGTGTCAGGAGCGTATATGTGATAGCTGAGGTACAAATTCAGTGCCTTTTAAATACTGGAAGCTTTAAGAAGCACGACCTCCCTCTGGGCTTTCTGTTCTGGAGAAGCAAACTTGGCAAGGGGTTGCCATTTACTCCTGCTATTTCCACTTTGCGCTTTGCTGGCAGCTTCCAAGCATGATGGAGCAGTCATCAGGGTGTTTTCTGCTCTGTAGTAGCTCAGTCCTATAACTTTAACTTGCTGGGCAAAGCACTGGGAGTTTTCTGTAGCTAGACTTTGCAGAGTATTGCTGATGGCTATGCTGCCAGCTGTCCTGGGAGGAGGGGAACTGAGCAAGCGGAGATGGAGAATGGTCTCTGCTGCTGGGGTGACACAAACCCATGTCGATATAACAAGCTTTGGCTCAGTGACACAAGCTTATAGTTTCAAAGTAATGATCCCAGCCTTGCATTTCATTTCCTTTTCTTGCAGTCTCAGGAGCTAGTTGTGCTACAGCTGAGAGGGGCTCTAGATGCAGCCTAGAGGCTTCACTGGTTTTAGATGACTTGAGTGATAACATATATGCCCATCTCAGGAGGATAGGAATGAGCAGGGTCCATTTGCACCTAAATCAAATGGGTTTGTGTGTTTCCATTTCCTTTGGGTTTTGTATATTTTGTTTTAATTGCATCCTAAAAGCATGGGAGCAATTCTTTGTAGAACATGCGTCTGTATGAATTCTTCACAGCAAACAGAAAGATGAGATCCCTGGAGGGTTAATGCAAGTTCTTGGTTTTGCTTCACCAGAGAGAGTAGCTAAATTTCCTAGCTTGCAAAATAGTTTAGTCATTTCTTTGGTCATAAAACCTACACCTATGTGAAAGAGCACCTTTCTTGCTTCCAAACTCACACCAAGCACAAGGCTGTGGGCTGGGCTTATGCAGCCTGTTCCGTGCTCGCTGGCATTTAGAGTCTGGTGCATGGGTAAAGACAGCTTCTGATAAAGTCCTGTTACATGGAAGTCATTTACAGCTACTCCGAGAAAGGGGACACATGAGTATTTTTGTTCTATTAACAGCAAGCTCTTCCTGGAAATTCTTTTCATCCTTCTGTCTTTCCCGTAGCTGTCCTGCATGTGTTCATCTCATGGCATCTCACACAGAGGTTAAGTTCTTTACCGTCATGGTTCTCTTATGCCTCTTTTGCTAATACCTACTAAAACACACTAGGTGCATGTTAAAATCTCACTTCTTTTCCTTGGCAGGCTGGTTTGCAGCCTGGTTTTAGCCTTTGGAACAAAACAGTTTTACATACTTCATTCAGGGAGGACCTGGCACAGGTGGAAAAACCTGTGTAACCTCCAGGTGTAACCAACAGAGGAGGATTGAGGGGTCTGGTATATTCAGCCTAGCAAAGACATAAATAATTTTTGAGGAACAAAAGTGTTCGGAGGAAAGGAAATGTTTATTCTGCCTGGCTGTGGTGGACAGCTCTTGGTCACGTCCTTACCTGCTGCAAGGAGATGAGTAAACATTCTTTGTGAATGGAAGTGGAGATACAGGACCTTTAGCTCTTTGGAGTTTGGAATAATCTGTTGGGGATGGTTTGGGTGGAGCTGGTCATCATTTCTCCCCTCCGCCTGTCCTGTGTGCTGTGACTTCCTTCACCCTTGCAGGGTGCCTGCTTTCCTTGGAACGTATCACTGAAACTCAAGAGTATATGAGCAGGGAAAGAAGGGATGGTTGCCTTGACTGCCACAGTCTCCTCTCCTGATGTTGTCTGCACAGATCCCAGATGTTTGTACTAGGAAAATCTTTAGACTTTATTATGTATTTGGCAGTGCCTTTGTGCTGCAACAAGGGCCAAGGACTCCTGGTAGCACATGTGATAGAGAGGGCTCTTGGATAAGGCTGGAAGGTGTTTATTCAACAGAAACTGAGGAGGACAATTATATTCCTTGTCCCTGTGCAACCTGCAGCTTCTGGACAAAGCAGAGTAGATTTTGTTGCCTTTGAGCTTTTTTTAACCAGGGCAAAAGCTTTGCCTTCTAGATGAAATTCCAAGCAGCAGTCTGCTGAGCACACTGCAATGATGACTTTACCAAAAGCATCCTTGTCTATGCAAGTAGTTGGAGGCAGGTTGGCATTTGTGGTTTTTCCTTGTGCACATCACTGTTGCTGCAGGCAAAAGGCAGAGGAGCAGCTGCTCAGACCTTGCGTGCTGCTCTTCCTGCTGAGTGCCATATTGCACCTTGCTGTGCCCCGTGCTGGGCAACTTGAACATCTGTTCACTGCACCAAGAAACCTCCTGGTTCCCATCTGGCTGTGTGTGCGCTGCTGCTGAGGTTAAACATACTGCCTAGACCTTTGCTCCATGAGTCTGGTTGGTGCTTGCAGGTTGAGGAAGGAGCCACATTGGCACTTCTGGTCCTGCCTGTTTATAGGGGAGTGTGCTGTAGGTGCCAAAGACAAAGTTTTGGAAAGAGCTTGCCCTGCAATATGCCTTTAGTGTGGCGGCATAGGAGCAAGCCAGGGGAACCATATGGATAGTCAGAATTCATCCCTCAATCTCCCAGTGAGCCTGACATCGTTCTGGCACAGGTCTGGCATTTCACCTGCATGCAGGACCGTGGCTGTGCCTGTGGGGCACCAGCATTGTTGACAGAAGCTGGGGGCCTCCAGTCTAACCTGCCTGTTTGTGTGAAGGTCTGGGGCAGGCTGCATTTCCCTGTGTCTCAAGTACTGAGGTCAGCTGGAGGGGCTGGAGCCTTCTGCATGCCCTGGTATTGTGAGAGGGAAGCCTGACCCTGGGCCTGACAAAGCTCCCTGCAGTCAATACCAGAGCAAGGCAAGAGGAGAACAGATTAGAGGCAGGGCATGTTTTACAATAATCCTGCAACGTGTGCTGCATTCCAGGCCAGGAGGAGCTGGGAGTCAAAGGCACAACGTGTGAAAGATGGCCTTTCTTAGAGTCCCATGGGACAGGCAAGGAGCAGAGCATCTCTGCATCCCAGCCTTTCTGCTGGACCTTTTCTTGAGTACCAGCATAGCTGCCTACTGCCTGGGAAAGGAGCTGTGTTGTCTTTTCTCTGCATATGAAAGTCATGAGCTCTGTGTAGGAGTATGAAAATGGACCTGTGCAGTTCTCCAGGAAGGCATGAGGGGTTGAACAGGCTTTCTAGCTTTGGGGATTAAAGGATTAACCAGTTTAGTCCCCATTGTCCTACTAAGCTGTTGGACTACAAAAGGGCGAATGATGGCTTGCCATCTCCACCAGCGACAGCAGGCTGGTTTATGATAGCAATTGGCTTGCCTGTAAGTGGAAAGAACTTTTTTTTTGTGTGAGGTGTTCCTGGTGCCCTGTGCTGAGTGTGATGCACTGTCTTGCTCTGAGGGTTGGGACTTTGGTATTGCTATCTTGGTTTGGGAAAGTGTGGGTGTGCAGCCTCTACCCTATTGCACAGAGGCATCCCCAGGCTTGGCTTTTGCTTCTCCTGGGCTCCATATAAAGCAGCAAGAGATGATGATGAGGGAGATGGGAAGTACAGTAGTGGAATTTGTATATTAATAACTTACAGTACTTCACACTCATTAAATTAATTAATTAAATGCTTCAGAACCCCAAGGCTACCAAGCAAGTTGATTTCAGAGTTAGGATTAAAAGTCTCCTGTCACCCTTCCCCCACGCTGGCACAGCACTTCTGGCTTCATCCTGGCTTTTGCTCTTTCCACTTGCAAGTTTCTTTGCTTGAGTTTTTACCTGTAGCCCAAGGACTGGATCTATCAGAGTGGCTTTCTAAGAACTGTCTGGAAACAGATATGATCTGCTTTTGTTTAGGAAACAACCTGTCTTTTACCCTCATCTGGGCATAAACCTTTCCTATTTTGTGGCCTGCTGGGTGGTGGGGGGCAGGTCTCATCACTCTGAAGCACAAGCCCAGTCAGGGTCTATCACCCAGTGGCTGGTTTTTCCAGTTGCCTGGGCACTATCTCCTACAGACTGTGGCCATCTTCTCCTTGTGTGCTCTGACATGAGTGTTGCTGCCATCTTTATAGGGCATTAAACTTCCTGAGCAAATTGCCATCTTGAGGTCATGGTCTGGTTTACTGCACTGCAGCCTCACGAGGCTTGCTGAGTACTCATCAAGTTCTCAGCAGTGCCCTTCTGGGTGTCAGTAGGTATGGAGGGCAGGATGCTTTTATTTACTAACAGTGTGCATCTTCCCTTCCTTGTGTTCAATCTTGTGTTGCAAAACCTCATAATGATGTTGTTTGATGTTTTCTTGGGCATCCTATCTACAGTCTCACTCATGGCTGATGGATCAGTTCCACCCTCCTCACCTTTCTTTGAGCCAGGATACTCTGGCATTTCTGCACTACACTGCACTCAAAATAACACTGACTTCCATTAAGCCAAGCAGGACAGAGTGTTTTTTCTCCTGCAAGCAGTAGATGCCAGCCCCAATGGGTTTCAGTGGTATGGAGGTGAAACCTTAGTGTGCTGTTCTGCCAGCACTGCTCCTGCGTGCATCCTGCAGAAGGACTTTTAAACAAACTGTAGTTACAGTATTTAGTGTATGGGTTTGTGCCAACTTCAGGAAAGCCTGTTCTCTGTGCTCTCCCAGTGTGGTAACCTCTGTCAGCCCATCTCTGATTGATGCTATTAATATTTTAGAGATCATTTAGGATCTCAGTCTTGGCTATGTTCCTCACTCGGGGAAGAGCTCTCCTGTGTGGATGCCTGCAGCTGCCAGAGGAGTGCGCTTGCTGCCTGACAGTGTTTTGGAGGAGGCGGATCTGCAGGTTAACAGGACCATCAGGACTAATGGTAGCACAAGACCTTCAAAGAGCTAATGGCTAGCCTCCAGCAGGTGCAGGCTGGGCCTGTTTTTTTGTAGGTGAGGGCATTTCAGCCTCCCTGGGACATTCCATTCTGTTCTTGCCTTTTGGCACTGAGTGCATTTGGCCAAGGGCGTTGCTGTGGAGGGATGTCCCCATGCTTCTTCTCAGCCCTTCCAGTTACCAGAGCTGGCCTTGGCAGTGCTGCCAAACCAAAAACAGCTCTGTATCTCCTTTGTTTTGGGTCTCCCTTTGCCATTGTGATTTGGTCACAACGTGAGTTGGTTCTGTTGCATAATTTCTTGTCTGTGGGGACAGTCAGTGCCAATCAGGAGCTGACTGACCTCCTTCATTGGTGCTCTGCCACATGCAGTTTCCATCTGCTTCCCAGGAGCTGCACCTTCATGCCTTGCACCCTGCTCTCAGTCTGCTCTAAGCAGTGGAGCTACATGGCCATTCCTTTCATTGCAGGAGAGCTCTGGTGATACTTTCCTTGCTCAGCCTTCCCTGTGGGGCCCAGCTAAATCCAGCTGGGGGAATGGGGCTGACGTGTGGTGATAGTGGCTTTGACAGATCCAGGAGACAGTGAAGCTATGTGACTGAATACCAGACTGTGTTTGCTCTGCCTAATTATCAAAAGTATGAGTTTGTTCTGCTAGGTGCACATTATGCCTTTATTGTGGTGTAATTATGCCAGCTGCCTATGTTTAGTGTCATAAAAAGGAATAAAATGCCCATTACCCGCCTAAAGAATTCTTCTTGTGGTTTTTTTTTTATTTTTATTGCTCTGGAGTACACAGTGGGGATATCTTTGATGGGTAATTCTCCATGCAAAATAGCTAGTGAAATACTGTGCCTTTTGGAGAGCTCCTCCAGCCAGCAGCCTGCAAAGGCAGCTGGCCCACCAGCCTCACCTGGCGCTGCCTCTGCTGCTAAATGCCATCCCTGTCTGGTGGTCAAGATGGTGAAACAACCGCAATATTTTCCTCTGCAGGAGCTCGACTGCTTTCCAGCAGCATTTTCCTGCTGCCCTCAGATTCCCAAAGCTCCCTCCTGCCAACACAGCACCCAACAGGTGTAGGATGCTTTCCAAGCCTAGGAAAAGATGCTGCCTCTGTACCTGCTGAGGTTTTCAGGAAGATACAACACTGCCTTGGTCTGGCCAAGGTATTTTTTGGACAGAGTGATGTGGTAAGGAGTTCAATACCCAGTGGGAGCACTGAAGGTTGTTTAGGGAGCAGTGCAGAGGAATGTGTGGATGAGGAGCCACACGCTCCTTTGCCTTGTCTGGAGTACTGAAAACACAAGCCAAGTGGCATGAACCTGCCAGTGGCCTGGTGGTGCTCTTGCAAGAGCAGGAATGCTAAGCTTCAGCTCCCAGCCAGGCCACAGCCCCTGCAGTTGGGCTTTGACTGCTTTGGGGTTTCTTACGGTGTCTAAATATCTAAGGCTATGTTTCTGTGGTGCTGAGAAATGCCTCGAAGGAGCCACGTCCTCCAAGAGCTGAGGTTCTGTGCAAACATCAATTACTGAAACACATATCCTGCCAGGGAAGAGCAGCAGGGGGCTTACTTTGTGTGTGTAAATCCTAGGGGCATTTTGCTGATATTAAGTAATTTCTGATGGAAAAAAAATACAGAAGCTCACATATCCAAATCCCACATCTTTAGAGGCTGTTAAAAGCTGCTTCTCTGCCTTTCCTTCTTCTAGTCATTTCAGTCTCTAATTGGAAACTGACTTTATTAGCCTCATTAGGAGTGGTGAGTGCTGGCTATAGATAGCTCTTAAATATATGGTTTCGGTGGATGGTAAATCTTTTGGGTTAGTTGGCTTATTTTGCAACTTGATATTTTCAGCAGATCCCTGGTCCCCCCCCAGCCTGGCTGTGCCACAGATACCTCGCACAATGTCCCTTTTAATTCCCTCCGCTTATTTTTTACGTCAGATGTTCCTTGAAGTGGCCTTCACAGCTCTCCACCCTTTCAGCCGACAACTACGTCAGGGGAAGATGGACTTGTGCCTCCCTGCAGCTTCATTGCATATGCACACTCCGTCTGCCCCGGCGGCATGATTGCCTTGGTGAAGAATCCAAGGGGCTGCTGATAGCAATCATTGATTAAGAGGGTAATTGTCCTGAAAATTCAGATTGATCAAAAGGCAGAAATGATAACTTGTGTAACTGTGTTTAAAACCACGTCCTGTCAATAGGGGAGACTGAGACGTGGTGAGCAGAAAGCAGGGAGAATTGGATGTGCGAGCGGGTGAGTGTGCCTGTGGTTCAGGGAGGAGGGGAAGCCATTCTTCCTTGGGGTCCGTAGCAGGATGTTTCTTGTCACTGACGCTGGGCTATTGGAGATTCAATCACTTTTATCTTCCCCTCTCTCTCAATTCAAATGCCTTTTCATATTAGAAAATTAGAATCAGCTCTGCTCATGCAAGATTTATTAGCTCTGCTGAGCAATACCACAGAAGAGTAAATGATGTCGCATTTCAGGGGCTTTTTACACATTATGACCAAACTTGCAACTTCTTAAGTATTTTTCCATTGAGCCACTGCAGGATGTGAAGGGAATGGGAAGACCAGCTTCTCTTTGGAAATAGTTCTGCACCAGTCCAGATGTCTTTTCTTTATTATCGGAATGATTGGATTTGGTTGCTAATACAGGTCTTTCTTTGGGATCAGTTTCCATGCTTATTGCTCTGGAAATCAAACTTTAAGAATTGAGCCTGTTTATCCCATTTTTTTCTTGGTTTCCTTTGTGGAAACACTCTTCAATGCTAAAATGTGTGTCTTTGGAGGTCTGCTAGCTGGCACTCATTTACATCTGAAGAAGGCAAATCTTGGTTCCTGCTGGGTTTTATTCCCCTTGTGTCTTGCACTGAGTGGCTGCTTTTTAAAATGCCTTCTGACCTTGTGTTGTACACAGCTCGTGTTTTGCCGAGTGATGGTCCTTTGGTCTTTGGGCAGTAGATGCTAAAGCTCTTTAAAGATGGCTCATAACACTCAATAGGTATTATGTGGGGATACTGAGGTATGGGAGGGCTGGATGGTTTTCCTGTGAATCTATATCGGGATTGAAACAGAAATTAGATCTCGTCTCTCCTGCCTCTGGACTTTGGCCACAAGGCTTGCTTGTGAGGCTTTTCACTTTCCAGTTGCTTTGCAGGCATTAAATCCATGCAGCATCTTTGTGGGCTGGCTGCACAGGAGGGTCACTCAGCTGCAAGAGTCAGAATGACCAGTTGTTCGGAGCTTATGTCTGGGCAGCTGTTCAGTTTTTCTCCCCATCTCAAAAAGTAAAGCATTTGATTCACAGTATTTCACTGATGTTGCAGAAATCCCTGGTGCTCTACGACACTCCACTTCTCTCGCAACTCGGCATTGTGTACGTAGCCTCTATACAAAAATGGCTGTTGTCAAGGTAAACACCATTTTTCTGCTGGTTCTGGTTTTTAATATTCCCAAAAGGGAGCAAATTTTTCTCCAGCCATCATAATTTAGGAAGGTAGACAGCACCACACAGAGATGCTGATGCTACTGCTCAGTGGCTCACACCAAAACCAGCATTGAACAACAGAAGGGATCAAGTTGTAGAAGAGAGTAGTTCATTGATAGCTTCATCTGCTGTCATCATCGTGCAGTGGAGCCTAGCACCTGCAGCTGGGCTTCTGCCAGTCTTTTGTCTATTTGTGTCTGACTTTTCTTTGGCATGCCTGAACTTCTGGGAGGATTGCAGTGCAGATAGGGTGGATGAGAGGTTGGGGCAGACTCATGGTTAAGATCCTTTCTCTCTTATCTATCAGCATAGCCATCACAGGGCATCTGCCTGGCTCATCATTGTGGGGTCCAAATGCTCAGCGTTGTCCTCTGTTTGGCAGGTTTAAAGGGACTTTATTAACAAGCAGTGCTAATTACATTTAAACTAATACCACACTTGGACCTGTCCAAGTACCAAAGTTATGCCATTCATCTTAGCAAAAGGCATTTCTGAAGAACTGCCTAAAACTGTGGCTGGCTGGCAGGGAGGTTTCTCATCAAGTGTCGGTGCTTGGGAGGCAGATACACTTGACAAGCAGAAGGACTTGACTTTTTCCCCTTCCATGTGCAAGCACTATGTATTATTCAAGGTCTCCTTAAGTCAATGCTGGGTTATTAATCGGTTGCTTCTCTGCATGTTAAATTTGCCTATTAATTTCAAGGCTCTGGAAGAGGACTGCAGGTATGAGCTAACACAGTACGTATTTTCTTTCCCTCCATGAGCCTCTGAACACCCATGTGTGCAATCTGGGGCTGCTGCACCCCCCTTGCCTTGGTTTCAGATGTCGTAGTGCTGTCTGCACACCAGTTGCATGGGGAGGGGAGATCCAGGTTATGGACTTAGTGTTCCCATTTCCAGATAGTCACTGATGGTGGGAGGAGCACAGGTAGGACCAGAGCAGTAAAAGCCCTGGTGAACCTTGAGGAACCAGACAAGATCCCCACAAACCACCTCCTAAGGACTAGGGGTCCTACAGTCTCAGTTGTCGTTAGAGAAAGATAGAGTGGTGTCCAGGTGTGGGACAGGCACTGTATACAGCCCAGGAGGGGTTTGATCCATGACATGGGTGCTCTCTGCCTCCTCTTGGCTCCTGCTCTGTTTGCAGGCTGATGTAAGGAGCCTGTCTTTGTCTTGGTGGTTCCATGCTCTGGTCTCCTCTCCCTCCACGAGTTGTGGCAGTACTGCCTGTGGTAGACAAGGCACGTGGGCCAGCTGTGCCTGCACATTCCAGGAATCACATCAGCTGTCATTACTTACATTACCTTGATTGGAAACAGTCAGTTATGTCACCGTCCATCATCATGTCTCTCCCAGGAGACACTGAGGAAGGAGGAGAGGAGCAGGAATTATAAAGTGCTTCTGCGGTGCTCCGCCAATCCCACTGCGCTATTGACTGAACATCTGTCATCAGGGAGCTTGAAGAGAAGGTGTTTTGTCTGATGGATCTTCCTACTCTAGCTCCAGAGGGAGGAGCCTTCTGCAATAATAGGAAGAGGACTGGGGACTTTTGGGAATGATGCTGCTGCCTGGAAAGCTCTGGGGGGTACCACAAGAGAGCCTCCTGGGCAGCTAGGGCCACAGGATGGGCTCTTGTGGCTGAGGCTTGCTTTGAGCCAGAGGTTGAGTTACCAAGACTATCTCCAGTATGAGTGAGTCAGAGCTTGGACTTGCATGCCATCCCCAAATCTAACTGCAAAGGATTCCTGGCCTTATCTCAGGTGGGAATCCATCCTCCCTTTGGCCACGAGCTCCAGATTCCCCTGAGAATGAGATCTGGCTTTTGATGAAGGAAACTTCTTACTTATAATGGAAAATTATCTGGAAAGTTTCCTGCCTTCTTTGCCCCAATTGATTGAACTCCAGTTCCAGCAGTGAATCTCTTTGACTGTGGTCCCCCTGACGGGCTGTGGGACAACATGTTGATGGACAACAATAGTTGTGTCCACCTCTGGTGGCAGAGCCCATGGTGCAGTGTGTGGTGAGGAAGACAGTTCATCTGTCCAGCAGCCTCCTGTGAGTAAATTTATGACTGAACTCAGGATGGGTTTGAGAGGGTAAGACAAAACATGATCTGCATGACCATAGCCAGGAGGTGCTCCAGGAATGTAAGGCCAGGTTCCTCAAGGCTTGTGTGGCAAGGTCCATCCAGGCTGAAAGCAAGAACAAATTGAGAAGCATGTGTAGCCCAGCAGGACACAACGGGAGATGAGGAAGGCAGTAGTGCTTGCCACATTATGTTTCATGCTGTGTTGTATTGGTACTGGCACTGAGACTTTGGGAGAAACTCTTACCTGTCAAGCACAGTGCTCACATTTTAGCTTCTGTTAGCTGGGCAGAGAGCAAGGGTGGTTTGACAACAGCGGGACCTCGGTGAACTCCAGTATGTGGATGTTCAACCCAGCTTGGGACCTGGTAGTGCCTCTCAAGTAGCTGGAGGGGAGGAAAGCCAGGACAGGAGGGTCTGCACCCAGAGTCCAAAATAGGAGAGAAAAAGAAGTTTCATGTTTCTGTATGTTTCTCCTTGGAGCAGCTCCATCAAAGGCAAGAAGATGGTTCAAAGAGAGATCTTGAAACACATGGAGGAAATGGCTGGGACCAGCAGTTGCACACGCGTGCTGTGCAGGGAGTTCGTGCAAGTAGGTCGTGGGTGGCTGAAGCATCTTGTGCAAGTACAGTCATCAAGGTCTGACCTGTCATTTCAAGAACTTGCACTGTAGGGAAGTGATGCTTTCTGTGTGCCAGGGGCATTGCTGCAGTTATGCGTAGCTGAGAGCTCTTCTTGTCCCCAGCTTTAGGTGTAGGCATTGTTGTGCTGAATGGCCCAGGTGCATGGAGCTTGCTAGGCAAAGAAAAGATTGCAGAGGGCACATGGAGCAGAGGAGAGTTGTTTGGAGGAAAGATGGGTTTCCATAGTGGGTGGATAGCTAGTGAAGTGAGTAAATGTGTGCTATAAACATGTTCAGAGCATCTCTGTGTGAAGAACCCAGCACAGCCTTTCTGAGTGAATAGAAAGAGAGCCTGGGTTTGGTTCATGTGTCTGTTTTCATTTCTTTTCTTCTTCTGGTCAACTGTGGCTGTAGATAAGAATTTTCTATTTGAAGTTCAGAAGGGAAGGGAAATCCATTGTTAGGAAGGGAGACTTTCTTTTTGCTTGATATCTATCTCCAGCGACACAGCAGAGAAGGAAAAGATTTGCTATGATAAAGGTAGCTTTAAGGAAAGGGGGGGTGGGGGGGAAGGCACATTGAGTGTTGCTTTTCTCTGTACTTCAAAGCGTGGGGTAATATGGAACAGTGTAAAAGAAGAGAGAAAAAACCCCAACCTAGCCCACCCTCTGCATGGGGGCTGGGAATGCCATAATAAAGCATCATCCTGGCCAGAAACCCAACGCTCTGCCTGAGCTGTTTATCTGGGCTTGGCATGGTGGTGTTCGATGTGCAACAGCACCTGCCAGGAATCCACAGGGATGGGCTGAAAGGGGCCTGGATGCTTCTTATGGGGGGAGCAGAGGAAACGTTTTGCAGGTGTGCATTCTATGGAAGGACTGAGCCAAAGGAAGTCACTCGCTGGAAAGAAAATCAGGCAAGTCTGGAGGCAGTATGGGAAAAATGTGCCAATAAACATTTAATTATTAAAGTAATTTGGAGAGTGCACAGAGTGTTCAGTATGGCATGGCAGAGTGAAAAAGCTGAACAGCACAGCTCTAGTGAAGGCTGTGGGTGGGAACTGGCTGAATATCTCTGTCCATGTGCCTTGAAGCCAGTGGAGTTGGCTTTCAGGGGTCTTGGCCTGTAGGATCAGCTTTTCCTGGTTGGCTCAGTTGTTTCCAAACAAACAAGAGCAGAGGAGTGCTTGGAATGGGGTACCTGTGAGTGCCACCCCCTTGCTTGGAGCAGGTATGTTTAGCTCCGTGGGTATACAGTGGGACTGCAGCTCTGATTATCAGCAGAACTCTGATGGCCCAAATGTGAGTTTGGATTGTGCAACATGGGCAGGGATAGGAGCTGCCTGCCAGAGGACAAGTGAAGGAACGAGAGAGGTGCAGTCTGGGGCGCTGGGGTTTGTGACACCCCCGTTGCAGTTCTGCTCTGTCCACGCAGGCTTCCCCTTTCCTCTGGCCCTATGAGTGTCCTCCAGCCAGACTGAGGGCAGGGGTCTCTACGTCTGCTCTGCTGCCAACATGGTTTTGATCTTCATCCTCATCTCAAGCTCCTGGCTTCTGGAACGGCCCTTGGCTGTGTCAGCCTGCTGCTGCTCTGGCAGCCTGTCTTGGTCTTGCTGAGCTGCTGGGACACCCCTGTAGCAAACACCAGCTAAGATTTTCCATTCCCCTCCCAGAAGCCAGTGCCTTAAGTAAAGGTGAGAGCAAGTGCGTACTGGAGGCTTTGCCTCTGTGGGAGTCTGGGGAGGAGCAGGATGAGAAACCAACAAACTCATTTTCAGCGCTGACCTGAGCAGAGGCTGGAAGTGAAAAGATTTCCAGCAAACCTGGGCTGGTCAGGGTTGCTAACGAGCCTTTCCTTTGAGCAATGTTTTACATTCTTTAAGGATCGCAGGGAGCTCTTGGGGAGAATCTGCTAAAGTAAATGGCAGAGTCAAGTGTGCTGGCTCCTTTCTTTCCCTTTTCTTTTCCCTTTTTTTCCTTTCCCCTTTCTTGGTTCTCTTTATTATGTGGAGTTGCTCTGGCTCTTTCTCTCACTTCTGTTTCTCCTTTTGTTCTCTCTTTGTCTATTTATCACACTGTGAAGGTTGAAAGAGATGTTATTAATCTGGGAGAATGAAGGCAGGATTAGTGGTATGAATCGGATTTTGAGAGCTGTAATGATGGAAAGACTCGCTCTGCTGGCGGGCTGCGTGAGTTTGATAAATGGGGAGCACTCCAAACTGACTCGCGCCTTCCTCCGCACTGCTCGCTTTGCCCGCTGGGGCGTGCCATGCTCTCAGATCTGCCAGCCATCCCACACCGCTCCTACCTGAACCAGAGCAAAAAGCCAAGGGTAAATCAGAGACAAATATCTCCCATTGCACTTAAAGAGATCATTTCTTTCAACATCTTTTTCAAACAGAGTCCTGTCAAGTTCTTGGACAGCCTTGTGTGGAGGTAGGATCCTTCCTTGGAGTGTGGCTTGGAGCCATGGCCGTGCATTATTGTCTCTTGCCGTGGCTTTGTGGAGAGCAGTGAGGAGTTAGCATGACTGCAGCAGGAGCTCTCATCCTGGGAGGCACAAAGAAGCAGGATCATCTCCCCAGGGCTGCACCCTGCTGTGTTTTATTCCTGAGGATTGCACTGGGATTCAAAGTCCTGTGGGGCTGTGAGAAAGCAGGGAGTATTTCATCACAAATTGCTTTGGGGTCTTTACCCTGAAATCTTCTGAATGAGGGGTCTTAGCGTTGCATGACTCGAGTCAGGTCCCCTGTTATCGACCTTGGGGTGGGGCAAAGCAGACTCTGGGAACAGCCAGGCAGAGTAATGGCCCCCAGCTATGGGGCAAAGCAGGACTCTCTGGACCAACATCTTTAGTGAGTAGTGGGATTGTCCTACTGCAGGCTTACCCACTTGAACCCTTCCTCATCCCCACCCTTGGGTGTGTGGTGGCCTATGTTGCCTCTTGCAGAGTCAGAAAAGCTTGGGACAGACTCATGGGTGTACATCACATTGCACTTTGAAGCAAGAACAGAGCTCACTGTCCACTGAAGTTAGGCCACCAGGCATTCATACATGGGGTCTGTGCCCTTATCCCAGGGTCCTTCATGGGAGTTCTTACCCCAGCCTCTACTATGGCCTCTGCAGTGGTTATTTTTGGCTTGGTGCTCGGTCATGGGTAGCTTTGGGTCTTGTAGTCCAGCTGGAGAGCATGCGTTTGCTGAAGGGGTGTCGTTGTGTGAAGGCCATGTGCAATGTGTTGTGAAGGTTTGGATACTTCAGTGCCCCTTGCCCTAAGGGCTGTGGGCCCTATAGCCCATCCAGGAGAGCAGAGTGCCCGGTGGTGGGTGCAGGACCACCCACTGCAAGGTTTGTATTTTGCCTGGGTTACGCAGGGAATTGTTGCTCTGCGGAGGAATGGGCACAGTGGTGTGTGGAAGGGATCCTGCTTTGAAGCAGGAGACAGACCATCGGGGAGCCCAGAGTTGTCAATGTCCCTTTAACTACAAGGTAATGGACTCCCCCGTGCTTGGGCTGAGCTCTGCTCCTGCCTTGACAGGAACAGTAATGATTGCCAAGGTAGAGCTAATGAGACGTGCACATCTTTAAAGGATCGTGGCTTCTGAGACAAAATTAAAAGAAAAAAAAAAGGGATGGGGGAAGGAGAGAAAGTCCAAGTGTACTGCCCTGGCCAGCAAGGCATCTGTCCATCTGCCCTGCCTGCCCTTGGCAGGATCACCCCTAAATGACTAACAGGACCTCTGCTTGCTACTGCAACTCCCATTTGGTCCTGCAGCCCCTTCACCTCCTTGTGACCTTCTCCCCAGCCCCTTAGCAGGCTCTGGTCCCCAGGGTGAAGGAGTTGGGCATTGCACAGTGTGTGACGCCTTGGCTAGGCAAGCAGCAGGAGGGCAGGCAGCCCAACTGCTATGTGGCACAGCTGTGAGGACAGCAGAGGAAAGTGGAATAGGAGAGAGGCATACAAGGAGATGAAGGACACAGGAATGTCCTGTCAGGATCAGTTGAAGATGTGGGGATGGTGATGCTGTCAATCCTGGCTGGTTGATCCCTCTCTCCATCCTTTTCTGCTAAGTCCAGAATGATGCATTTGGCATTTCCAGTAATGTGTAAAGGTACTACCTGTATGCCAGGGAGTTACTGGTACCCCAAATACCTGTCCTACTGAGTGTGGGGAAGAAGAGATGTCTGGTGTTGGGAAATGCCCCATGGAGACTCCTGGCACAGTAGAGGATGTGTGGATCAGGCTGAGATAGAATGTGACCCTTCGGGAAGAGCTGGCTGGGAACCTAGCATGTTGTGTGTGGTGTGACTGCCTGCACATACTTTTCCTCCTGTTCTCACTATTTCAGCTTCACAGGTTGAATTGGTTCAGAGCAGCCAAACTAAATGATGAGAAAAATGATCAGTCAAATATTTCTTAAATCCTGTCTTTAAGACCTAAGTGCTTGACTGGAACTTTAAGGCAGGTAATGAGGCTCTCTTCAGATCAGCTTGTGATGTGGAAACTGCTAGATTGACCAGGCTGCAACTGGAAGAAAGCTCTGTCACAGCTGGGGATGGTATGGCATGGGACTCACCACGCCCTGGCACTCTGCGCCAGTCTGCTGCCGCCACAATTCCCTGCTACCTGCGGCCAGCTTTGCCCTTAGTCTGCAAGGAGTAAAATACAGCTCAGGGCTGGGGGGGAGCAGCCTGCTTGCACAAAACTGGGCGATTCCTTAGCACACAAAGAGATGTGTGTGTCACACAGCGCTTTGGGGACCAGCCCCAGTTTGCTCCTGGCATGCAGATGAGAGCTTGGGTGGAGGTGGTGAGCCACAGGACCACTTTCCCTCCAAGAGACTCTGACCAGTTTTTAGTTTTAAGCTGACAGATTTGTTTTGCTGCAAAAGTCAGTGACTTCAAGCCTTTCAGTGGCTCTGTGAGGTGTTATACTCTCAAACATGTCTCAGGCTGGTGAAAGGGGATAACAAAAATTATGTCATTCTTCCACTAGCCTGGTAAGGATGTATTGGTAGGATCATCCTTCCTTTTCAAGACACCATCCTTCCTTCTCCAGTGGGGCACCAGAAGTGTTTGTTTGTTCAGGATGACACTTTCACAAGACACTTACCAGAGCAGAGGACATATGTAAGAGCAGCAGAAGAGAAGGGAGCAATTATGGGCAAGATGGGATGTACAAGTATCTCCTGCCAGCTGCAAAATTCTCAATTCTTCTTTAGTCTGAGACTGGGAAAGTATCTGGTCTTACCTGCCTGCTCTGCAGGATGATGCTGGTACCAAAGTCCTGTCCCCTTGCTCCTTGTCGTGCCATGCCCACCTTGGCAGCATCTTGCCATCCTGCTTTCCTCTGGGCCCCTCCCAGGCAGGAGATGGGGATCCTCTGAGCTTTCTGCTTTGTATCCAGGATTTTTAGGCCTTCTGTTGTTAATTATTGAGATGTAATAATGTGATTAGTGCACTATTAAAAAAATCGCTGATATGATTACCATGGATTTAATATCACATGATATATCATTACATTGTTACATGGTGACAGATGTAATTGAAATACACTTATTGGAGCCTGGGGTCATGTTTCATTCAATCACAGCAGCACCTTCGGGGGGCAGAGCAGAAATGGCTGGAAAAAAAAATAAAAAGACATCAGGATTGGAATTTGTAATGAAAACAAAGAAACTTGCAGCCTATTTAGTTCTGGGGCAACTGCTGCTTTGGCATTTTTTCCATAGGAATTTAGAAAGGTCCAAATTTGGAGTGTTGTCTTGCGGATTACCTGGAGGAGACAAGTCAGTTGAGCTGAACCTGTCTACTCAGGAGATGAGCAGGAGGATGTGTGTTATGGGCCTGTACCCAGAAAGCTTCCAGCCATCTTACAGCACATAATCCTGGTGCTACAGACTTTGTACCACTGGCCTGCCAGTCCCTCTTGGCTCCTTTTTAAAACACAAGTGGACCCAAAGATTGGTCCACTGTGCTATGGGAAAGGCAGCGAGCTCCTCCCCAGCTTCTACCTAATGCTGCATTTTTTTCAAGTCAGGGGGTATCACTCAGTTGCCTGTGTGTGGCTTGGGCTGTGTCACGGATGAATGATAGACTGTGGTGAGCTCACCTGCAGAACTAGGTCATGTTTCCTTCCATGTCAGTGGAAGAGGTGACATCTGTCTCTGCCACATTATCCTCAAGAGGATCTGCACATGGGCTTTGGGCAGCTGGGGTGAGGAGAGGAGCAGCTCTGCAGAGGCAGACAGCTAAACTGGAGCCTGGGCAGGGAAGGGACTTGGCTTTCACTGCCCATGGGGTTCTGGCAAGTCTCAGGCTAGAGAAGTGTACTTTCAGGAGAAACATGAAGTCCCTACCTGCTGCTGGCACAAACCTAGTACTTCTTCTCAGTGTGGTGGTGGATGTGAAGTTGGTAATGAACACAAAGGTCTCCTCCTCTTCCATCACCTCCCCTTTCCAAGAAACAACTGTCACCCACCCTCCTAGTCCTCCACAAGGCAAGGGATAGTTGAGAGTGTTGCCCTGGACAGGTTAGGGTGGTGGCGAGAGAATGCATGACATGTTCCATGCACATTACTTGCTCTGCTCATCACCATATGCTATGTCTCCTCCCATAGGGGGCCAACAAGGGGGTATGGCCCTGCAGAGCTGTGATTAGGACTTTAGTACACCTGTCCCCAACACTCCTGTGCGTCCCAGGTTTATTTTATCTTTATGAGATGGCATGTAGGTGACTTTGAAACTGAGGGTGCTGTATTTAATCTCATTCTTACCCAAAACGAAGGAGGAAGTATTTGTGGACAAAGTGAAGGCGACTTTTCCAACCAAGAGGGGAATGGCAGTGTAGTGAGCTTGAGACATCTGGATGTTTGCATAATGACATGCCAGCATCTGGCCCTGTGTCGCTAGATTGGCATTCACATGTTCAGCACAGCATCACCCCCTGCTCCAGTGCGTCTGTCCCCAGAAACAAACCTTGCTGATGCTTGAGGGATCATTTCTATTTAGGGTTATGTTCTCCCCCCAAAGAGTGCTCTCACCCCTCTTTTGTGGAGCCAGCATGGCCATTATAAGCCCTTGTTTTTCTGGGAGCTCTGGTAATTAATTTCCAACCAGTGTGGGACCTCACTGGCCGGCAAGGCTCTGGCAAGCATCTTTCTTTTGAGGTTAAAAACGTAATTTCTGTCTGACCTCTGAGTTTTGGAGCTTTTGTTGGTTTTCTCTACCCCCAGATGGTTTTTGTGTGTGATTTTAAAATAGCCTTCTTCTCTTGGTTGGAGCTAGCTGATGCGTCCACTTCTCATTCGAGGATTGTTGTGTTTTATTAATGCTGTTATTATTCCATTACTGTCATTGTGCACTTTTATAGCAAATAGCTTAATTTAGTTGAGATACACAGATGCTGAGAGTTTAAGTGAAATCTTCAGTACTTGGTATGCTGAGCACTGAGCAGATATTCCTTAAGCACTTTGGTATAAACCTTTCACTTAAAAACAAATTGGCTGCTGGGCAGTGCTGGGTGGCATGAGTTTGGGAGAAGGGAGAGTGGGTGGGGGAGTACCTTTTTAGCACTCACAGTTAAATGTGACTATAGGTGCTGAGGAATAAAGCTCCCATGGAGGATTTCATCCCCAAGGTGGGCTGTGATGGGTGTCTCTTCCATACAGAGGCTGCAGGACATGGGCAATTACACCACCAGTGTTGCTGGGTTGCTTTGGGTTGTGGTTTTTAGTAGTGTAGGGGCAGAGTGTGCTGTAATTTCTGCAGCTGAAGCTGCCTGGCTATTGGGAGAGATGGGGACTGGGCATGGTGCCACCTTGGGGTGGAAGGTACAGTACCAGTGAAACTCAGTGAGTCTGTGCAGGGCCAGGAGTTGGACTCAATGATCTTTGTGGGTCTCTGCCAACATGACAGATTCTGTGATTCTAGTTGAAGAAAAACATGGCTGCTGGAAAGCTGTATTGTGCTGCAAGTAGTTCCTGGGGTAGAGGAGAGGAGTTGAGAAATAGCATTGGTTCCCAGATGATTTAGGGGCCAAGGGTCCTGCTGTTAGAAAGTACTTGGGTGCTTAAGCCTCCTGGGAAGCTGGTGCAATCCAGGCTCTGAAGTACTTTAGCTACTTTTGAAATTTTACCACTTACTGTTGACAGATGTTCGTCTGAAATGGATGCTTCTTGCTCGATGCCTCTGGGCATTCATTAATACTAGTGATAACAATTTCAGATTATCTCCTACACCTCTTTCCCTGCCTTCATCCCTTAAAAATTACAAAGGTAAAGCTTGTTAGTGCCCTGTTATTTGTGCTCTTAACTCTTACTGCCTCGGCAAAACCTGATGATGTTGGTGCTGCCAGTGCCGAAAGTACTTCATGTGGGACAGGGGAAGCCAAGAAAAGAGTAAAGTAAAATGGAGAAGGCACGTGCCACACAGGTTGAGGTGGTGCTGATGGCAGTGTTGGCTCAAATTGTCTTCTCCACCTGGCCATGGCAGACTGGGTGCTATGTCCCTGCCAGGGGATCCTTTGGGGAGCAGCCCTGTGCCTTCCCCCTCTAATACCCACAGCTCTAGGGCACCCTAGTCATCATGGGGAAGGCTCTCCCCCTCTCTTGAACCACTCAGGGTCAGCCTCTTTGAGGTGCAGCTGGCAAACGCTTGCTTCCTCTTTTCTTCCTGCGGCCGAGCCAGGGGAGCAGCTTCCTGTGATGGGGGACAGGTTGTGGAGAAGAAGTGTTCTGACACACGCTGCCCGTCCCAAGTCTGCACTCATAATAGCTTGGATGTCTGTGGGGATTTATTGAGTTCATTTTTTCTCCCTGCTTTGAGGCAGTTTTGTGGCTTTATCTGGCTTTCGAGGCGACCGGGTAGCTAACAACATGCACAGAGCATCCTCTGTGGAGGAGGCCCAGCACCCGGTTTTGCCAGAGGTCTGCTTTACCACTTATGAGAAACGAGTTAACCTCTCTTTGATCTCAGTTCATGGCTAACCCTTTAACAAAGTCTGGGATGTGCAAGGAAATCAATACTCAAGGCATTGAATTTAACACCAGCCATCAACTCAAGCGTAACACACACACTGACTGACTCCGATTACAAGGAGCGGGCTGGTTTGAAGCTTGTTTGCCAGCTCTCTGGGGTGGTGCGGGGCGGCAGCAGGGAGGGCAGGCGTGCTTGTATGTCTTGCTGTAGCTTGGAGAGGGAGTCAGAGGGACTTGGTGCACTCTGCCATGTCCTCCTGATCAGCTCTACCTTCTGGTGCCCCTTGTCTCTCTCCTTATGCCTCTGATTTGCAACCCCAGCAGCTGTTCTCTGACACAGCAGCAGAGAGCTTGGATGCTGTGCGTGATTACTGAATGCCTGTTTGTGTACACACGTAATTGCACTTTGCTGGTGAGGAGCAATGGGATCTGAGGCAGGGCAGGTTCTGCTGAGCCGGACAAAAAAGGTAGTGCAAGTTAAAAATTTGAAAAATAAAATGCTGCAGGTGTTGAGTTGTCAAACTCAAAAAGGAAAGGTTGAGTGTCTGGTCAAGGAGGCAACCATGTTGTTCCTCCGGCTCCAGTCTTCCCTACAGAGATCTAATTAGATTAGTGGAGAGCTAATTGGGACACCTTGTTCCATACCAGCCGTTCACTCTTTGCCGGCACATTGGCAGGAGGCAGTGGGCAGACTGCCTGGCATGGCTCCACATCTAGGAAAGCCATGTGATCCACAACCAAGCACACTCTGGTCAGCCCATGGACCTGCTCATCATATCTCAGCCCTCCAGCCCTCAGCCGCAGACCTGCTCTTCTCTGGGGGCATTTGTTCTCACTTTCTCTTTGTGTTTCCAACAGCTGCAGGCAGATTCAAGACAGCACATAGGTTAGGAATGGCCTGAGTGCACTGGCAGAGGAGAGTCAGCCGAGCCACAGAATCTGGGCCTCAGCAATGGCAAGCAATGATGGCTCCTTTCACGGGGAGCAGAGCCCAGGTCCATCCATGTGTCTGGGTGTCATAACCCTCCCCAGCATATTACTACAGGCAGAATTGCAAACACTGTTAAAATCCATAACCAGAGAGTGTCCCAGCTGATTGGTAAGGAGACCCTCCTTGGCTGGCTGCACAGGAGGGGGGGGTCACTCCCTGTGTCCTTGCAGGAGGAGCCCAGCCTGTCCGTACAGGCATTAGATGGTGAGTTGGACTAGATGATCTTTGTGGGTCCCTTCCAACTCATAGTATTCTGTGATTCTGTGATCAGTGAGACTGGTGGCACCAAAGAGCTTTGGATGTGCCTTTGGCTTCCTTTGGAGTCATGAGTTGCGGCCTTGGGGACCCATATCTGTCAACTGTGTCATGATGTCCTCTGTCACATTCTTGGCACTGTAACATAGTGCTAGTGCCCCTTTTCCAGTCCAGGTAGCCAGTCCTGCCCCCAGCTACTGCCTGGCTGTAATTGCCGTGGTTCATCACTCCATGCCTCCTTTAATAACCTCTTCTCAGGACCTTGCCATGTCCTCCTCTCAGGTCCCTTTATTTTCTGCTTTCCAAACCTCTCTCCAAATTGATACTCTCATGGTGCACTGTCCAACCCCTCAGACCATCTCCTACTGTTTGTTCTTCCATTGAAATTGGGGAGCCTCAATTTTGCTGCTGCTGCTCTGGCAGGCTCTGCTGGCTGGGCTGCATGCATTGCCTACTTGCCTGGTGTTTGCATCCATCACAGCTCTTTGAGGCGCCTCTGCTTTAACCTTCTCAGTCATAACCATGACCTGAGTCAACAGTCATGAAGAACAGCTGCTGCTTAGATGATCCAGTGTAAACTCTACCTTTGATTAGACCGGTATCATCCCTAGGCACTGGCACAGCAGCACCTTGTTAGCTTGCCTTGGTGTTCCCTCAGTGCAGCCATGAGAGCCTCCAACACGGGCAGGGGACGTGGATGCTGCCCTCGTAATCTTTATTGATCTTTTCCCTGATGCCTTGTGCATTGTATTCTTTCTTTTCTCTTGCTCTTCCAGCTGCCACTCCTCTGAGTGGCTTTGCATCTTGTGGGAGTGCAGAGAAACTCTGTTTTATTCGATTCTTGCAGAGCTGTAGCGCTCAGAGGCTCCGACAGCTCTGTTAGATTGATCCTGTGCCAAATATGAAAGGTTGGGTTTTGCTCTTGAGAGTCTGCTGTCTGGGGGGAGGAGGAGGAGGTAAGAAGAAGCAGAGCACATATCTACATGCCTCTCTGGTTTGTTGCATATGGTCCAGTTTCACTGCATGGTGCCAGACATGATTTTGGAGAAGCTCATGCATCTGTCCCAAGAAGGCCTGATGAACATGAGAATGGAAGGGGTTGTAGGATGTGAGCTGAGGGAGAAGTGTGTGTGATAAGACATGCAGGCAGGTGTGTAGAAGTGGTAAGAAGATCCTGCAGGATCACTCTGATTTTTTTCCCACCCCCCAGGGCCTGGGTTTTAAGAACAGATTATGAAACTGATACGTGAACCTGCTGTTCACCCAGCACTCTTCTCTTGCTGCCACCTTGCAAGCAAGTAACCTTGGCAATGATAGGCAGTGAAAACCAGAGGGTTAAATTGCCTTGTGTGGCACCTGCAGTGTGAATGGGTGTGCAGTTGTACATCTCCTCTGTGCTTTTCTGTTGGTAACCTGCCCATGAGTCTCTATCCTCCATGGTCCCATCCTCCTCGTCTGGCATGTTTGTGCTCAGCAGCTGAACTATCAGTGGAGATGTCCCTGCCAAGAATGTCCAGAGCCCCGTACGCTAAAACACGCTGTGCATGGTGCAAAGGAGCAGCGTGTCTACTCTGGACAAATGGCTTTGTGTTGCACTGGAAAAACTGGAGTCAAAATGTCACAGCAGTGTTTTGCACAGGAATAGATTGTTCCTTTCCAAAGGGCAACAGTTCTGTCACTGGGTTTTACTTTGTGGTTCCGAAGCAGAACTGTTCCCGCACAGTGAGACAATATTTTGGCTTTTCCACCCTGGTTTAGGATGAAAGGCAATGTCAGAGCATTGGTCTTTCAGTGGGGTGGATGCGGTTTCCCAGCCCGTTACAGCAAGAGCACGGTTCCTGCCAGGAGACAAGGATGAGTCCCAGGGATGTGCTGCTTCTGCTTTCAGCACGTTTGATCCAGCCCAGCTCTTTCAAGGTGTGTGGAAATGAGCTACAATCTCATCATTCCTGTGGAGGCTTCTCAGAGGAGATAGCAGAAGGGTCACAGTGCCTCTGGAAATCTCTCTTCAGGTGATGTGCTGTTGCATTTCACAGCAGACAGACAGAATAACCTTTAGGGCATGGTAAGAGGCAGCGTTTTGAACTCTGAGCTGGGGAGCTCGGGAGCTCATTTCTCTGACGCATCATCTGTGTCCCTGCCGGTTCCTGCATCCCCCTGAAATACCTTTGTCCTAATCCATCACTTCCTTAGCTGGAATTCAGAAAAAAAGCTGGAGAGTTGGTTGCTTCTGTGCTGGCCACACAAACCCCACTCCACTGCAGTGATGCACCCAGACCCTCTGCCCTGGCCAATTCTGCTTTAATTTGAGCCACTCTCAGCCTGTGTGGAGATGGAGGGCTGCCCCACCAAGCCAGCTCCTGGCAGCAGAATGGCTCCCCTGCTCTCTTTCACCTTACCTCCATTGCAACCCTGGTATGTGAGTCCTGAGTTGGGTTTTTTCACACAGATTTATCTGCCGTGATTGTGGGGAGATGAGCAGGCTGGAGCCAGGTGAGCTGGGGTGCATGGGTAGGCTGGCATGGGCTGCCCTTACAAACCAGAGGCTGTGCAGCACTGGGAGGAAATTGCTGGCTCTCCCTCCTCCCCTCTCTGGAGTAAATAATGGTACTTTTTATTTAGCTATTATTTCCCAGTGGCAGATATCTCCTTGGCTGTCTGTTTAACTATCTTTATCTCGCTCTCCTTCTCTGTTTGATATAGTTATAGATAAACAGATAGCTACCTTATTAAATAACATGTTTTAAGAGACCGGTGGTATGGTTAACATAATGCAGCAGCTGTTGATTTGTCTTTCACTGTTGGTTTGTTGTTTGGGGTTTTTTTCTTAAGGAGATGCTTTAAATAAGGGATACTTCATCTATTAAAAAAAAATACACTTGTAGCAGCTGCTAAGCCCATCCATAAGCCTGCTTTACGTTGTATTTGTGATGGGACTGACAGTGCATGGAGGAGCCTGATTATACACAATTCCATTTTAGCAAGCCCTGCGATGTAATTTCACAGGGCGATCAGTGTTTGAATGTAATAGCAGCCTGTGCTAAGGTGTCAGAATATTAAAGGCGCTAATGGAAAAGCTCCCTGGTACACAAGGGGGACAGCATTACAGGAGACGTCGCAGATGGCTGGGCACTAAACTAATGGGGCAGGATCCAAGAAGGGAAAAAAAACCTAGAGAAGGGAGAGCTCACGGGAGTACGGGCACCTGCTTCCCTCTCACACGGAAATTAAACAGCGAGCAAGGGAGAGGCGAGCGTGTGCGTGTGTAAAGATAGAAACTGGGGCGGGGGGGGGAATACCCCCTTTGGAAGGGCTTGATGGTTTTGACTGTGAGCCTGGTGCTGGCTTTGCTTGGGAAAGGCTTGGGGTTAGAAAGGAGTGCCTATTTCAGGGACTATCGGGCCTCCCTGAGCACTGCAGCCATTATTTGAGGCTCTGGAAGGAGAAGGGTGATGAATAGGTACTGTTACCCACCCTCTTGTAATATGGCAAAACTGCAGCTCTGGTTGTTCATCTCCAGCTAAATCCAAGGAGAACGAGATGTGTCCACCTTGCTGCTGTGCTGACAGCTTGGCTCTGCAGCAAGGCATATCTGCTGGGACCCCATCATGCTGATTTCTGTCCTCGTGTATGAAGGGGCTGATGGTGAATCTGTTTATGGGGCAGTGCCAACATTTTCTTGTTTCCAGCACTGTTGGAGGCATCTTCTCCTTGCCCCTGAATCCCTAGTTTCCCAAGGAGCAGCCAGAATTGGACTGATCCGTTCCTGTCTATATGGAGAGGCTGTGATGAATCATCCATGAAGTGTGTTCGTGGGTTTTCCTTGGTATCGTACCCAGCTTCCCGCTCTGCTGGCCACAAAGCTGGGGAGGGGGAAAGGCTTAGCATCGCTTTCCTGCTTGAATTGGCCCCACAGGGGCTGGGGTGGTCAGGGGGATAGATAGCACTGCAGAACGCGAGCCTGTCCTTCCAGGGCTGGGAGGGTAAATCAACCATGTGTAGGTACTCCCTGGAAGCTGCCATGTCATCATGTGTATCTGCCTTTCAGGCACTAATAGGTAGCTGCTCGTATAGCCTAGCATGGGAAGCCAATATACATTGGGAGTTGATCGCATACATCAGCATAACTTGGGTCTGTCACCCTGCATTGCATCCAGGAACACTGGGACACCATGAGAAGGCAGTCTTGCCACTTGTCCTGGGCTGGGAAAGGCACTGGCCATGTGTCCTCCAGCACATTGTCTCTGCAGCAGCACATAGGTTCCTGCTGCAGCGCTCTGCACCCAAGTCCTGCTAGCAGCCCCCATCCTTGAGCTGCTTTCTTGGTGGTTTATGTCTCTGTTTGTCCCCTCTCTTGAGCCAGTGCTGACTTATATATTTCCTATATTTCAGGGATCCAGACCTGTAGGTTTGTTTTGCTTGTGACCAAACCCAGGGCTTTGACCCAGGTCTCCACAGCATTAACCTAATGTGTCGCCAGCCACAGAGCACACAGCAGTCAAGAACATTTTATCCAGGATAATCCGCAGCCTGGGAGCAAGGCAGAGACTGTTGTTGTTCAAACAGAGGGAAATGTGAAGCCTAAACTGCTTGGCACTTTGACACCCTGGAGTCAGGTACACCAGTGTTTCTACTGCAGCCTAAAAGAGGGCAGATGCTAATCCTGTGTGGTGGCAGGGCCACCTCTCCACTGCCTGACAGGGCTGCAGCACCCTGGAGAGGGGCTGTTGTTGGCTGCAGGGTTCATCCTTTCTGTCCTAAAATTTGGAAGAATTTTGGCAGTGAATTTGTACAGCTACGGCTGAGTTGAGATATTGCCAAACATGGGCAGACTAAGGCTGCTCAGAAGTGTGTCTAGGTAGGAATGGGTCAGGCATGAGACCATTGCATGCCTCAGTTTCCCTTTTGCAGAGGTCCTATGAGTGGACCTCTGATGGCATGAGCTGCTTATTTTAAAAGGAGCAAGCACGTACAGTTTTACTGTGTTGCATATATCTTATCTGAAATCTTGATGCCTTCCCTTAAGCTTGACCTGTCCTTCTCCACTCATCGAGGGGCACCTTACTTCTGTAAAGCACTTCCCAAAGGTGGGCAGAGCCAGGCAGCTCCTGTGTGCCCAGTGCTCACCTTTCCAAAAATAGACTATTCATATTTTTATTTATTTAATTTACTCCCTGACTTGTGGCATAAAGATACTGCTGTTGTAAGAACCAGCTTTGCAGATGGACTGCAGTGGACACCCACAGGGCTTGCCAAAGGCTCCCTGCATCCAGGACATGGGGGAAGCTGGCTGTGTGGCACTGTTCTCTGAAAAGCTTTTGAGTTACACTGTGTGAAGAGGGCAGAGCACCAGGCAAGGCTGCAGAAGGTTTTCAGCAACATGGAAGGATTTTGTCCAGGTCTCATCCTCGTAATGGCAGGAATTTCCAAGGAATTTTCAGTTTTCCCCTACTTCAACCCAAGTGGAGCCAAACCCACGCATGGTATCCCCTTGGTCAGTGTTTGAGCTGCTGGTCCTGCCCCCGCAACTCTCAGAGGGTTTGTGCTCTGGAGAGGGACATTCCCTGGGAAAGGGAACTGATCACTTCTTCCTCAGCATCTTCCCATGTCCAAACCCAGCCAAACCACCTCCTGCAGTGGAACTGCAGATATATCTGACAGAGGACAAATGGACTTCGCTCTTGTCACCCCCACTCATTAATGATTAGCACATATGTTTAATCCAAGGCTTCACAGATGCCACATAGGGAAAAAGTTGGTTTTGTGCACTTGATACCACTCATGAGTGTTTGGAGATCTTGGTGCGCTGTGAAGAACTTAATTAAACATGAGTGGTGTTAATGCTATACCTGGTCATTCTGGAAGTCCCTCTTGCCACTGTGCTTGTAAAAATTAAATGCCTCTTATTAGTGGAAGAACAGAGGTCTGTAATATGCGTAGACAGAAAGGCAGGGATGGATGGAGTTGGTGTCAGGGCAGCAATTGCTTATCATGCCTTATCTGGGAATATGAAACTGTATTGCATGACATCCAGAGGCAGGCTGAATAGATATGCCAATTCATCTCGAGCCTGGGCTTTGACAAGCTAGACTGCCCTTGTTGAAAGGCATCAGTCAAACAAGAGCTGCTGGCTGCTTTTCCCTTTCTTATACTTTCTCTCGCTCCCGCGCTCTCTCTCCCTCCCTCTCTCGCCACCTCCCCTCCCTCTGCCTTTTTTTTTCTAAGCTTTTTCCACACAAAATTGAAAAGCTTTGGAAATAATAATAATAAAAGCCCCCCAAACTAATGCCATTTTAAGTACACCCCCCTCCCTCCCCAAATGGGATTGATAAGGAACCCCAGTGTATGAAGGCATGTTTAGATAACATTGAGAATATTATAGCGAGGGAGAGAAAGTAGGGGGAAAAGCTTCCTGCCGCGTCTAAGCCGGGAAAGGCGACGGCACCCTGGCTAATACGAGTGTTTAATATTTGATGTGTTGGGATAAAGCAGGATCACCTTCGAATTGAATTGAGTGTCAGAATGAGAATCTATTACTGAAACTCTTGTGTGATTTGACAGCAAAGCAGACGATGTTATTCTTCACTAGTTACTGCAATCTTCTCCCCTACATCACTTAAATATTTTTTTCTTTGCTTGAGTAAACACACATTATCCTTTTTTTCCACCTCCCTTTCCTTTTTTCTCTTCCTCTTTTATACTTATTTTTTTATTTATTTTTTTCTTAAATCAAACCTGCCTTTCACAGGGCTGATGGAGTAGATTGTTATTTCTTTATTTGTCCTATTAAATGGAATTCCTGATCATTTAATCCTGCTTTTGTAAGTGATTTAAAAATACTTGAAAAGCTGTGAATGTGGCAGCACTTCTGACTAAACTGCTTAAAAGGGACACGTTACACCTGGGTTTATCTCCTGCCTCCTGACAGCTAGTGAGGGTAGCAGGCTCCAGCGCTGCCAGAGCCATTCGGGTTCCGTGCCTCTGTCCTGCTGGGCAAGCTTTCCTCTGTGCCTTCCCTGCGACAGAGGAGCTTTGCTGTTGTCAGCTGGGTCTTGGCAAGGCCCTTATTCATTACCTGTCTCTTCTTTAATTTAATTGCATTGAGCCCTGTCCAGGAGCCTTGCTACTAAATGACTTGGGGTGGGGTCAGCCCCTCAGTGGTGTTACATTTGCCTTATGTCCTGCTGGTAAATATGCATGGCAAGGAATCCCAACAAGAAATGTCCACCTTCCATCCCTGGAATGGCATGCAAGGGATGCCGAGGGAATGCCCTGGAGCTTCCAGTGTCCTGGGTGCTATTCAGGGATGGCCTCTAAGACACTCTCACCCCAAAAGCTTACAGTCACTAAAAAAATTTCAATCTTTGATTAAAAGTCCACTTAGTCATAGACATGACCTCTTTTTTCCTTGCTACCTCATCGTGGCAGCAGTGGAATGAGGAGGGTTAGAGGGAAATTCTTATTTTGGGCAGACAGAGCACACAGTTGACAGGACAGGAGGAGAAAGATGCTTTTGCCATTCCAGAGACATTTTCTCCATTGTGAAAATGTCAGGGGGCTCAGCTTCGATCAGCAGGCAGCTGTGTCCAGCCTGATCCTGGGGGAGCACAGCTGGCACCTGCTGCTTGCGCAAGCTAAGGGCAGCTGGGAGATCTTACAGCCACTTGCTATCTATTTAAAACCATGTTTTTCTCAGGTGTCTTTTTGAAACTCTGAATGGAAACGTTCAGCAAAAACACTGCTTTTTTTATTACTTAGTACCCAACCTTCAGCATCTTCACAAACTGCCAAGCACCTTTGCTCCTGGGAGGATTTTTTCCAAATGGAAATATTTTCTTCCTGCCTGAAAGTGTCCGTATTAATATTAAAATGAAACATATAAAACCTCTTGGTAGAATGTGTAAGATAAAATTACAGAGTTGCCCAGTCGGTCAGGGCAGGAGGAGAGATTATGCTGGTCCTGTCAGTTCTTGCTGCTGTCGTTTGTGAACATGCTCATGCCACTGCGAAGCACAAAGCTCTGCTTCCCTCCTGCCATTCAGCTAAAGCATCCAGGGCGATGCAATGCCGGCAGCTCCAGTGGAGGTCAGAGGAGGCGGGGTTGGCCCGCAGGTCACAACATCGACACCTACAGAGAGGACAGAACTGGCTCTGTCGGCATCGGCACATTGGCCTAGCGGAACTTCTGCAGCTTTGTGAGGACCAGCCCTGTGCATGCGTGAAGGATTTGTAGGGCTCCCCGTGTAAGTAAGCATCCCGACCTCTGAACAGGTGACCTGTTTGTGTGGTGCGGGATGTAAAATTTTGCCTTAATGTGACTGCTGAACATCAGTTTTTGTAAAGTGTGCCAGGCACTTCTGCATACATAAATGATGGAGCATTATTCCGTCCACGTAGATCAATACATCAGCTTGACAAGTTCCAGTTCCTGGAAATTTCTGACCCCCTGAAACATCTTCTCTGCAGCTGTGTTGCTTATAATCCATGGCGTGCAGCCCGAACTCACTCCAGAGAGCAGCGCATCAGGACCCAACTATCTTGGTGCTGCAACCTTGCTGGTCATGGCAATTCCTGGGGATAGGTGCTGATGTGCACTGGGATTGCAGCAAGGGCAGGCAGCCCAAACTCAGTGCCAAACTGCACAAATCCTGCATTCTTCCCCCTTCAACCAGCACCATAGGACTGCCCAACTTCACTGGCGTATCCCTCACGCGCTCCTGTCCCAGCACGGAGGGGACTCCAGCCCTGCCACAAATAAGCAACAGAGCTCTTGTTTCAGGTTCTTTGCAAACCGAATCAAATGTGTCAGAACCACCAGGAAGGTTTGTGACCCAATGCAACAGGAGAGGATGGTTTCAAACCCTTTTTACTCTATTATCAATCCAGCCTTAGATGCTGCGA
This sequence comes from Pitta sordida, assembly GCA_013390025.1. Taxonomy (NCBI): domain Eukaryota; kingdom Metazoa; phylum Chordata; class Aves; order Passeriformes; family Pittidae; genus Pitta; species Pitta sordida. The sequence continues at coordinate 373,993 of WEKX01015431.1, forward strand.
TTCTGCGCACATGCCATCTCCATGCCCCAATCTGCCATGTCCCATGTTTTATCCCCATTTTTGGTTTTTGGATTTTCTGCAGGGTATGTGAGGTAGAGGTTACCTGAGGACCTGCCTCCCCATAGTAGCTGTTTTCACAAAGTGTGGATTATCTGTGGTGCTGGCTCTATGCATGGTAACACAGTATGTTACTAATCTCCTGCTGCTGTTAGCGCACATTTATCACAGGAGTATCTGCTTACCTTTGATTCGAGATCCCTCCATCAGGGACCCGGGGCGGTATTTGTCTGTGAACTGCTGCGTATGCCTATGGGATTGTATAAGTAAATAAATATAATTAATAATCATCTGACTTCAGAGCAGCATGGGCAGGGAGGTAAATGTAACCTTCACAGAATTACAAACAAAATCAAGAAAAAACACAAACCATTCACGGACCTGATATGAATGGAAGTAATTGTATTCAAGCTGCTTGAAAATTATTCTGCAAACATTGTTTGGGCAGTTTTTAGAAGATCACAGGCATTGACTTTATTTCTCTAATTTAGAATTCTGGCCAAAACCATTTAAAAAATAGCTTCTTTAAAAGATGTCAGTGTTTTCTATCAATTAAAAAGCAGATGAAAATAAAAGGCCCCAGGACTGAACCAGAGGGAGAGACCAAGTAGTGCAGTTTCCTCCCAGAAAGGGTTTCATGGCATTTTTTTAAACCCGCTGGTTTGCAAGTGAACCGGAGGTATCAGACTTTACCAGAGCTTGCCATAGGATAAGTGCTGAAGGGACAGCGGTCTGCGCCTGTGCCAGCAGCTGTGTGGGGTTGGAGTGGCAGCGGTGTCCCAGTGGTTCCAGTGAGCCAGGGGTCACAGCCATCCCCGTGGGCTGGGGACCCCCGGCGTCAGGGAGCCACCAGCGCTTTCTGCCCCGCTTTAACAGTCAGAAGAAGAACTTTCCTCTTTAAAGATTAAACGTTGTCTTTAAATATTAAACAGCAAAGCTCCTCGCTCTTGATTGTGTGGCTGCTGCTGGCAGGCGGCTCAGAATTGCCACTTTTAATTAAAAACTTTATTTTCCAGCACAGTCTAGCGATGGCTCGTCCTCCTGGCCGGTGCTGGCTGACCTCTTCCCTGCCTGGCCTTCATCCCTTCATCATTGCTGCCTGCACTTCTCCCTGCCTGCAGTAGTGATGGTCCCTGCCAGCCCCAGAGTGTGAGCAGCCTTGTCTGGGACTGATCAATGCCCCTGGCACTTCCTTCCAAAACCCCAGGAAAAACAATTAAAACCCGATCGATCCTGCAGGCAGCTTTGAATATGCATAAGTGCACACTTGACCTTCAGTGGTCAGGCCAACTTCCACCCCAGCTGCTTAGTTAGTTTGCTCAGGTATTGCGTCTGTACCAAATGACCTTGATGACAAAGGCAAAATGTCGTGCAGAGATGGGCCCGGTGCTCATCTAGGGGCTGGGGTACGTGCTGCCAGCTCCCTGCTGACACTGCTGCTGTCGCAGAGCCAGAGGAGGCAGGCTGGGGTTGGCAGTAGCACCCAGCTGCCAGGAGCTTTCCAGAGCTATCCTCGTGGCTTTCCTGAGATCCTGCCAGCTTCCCACTGTGCTCCTGGCCAGGGTCCAAGGGATATGTCTAGACGGGGAAGGCAGCCTGCAATACGGTAGTCCCTAGTGCAGGGACACCCCTAGTCCTTCCCATCCAGGGGCATTCCTTCCCCAGGGATGGCGCCCACTGCTGTTGACCTGCTGGTACTGAGCACAGGAATGTTCCTGTGCTATGCCGATATTTGCTCTGTGGGATGGAGCCCAGGAGGAAGTCATACGTGGAACCACTTCTGCTGTGACCTAGGGCCACCCAGCAGATGGGTGGCAGGATCACTTTTTGCACCCCAACCTCCAGCTGCCCCCACTCTGTGGCTGGCCAGTCTGCGTCCCGACCAGGGCAGTGAACATATCCAGAGCATGTTTATTGAAGGCAAAGGAAACCTCCCCATTGTGTACACAAAGTGTAATTTCAGTGAATTATGCATAGACTTAATTAGGAGTTTTAATTGCTAATCATCTCCCAACAGGATTAGCAATGCTGTCTATTAATTATCTGTGAAGCCCTCTGTTTTGCTAAGGCAGGAGTAACAAAGCAGCATGAATGGTTACGTGGGCCACTAATAAATTAACTCCCCCAAGCCCCATCACTCCTGAGGTTCTGCTGGCAGCAGACACCACTGGGGCTGGACCTGCCTGTGCTGAGCAGAGCAGCAGGTAGCAGGGAAGAGGGGCTGGCAGTTGGTCCCAGTGGCAGGCAGGTGGCTGTTGTGGGGCAGCACTCAGCTCTGCTCACCCAGTTCGGCCCCGTTCCTGCTGCAGAGAGTATCTCCCTGGCATTTGCAGTCTGTGGAGGGTGTCAGCAATGCTCTGCCACGCTGTGGCTGTGGTTAGCGATGATCCCTGCTGCAGGAGGGAGATAGGGGCTGCTGGATTGACCTGATCTCCTCTGGGGACAATGGCCCTCACGGCAGCAGAGATAGTACCAGCGTGAGCGACGCTAAGCCCACGCGCCCTTCTTACTGCTCACAATGCGTTGCTGAGCTTAATTCCTCAAGATGAAGAAGATATGTGGCTGTCAGGCTGTAATTACAGTCGTGCATGTCACACGGAGGCCTATCTGCTTTTATGTTTGCATTGTCCAGTGGGTTTTGTGCTGCTCAGGCTCCCAGCTGCCTTGCTTCTGCTGGAAGACTTGCCCAAGGATGCAGTGGAGATGGAGCAGACTCCCTCTGACCAGGCCTGCAGGCTCTGTGCAGTGGGGTGAGCAGTGCTGTCTCCCAGCGGGATTTCACCCAGTGATGGAAAGCTCCAAAGCAACTGGGTCTGGGGGTGGAAAGAAGAGGGAAGCTGGCTGGGAGAGCTGTGCTTGCCAGAGGGGAAGGGGCTTGCTGGCCAGGCCACCCTGGGCATAGGAACCCCTTTGCAAATCCCTCTGACTCCGGCTGACGACCTCAGCTTTGGTAAGGCAGGAGTAGGGGAATGTTGTTCAAGCAACTAAAGGACATGGGGGATCAGCTGACAGCCTCTGGCTTGCCCCAGTGTGGCAAAGGTGGCCTTGGGGATGCAAATCCCTCCTTCATGAGGTTTGTCACCTTTACAGGACACCACTAAGGGCTCTGGACACCTCTGAGAAGCATCAGGTGGGACAGGGCAGAGTGAGGGTGCTTTGTGGGGGCAACTCCAGGACAGCTGTTGAAAAGGTGTTGTGTGAGTCTGCACTGAACATGGTGAACACAGACCCACACCAGCCCTGGGAGCAGCCAGACCTAGGCAAGTACAAGTCATGCCTGCACACAGGCTGTGCTCTTTGACCCTCTGCTTCTCTCTTCCAGGCGTACAGCTTTGCCATGGGGAGTTGGCCAAAGAACGGGCTCTTAGACATGAACAAAGGACTGAACCTACAGCACATAGGGAGGCCTCACAGCGGGATAGGTGAGTGTTGCTGCCCTGTGCCATTCCCATCCCCACAGCTGCTACTCCAAGTGTGCGGAACGTGCCTCAACTCCAAGACCTTGTCCAGTCTGGGGTGCTGAGAGCCAGCAGTTTCCTGATGGTAAAAGGGATGAAGATGTGTCAGGGAAGGATGGGCACGTGAATGACCTATGTCCCTGGCACATCCCAATGTGCCAAAACGTACCTGCCTGTCCCTCTGGAGAGGGAGCTGCTTCCCTCCTTGACTTCTCTAGCAGTGCTTGGATTGAGGTTGGTTGTGCACAACACCAGTTGCCTGGAGCACAGGGCAAAGGCCCCCAGGCTAGGCGGGATGTTCTCACTTTTGGACCAGTCCTCCAGTTGCTCTGGATGCCATGTTTGTCCTTGGGAAGAAGACTCTGCCAGGCAGCACAGCCTTGAGAGCTGGCTTGAAACACATTGCAGAGTGAAGACACAAGGTCCCAGCTGGAGAACTGAATCATCGTCCTGTTTGCTCACATGTGTGATGAGTGTCATGGTCCTGCAGCCTGCTCCAAGATAAACAACTGATAAACAGTGCTTCGAGATGAACAGTGGCAGAGTTCCATGTATCCCCCAACAAATCTGCACCAGAGATGAAAATTGCATGAGGGAGACCTGGCCCAGGACACTGAGGCCATTTATCTGTCTGTTGCTGAATGCTGGGGGTGCAGAGCTGGGAGAGCAGCAGGCTGTGGTACAGGCAGGAGCTCAGATTTACTGGGCTATGGACAGGGCTGTGACTCAGGGCTGCATCACTTTTGCCTGTCTTGTTTCTCTGAGGGGCAGTGGATCACCTCTTGGAGACCAGTGGTCAGGTGTTCTCTCTGCCTCCCAGCCCTTCATCTGCAGTGACATATAAGCATTAAAGTTTGCAAGGAGGTAAGTATTACTTGGAAAACTCACCAGCTACCTGGGCCTTGAAGAGGCTGTTTAATATTGTTTCAAGACTCTAACCATTAAACTCGCTAATCAATCCAAGTTAAGGAGATGAATTATTTAAAGCTCACCAGCTTTTAATTAGCAAGCTCCTTTTGAACTATGGATCTGGTTGCATTATTGACAGAGGTAGCATTAAAATTTGCTTCCTTGCCTGGGAGCAGATTTGCCTTGCTTGTATGGCATGTTGGGGGATCATGAGGAGGGACTGGATACTGCAGGAGTTGTGTGTGCCTACACTGCTCTGGGGGCTTGTGCTTTTCCTAGGGTCTCCTGTGGGATGCACAGTTGGTTTCTGCCTTATTGTTCCTCTTTTTATTTATGTAATGAGTTCTCTGTTACTGTCATCCCTTACTCCAACAAAGCATCCACATCTCTGAAGTATCATTTGTCTGCCATTGGTTTCTGCCCGTATTTATGTCACTGCTATTGTCTTGCACAGGTGTGACTCCTCTGCCTGTGTTCAGAGGGATGCTGTTCATGTCCCTCCCCATTTCACTCCTTTAGGAGGGTTTTGCTTTTTCATTTCTGCCAAACTCCCTCTGTGGGGGAGCACTTTGTGCTGTCCCCAGTACAGAGTGAGCTGTGGGTGAATTGCCCATGGAGAAGCGAGGCTCAGCAACTAAGCTGCCTTCTTTCTATGCTTCATTCCAGTGGCAAACCTGCCTTTCCTGCACTGCTTGGAAGGGGTTTATATGGGTGCTGAGAAGAATGCTAGGCCAGGACTGTGACCATCTCCATCTCCTTGGTGCTGCCAATGGTGCACACATGTCCTGTGTGTTACAGTCTACTGGGTGCTGCATTTGGGCTGGCTTCAGAGCAGACCTATGCAGGATGTCTACAAGCCTCTGACTGCCTGCAGAGGTGGCAGCTGAGCCTGGTGGCCTCACTGCAGACTGAGCCTCCGGGAGTGAGCTGGATGTTCATTTAACAGAAGCTGGGGAGAATTTCTCCTCTCAGCCTGCTTGGAAACCCCAGGCAAAGCCACTACCTGAGGTGTCATGGCTGTTGGCTTTGTCACTTAGTAGCCTGGGTGTTGGCTCTAATAATAGCCCAAGAGGTTCCCAGGCCAAGGGCTGCCCACTACAGGGGCGGTCTGGCTGCCTTGGGCCCAGTTTTGCTGCCTTATCTTGCAGCAAGTGTCAATTCACAGCCAAGTCCTTCCGTACTGGCCACTGGGACTGGGCCACTGGACACAGTCATCCCAATTGCTGATGGTCACCCTGTGCCCTGAGCAGTCCTCGCCTCTGTCTTCTTCATGCCTTTGTTTCAGGACTGGGAGGAGCCATCCATCCCTTCCACTGCCCTCCCCTCCCTGACTGTAAGGAGCCTTGCTCCTAACACAGCCCTGCTTCTCATCTGAATAAATGACTCCTAATCAAGGACTTCTGCAGGAGAAGAGTGGAGAATGGCAAAGCACACTGCCTGCCCACAGTGAGGCAGGAGAGCTGGCTGCGGTTCTGGGCATTGTGCTGCGTGGTCTAGAGCCTCCTTTCGCTTCATGCTCAGTCCTGGCATGCAGCAGGATTGAGGGACATTGAGGAGCTGCAAGGATGATTCCCAAGGGTATCTAAGGGTCAGCCTCTGATTTTTATGGTCCTCATGCATCACTGGTGTCCAGAAATCTGCAAACCTAAAAGGACTGAGAAGGGAACAGCAAGGAGATTTGTTAGCCTGTGTCACTGTTTTCACAAATATATGCTGTGTAAAGGAGTCTCTGTGCAGCTCCTTTCCCAGCAGTGTGGGGAGCAGTCCAGGGGGATGCAGACATTCCTGTAAAGCCTCAGCTTGCTTATGCAGGAATGTGCAGCACGGATATTTCCCTTCAAGTTTGACAGAAAAATTGCAGTGGATGGCCACTTGTTTTTGCAAACAATTTGCAAAGAATTTTGCTGTCGTGCCTGATGAGTTGTGTATTGCTTTGTTTTCAAATCACTCATTTCTTCGCTGTCTCAGCAGATACCTGCTCCAAATCCTGCACTTGGCATGCTCTGGGACCAGTCCCACTCCGTGCTTCATCTTCTCTCCTCCATCATGTTCAAAATCTGGGGAGTTCTGGGTGCTTGACACCCTGCAGGGCCAAGGCTAAATTCTGGTTGGGAACCACTTTTAGCATCTGGGGCATATGGGCAGGAGGGTCTCATGCCAGAGCACAGTGGAGTGTCCCCACATCCCCTTGGACATACAGCTGCACAAACAGCAAGTTGCTGCACAGAGCTCATGTTCTGGCTTTAGTCTGGTTTCTACTCCTGAGCAAGTGAGCTGCAAATCTTGTCAAGGGGTTAGAAAAGTGATTTATGTTCCCAAATAAACCAAATACAGCTTACTTGGGGTGGGATGGGTGCACATCTGGTGCCATTGTGTTCTTGAGGGAAAAGGCAAAGGAAGAGGGGGAAATGTCAATATTTCAGCTTCCTGAGAAGTGCTAGGCAGAATAAGAAGATAGGAAACTCAGGAAAGTCCTCCTAAAGAAAGTGAGGATGCAGGAATTACGTGAGGGATCAGAAAGGACAAAAGTGGCATGAAACCTTTCATACCTTTTCTTGGATGATATTTCAGCTCTAAGGATTCCTTTGGGGCTGAATGTGGCCCTGAGGACCAGAGAGGACATTTTTCTGCAACTTCCACCTCATTCTCTTAACACCGATTAGGTGTATGTCAGCTGCAGTGTGGGCTGTAGAATCTTACTCTTTCCTTGCCCCTCAACAAAATAGAGTCCTGTTAAGACGTTACTCAATTTCACATATATGTGGACATTACCATTCTTACAACATGTGTTTGAGGCTGTGCTTGTCAAACATGAGCTGCAGCTTATAATGGGGGTTTTGGCCCTCACACAAAAAGACCAGCATTCACTGGCTCCAAACCAGTGGAGCTGGGTGCTTGCTTTGGGGTCTCTCTACTGATAGTCAGAGACTTATATAATCTAAAGGATCAAAATTGCATGTTTTAGTTGTGATTTAAATCAGATAGCAGATCACTTGCATTCAAAAATTGATTTTATTCTGGTTTTGCTTTTCTTTTTTTTTAACCTGTTTCCCTGAAAAAAGGTCAAGTTTCACTGAACAGCACCTATCAAACCAAGTACAGCTCTCTTTACCACTACCCAGTTGTTAAATCTGGTTATTCTTTTACTCATCAAATACTCTATTTTTGCTACATTTATTTTGATCGATTATGTAACATAATATGCCTTTAGTCTTAGTTTTTAAGATTTTTTTTTTTACATTAGAAAAATGATGAACTACTATTTTCTCTTGAAGAGGGGGTGATTAAATTATTACTCATGATTGCTCTTTTGGATGAAAACTATAATGCCATGCTGAAGTGCCCCATCAGTACTTTGAACTGATCTTATTAGTAAAATCCTTTTTCCCTTTCAATTACACAATACAGAATGAAAAGCAAATTTCAGGATACCTTTTAAGTACAAATACCAGGCTGGTGTGTCTTTTACGAATGATTCCTCAGTACCCATCCCAGGTGCCCAAGATTTCTGTTTTACAGCAGCTGGCATAATCCTTTGAGTTCTGAGCCTCTGTGCAGGACTCACCAACTTCCCTGTGCCCATGGTTCTCCTGGCTGGGGCTGTGCCATGCTCCCTCCATGTCTCTGCCATGCCAGATATGAAAGCCCCACCTGCCTGGGCAGGTCAGTAGCCCATGCGGTGAGTGACTGAGCAAGCCACTGTGCATTCCTGACTCCATCTCTCTCTTTTCATTTACTGATTGGAAATCTCAGAAGGTTAGGGTGTGATATTGTTCCTGATCCAGAGCATTAATTAGACCTCAGAAAGAAGAAGAGGAATTGCGTGTTTTTAACAGTGAGGTTAATGGGATGCTCGCAGAGTAGACAGTTTTAATGAGCTTCAACTCGATGTGCAGTGAGTTTACTCTTTGTGTTAAAAGGGTCACACTGCAGTAGTTTGATGTGGATTGTCTCCTGGCCCCCGATGTCATAGGTGAGCGTCTGTCAGAGTCCAGTCAGAGCACATTTACTTAGTGACACGATTCTAATTAACTACCTCGAGCTGCCACTGCCTCAGGGAGCCAGGCCAGTGCCTGCTGGGGTGCCTCCTGCCTGGGGGAGCCATCCCTCTCCCTGCTGCTCTGCCTGCTCGCGTCCCGGGTGCTGGGCTGCCCCACACTGACGCTGAAGGAGAGGACGGCGAGGGCCACGGTCGCTGAGTGCGGTGGCAGGTGATGGGCCACCCACCATAACGGGGCCCTTTGGCTGTCACTACCAGCTCTCCCCCTTGGAGCTCAGTGGGGACTGGGGAGGCTTTACCTCACCCTACAAGGTGCTGGGAGTATATGGTCCTGGCAGCTTGCTGACTTTATTTCAGCCTCCTCTCACTCTTCATTGTTTTCCTTTCCCCCTTCATTTTCTTGCCTCTCCCTGGGATGCAGGGAAGCCTGCAGCCCCCCCACGAGCATCTGTGGGATCCTTGGTCACACTTTGTGCCCACCTGCCTCCTCTGCGTCAGGGCAGGGGGAACAAGCAGGTGGACAGCATTTTGTGAAACGCCTCTTCATGGTTTTGACCACTTTTCACTGGATGGAAAAATCCAAACAGAGCCCATCCCACCCTTCCTGTCGCTCCCAGGGTATGGGAGAAGCCTTGGAGAGCCCTGTGCACTCCCACAGCAGGCATACCCCATTCTTTTTCATCTCTTCATTTCTCAGCAGAGGTGGCACACAGCTGGTGCCAAGCCTGGGTGGGCAATGCCATTTTCACCACACCATCCTTTTTCTGAGGAATGCTGAGAGGGAGAGCTGAGGACAAGGCTCACTCCTGAGAAATAGGGCACGGGCCTGTCTTGGGGCACTGCCCCACACACAGTGCCCCCAGCCCGAGGCAGAAGGGGAAGGTTTCTGAATTAAATAATTAAAAGAGACTTAAGTAAAAATCAACAGAAATGTCATGAAATGAGCAGTATCATTTTGAATTAGTGCTCATAAAGGTCAGGCAGATCCAGAACAGGTGGAGCGGGTGTATGCCGGGTATCACAGCCAGGCAGCAAGTCCCGGCATGCAGGCAGGATGGAGAGATCCCTGCCCTGGGGCATCCGCTAGACCGTGGGCACAGGGACCAGGTGGCTGGAGGATGGTGAGGGGTCCTGCTGCAAGCATGGAGCTCTGCATCTATGAGGAGGGGTGGGGAGGGAGGGCCGGCCAGGGTGGCCGGTTAGAAGATGAGCAACTGTCAGAGTCCAGTCAGAGCACATTAACGTGGTGACATGATTCTAATTAACTACTGTGAGAGGTGTCACAGCTGGAAAAGCAGTGAGCAGAGACAAGCTTTTAAAAAAAGAAAAAAGCAATGTGACAGTCTTTTTTTTCCCCCTCTTTCTTTTTCTTTTCTTTCTTTTTTTCTTTCCTTTTTTTTTTTTTTTTACTCTTGTGTGCTCTCTTCCCTCCATGTGGGAGTGGATCTAAAGATAATTAGGATGTCTGGCTGCCTGGGAACCTGAGCCGGGGCTCTTTTGCTTTCAGTCATTTAAGTTTTCGACATCTCTCTGAAGGGACTTGGTGGCGCAGTGGATTACTGCACGCCAGAGTGACAGAACACTCTTCTAATCGTAAACCCTTTTTAGAAAGGATTCTGCTCTCCCTTTTTCCCCTGGAGCAGCAGGGGGTATGTTCTGATCACTGCAGCTCTGTTCCCATACATGCTACAATGGGAAACTCAAGGTCTTTCAGCTGTTTCCTGCAGTTAACAAAGGAGACATAGAAGAAAGAAAGGAAGGATGATTGAGTGTTTGTGTTGACTGCACTCACCCCTCCGTCCTACCCCGCCAAAAGTTGGTTGTGCACCTGTCCAACCCCACTGCCTGCCGGCCCTTGGCTGAGGGCTCACCATCCCTGGAGAGCAGCCTTTGGAGAGAGCCTGATGGCTGCAGGGACTTCAACTGCCTGAGAAGAGTCAGGGTGCTGCCATGTGCTCCTCCCAGCCCCCAGGCAGGCAGCGGCAGCGCCTGCTCCCTGGGGATGTGAGGAAGGTAGATGCAAGCCCCTCTCCTCTGGCTGAAGCAGTTATGTTTGCAGCACCAGTGTTAGACTGAAGATTTAAGAGGAATTTCTGGTTTGCTGTGCTGCAGTGCCTGGGAGGGCAGCTGCAGATTGGGGCAGGTCTGTCTCAAGCCACAGGTTTCTGATCCCCAACAGGACAGCATTGCCATCATCATGGAACTGCCCTTTGGCATGGGGGCTGCTCTGGTACCCTCTTCCTCTGGCTGCTGGTTTTGAGAAGATCTGCTGTTCTTCCCTCCATCCCAGGCCAGCTGTTATCCTCAGCCCAACACATGGCCCAGTTTCTGTCCCCAGTGCGAGATGAGAAACCTCTTACATATGTTTTTGGTACCACTCTAAACTGTTGTGCTGGAAGCACAGATGTACTGATGGTTTTTATTATGTGTGCTCTGTCTTAGCAATTAGCCAGTTCCAAAACTAGGAACGTGCAGACCTGAACTGATCCGTGCTGTAGAGACCCTGGAACTACCTCGGACCCATCACACTGTTGGCTATTGTCTAGTCCTGTGTCTGAGCCTTGCAAAATACTCCCCCCCCACATTACTGGAACAACCTTTGCAATCACCGAGTCCTGTCCCACACTGTGCTGGGTAGGTAGAACCTCTTTATGAGCACTTGTTCTCCTGCCCCCTGTAACAGGCAGCACTTCCCAAGCATTGTGATGGACCTTCTGACAGTAAGATGTGTGTTAGGTGAGAAGACTTGGAAGATCATTAACTTTCTACAGAGCTTTTTATGTACAAAGTAGCAACATAAAACACTGAGTGACATTTTGATTTCCCACAGATTCTTTTGGTGCCTTGGTGTCTCTCTGCGATCTGTCCCAGACGAGGCTAAATGGTAGCACATCTTCCCTTACCTGTGAGGAGGGAAAGAATGTTAATGAACATAAATACTATGCTAATGAACATAAACATCTCAATTAAGGGCATGCCTGCCCTGCTCTGCACTGCACTCCAATGAAGGTGTGTTTTAACATCATGCTGTCCTGCAACACCAGTGTGTCCCTAAATCCGCCCTTACATGACTGCATCTAGAGGGATTTCAAGCATGCTGCTGTCCCTCTCAGGTTAGCCTTTGTCTCCAGAGCTTGGGCATCCCTGTTGTCCCGTCTCTGTCTTACCTGGAATGCACGGGGCTCATGGCTGTCAGCACCATTGTATCTGCCTGTGAGGAGGAGAGACTCCTGCCCAAGTTTTACTGAGGATCCGCCTTTAAGGAGAGTAGTGGCAAAAGTATGGAGGGAAGGTTATGTCAGCAAGGGATGCCAGGTTTAAAGCTGCCCCGCTTCACCTAATGAGAACTGATTGCAAGGTGCGGGAGGGCAGGGGGTACCAGTCAGCCAGAGAGACTCCACTGCAATTTAACAAGTTTTCATTCCCCTGAGTTCCCTGAGAAGACCCCCCTCTAGGTCTGTACAGGAATTCATAAGAATAGGATAATTAGGATGTTTCAAAGCTGCGACCCTCAGAGGAGTCCTTGGATTAATCTGTTTTTTCCCTTAAAGACATCTGTAACTACAATCTTTGTTTTTCTCCTCTCCTTCCCCCCCCCCTTCCTTCTTTTCCCCCCTTGTCTGTCTCTGTATCTCCTGTCAAACCGTGGCAGACGTAAATGACAAAGAAATCAGAAAGAGAGATCAATGCAGTCCAAATTAGCACTTGGAGATAGACTGTGCTGGAGATGTCAGAGCCTGACCCCAGTTGATCTGCCAGCCTCCGCTGGTGATATTATGCAAATTGCATCCATCTGGCAGAGCCCAGTAAAGGACTAATGGGGCAGGGAGGGGGCCAGGACCAGGCGCCTTTGGGAAGGGGAGAGAGATGTGGGTCTTTGGGCGGGGGTTCATGATCGACAAGGGGGATAAGGTACTGCACTGGCTTCCTTTGCACTCCTGGTTGGATGAAAACCAAACTCCAGATAAGAGATAACCAAACTTCGTTTTGCTTTTTATTTTATTCCTTATTGCTACCCCCACACAACCTAGTACCAAAAAGAAGGGGGGGGAAAAAAGGTGATTCTTGTTTCCTGCACGTCATTACCACTAATGGCAGTTTGAGGGGAGAGACAAAGTCGGGGAAAGAAAGAAAGAAAGAAAGAAGGAAAAAAAATAGCTGGCTGCTTAAAAGACTGTTGTAATAGGAACATGGATAATGGAAATCTCAAATTACGATGATCGCCTTGTTAAGAAGTTTGAAAATACGGCCAGATTGTCTTTAATGAGAGAAATATGGCTGTTAGTTAGTGAAGGAGGAGGGAATGGACCTTGTTTCAAGATCAGTAGCTCACCCATCAAAGAGGCACCGTCTGTTTCATTTCAAAATCCTGCTCCTCTGCCTGATATTAAAAATAGTTGTTAAAGGCTTTGACTAGCAAGACAATTCTCTTTGACTTCCTACTCTCTCTCTACCTCCCCCAAAAGACTTCACTAAGGTAACTTGTGCTTTAAAAAATGGCCAAGCAAAGAAAGGAAGGAATAAAGAAAGTTAAGTTTTGATATGCAGGGTGATACTGCCCCTGGCACCTCGGGGCGCCCGTAGCCTTGAGCCTGAGCCCGAGCCCTGACAGCACTGTGACTGTCCCCACCATGGCAGAGGGGAACCCCCTCCATGCCATGTGCCTGCTGTGCCAGAATGAGCACTGAGATGTGGTACCATCGCTGCTTTCCTCTTGGCAGCCCTGACTCAGGCACAGGGCAGCAGTGACTTTTTTGGCATCAAGAACCCCATTAAGCACCTTTACGCTCTCTGGAGCCTGGGAAGTGGCACCAGGCCAAGGCTGAGGATGCAGAGAAGGGCTCTAACAGAAGGCAGCTTTCGAAGCTGCTTGCCTCCCCCCCTCCTCCCCTCCTGCCTCTGCTGAAGAGCTCAGGGGCACCTCTGTGCTGTTAGGCTCTGACCCGTAACTCCTGCCTCACCGCAGCACTGACAGTCCCCTCTTCATTCTCCTCTGAAATCAGAGGATCACATTAATTGGTTTCAGGATCGTGGCCCCATGTCCTGAGCGCCCTGTTTAAGATAACACACTCGGAGTATGTTAATAGCTGGTACAGCACAGCAGAGGATCTAGGGATGAGACCTGGATGGGGAAGATGCTGCTGGGTGGGGAAGATTGGCACTGAGACATCAAAAATCTGTCCAGTGATGTGGTTTTCCCTGTCCTTACACAAATCAGTGTAATTCTGCTGCTCCCAAGTTGCTAATGTTAAAATCCCAAGGCAGAGGGCACTGACAGGAGGAGAGGGTTGTGTCAGCCAAACTGTTGTCCTTTCCCACCACAGCCGTGAACTTTCCAGGGGTCTGCAGTGGGATCAGAGGGAATCAGCTCCTATCTTTATCCTCCATAGCATGAGGCCCTTCCCAAAGCTGCAGCTGCCAGTGCACAGACTGATCCCAGCTGTGCCATTAACTGCCCAAGCTCTGGGTTTTTCCTGGTCCTGCAGCAAAGACTCACAGTGGGCTGTGCTGGGATGGCAGTGTTTCCATGTGTTCCCAAGTCCTGAGCAATCCTGCTCTAGCTTGGAAGCTGCATTCTTCAAACCCAGCTGGAGCTAAAGCATCTCCTCCCAGCCTGGTCCCCAGACTGGGTGCTTCCAGTGTGCAGGACCTGCAGGGGAGGCAGGAAGGAGAGTCATAGTCACTTGTAAGGATGGGTGCTGTTGACAGCAAGGTTCCATGTTCAGTGCTGCGGTCTGACATGTCTGCCCTATATGCTCAGAGGTCTCTTAAGAGATGGCATGAAGCAGGGTCTCAAGAGCTGATCTTTAACCTTAGAAAACCCCTATCCAGTGATGGAGACCACCCAGCAGCCTTGGATCACTTTTCTTGCTGTAATTAGCCTCACTGTTAATTACATGCAGCCTGTGATGTGAGGGGATGGTGACCGCCAAGCAGGAGGGGCTGCCTCTGCACAGACCCTTCTGCAGCGCACCAGCCCTGCATTGCCCCTGGTCTCCTGCCCACCCTCAGCAGCAGGCGTGACAGTGGCACTGCCGGTTGCCTTTGCTTCCCAGGACATGCATCTCCCTGCCTTGTGCCACCTTTCAGCCTGGCCCCAGTGGACAGGGGACCTGTGCCCTGGCACTGCCACCTCAGGACCCTTTCCCGGGGACACTGCGGACCGGCTGAGCTGGTGGAGGGCAGGACTCCCGGCCTGCCCTAGGGAGGGCAGGGCAGCACCACCTTGCCAGGAAGCCCACCCATGCCTTAGCTGCCAACCGCCCGGGGCTGGGGGTGCAGGGACCAGGTCCCCTCTCCCACCCTCTGTGTTTCCAGCCAAGAACCAGCCATTTGGCTCTATATGCATGCCCAGGAGTCTCAAGTCTTGGCAGCTGGGTCATCCCCAGCACCCACAAAGCCACCTGCTCATGCTCTCCCCTTTCGAAAGTACATATATAACAGCCGAGAGAGGGAAAGAAAAGGAGAGATGCTGGCTTTGCCTCCGTGCTCCTATCCAGAGCAGTCTCCTAATGAGAAGAATATGGCTGCTAGTTAGCAGAGGGGTGTGTCCTGTAGGCTAAAATGAGATAGTTACACTGCACTGATTGAAGGTTGAGGTTAGAGGGCAGCACAATTATGTTCAGGAGATTCAAGGGCTCTGTTTGATGCGGCAGTTCTAAGCTCCCAGCCAGTGTCAGTAGTTTAGCTCAGGATTTCTTTTTTTTCCTTTTTTTTTTTGTGGGCTAAAGACAGGAAGGATAAAAACTATGGGAATGAGTTGTTACTATTATTATAAAGTGGTGTGAATTTTCTTTTTTTTTTTTCAAACCACCATTTCACCACCCTTTTGCTTAACTGTTTCCTGATCATTATTTTTCAAGCTGCTTGGAGGGAAGAAGAGAGCATCTCCTTCCCCCTGGAGAGCAGCTCTGAATTTTCTCCCAGATAGGGAAGGTGATTTTTTTGTGTCCACTTCTGTTCAGTTCACCAACTATGGATCAGGAAAGCAATTAGCAGTTCAAATTATGCCAAGGCCAAGTTCTTTGTCTCAAAATCATGGGTTAAGAGTTGCAAAAGAACCTTAATTGTCTGGTGCTGAACTAGATTTTTTTTCTGAAAATATTACCAGTGCTTAAGGCTGTTTGTGGCGGGAGTCTCTCGTATTTCAAAAGCCAGAGTCTTTTCCCAGAGCTTGCATCAGTGTCCAAGCTCTGCAGCAGTGACCGTGGCCTCTCCAACCTCTCTCTCATCAGCCAGATAGCTGCCTTGCAGGCAGCCGTGCATCCATCCCAGGATGATCTCGGTAGCTGCCTCCCTTCTCCATTGCTTTGTGCTCTAACCCATCTGTAGCTCTGGTTGGTGCCTGCGCCCTCCACTGCCTGCCCACACTGCAGTGAGTTGAGGACCAAAGGCACTGCTTGCCTGCAACAGCAGCACATGGCAGCCCTGTGCTGCCCATGCAAGGAGGCTGTTGGTTCCTCAGCGGCAGCACCAAGCCCTGATAGCTTGAACACAAAGTGCCAGCTTGCCCGTTTCATCCACTTCACCCCTAAGGATGAACAAAGGGGCACCTGTCCCTTTTTCCCCTTGCCTATTCCCCAGGGCCCATTGCGTCCCAAGCCCACACTTTGTGTTGACTTTTGATCTGAGTGACAGCCTGCTTTATTTACTCTAATGGTTCTCAGTTTTAAATGTTAATTCCTCCCTGAAGAAAATGTCTTTTCAGGATGAGTTGCCCATCAGCAGGGACATGGAGGGTGTGCTGGCATCCCTGGCCTCTGTGTAGAGCCAGGCATTAGCCCAATGGGCAAGAGCCTGGTAGGTGCAGATGTGTGATGCCCAGGGAGCACTTCAGCCCCTGCCACCACTGGCTGGGCTGTCCTAGGGATGGGACATCAATGGGCAGACCTAGCCAGGACGGATGCAGCCGTAGTGTCACAGCTTGTCCCTGTGCAGCCAATTTGGCACAGCGCTGCACGGCACTGCCACAGCCCCCCATCATCCTGGCTGCAATTAAGGATTGATGGATTGTCCCCGGACCAGGGTCTTAGTACAGCCCCCCAATAGGGATGTGGCACATGCAGAGGTGGGCAGGGGCCCACTGGGCTGCTGCCGTCCAACAACAATTTCTAATCTTGATTGGAGAGGAGGGCGGTGGGCTGAGGGGGGAAGAATCAGAGATAAATGTTAGCTCATTTCTTAAGTAATTAGTTACCTCCTCATCCCCATGTTGTAATTGTGAGCAAGCTGTAATGTTTAATTAGTGTGTAAATGAAACCCCAATTTCATAATGGCTGCAGTGACAGCGCTAAGTGAGACAGGCACAGAAGGGGCTGCATTGTTTCAGCAGGAGATGAAGCTGTCGCCCAGCAAGCCAAGCGTCTCTAGGAGAAAATGGAAATGATAAACGAAGTGAGGCTAATTAGCAAAATCCTACAGGCCCCACTGATGGTTCTCATCAAGGGGAGGTAATGAAGCGGGCGGGCCAAGCTGAGGGGGGATTAATTGGAGCTGATTGCTGCACATACAGGGACTATAGAGCAGCGGATGCAGGGATGCAAACTTTCCTGCTTTTCTTCTCTTGCCTTTCCCCAGGACCTGGCTGTGGGTAGAGCCTTCAGGGAGCAGGGAACAACCCTGGGAGCTGATCCTGGAGCAGGCAGGATGCAGGTGCAGGGGGGTGTTCCCTGCCTGCAGGTGTCTGGGCAGAGGCACATGGGCACCCACCCCACGGAAAGCATGGTATGAAGGCTCTGAAACATCGGAGAGCTGCTGCAGGGCTGGTGTATAGCCCGAGGAGGGTTATAGCCCTTCCTTAGCTCCTTTCAAGTCCCTCCTCCTGTGCTGACCTGTGGCAGCACAGCACAGCACGGTGGCCGAGCTGGAGCTCACCATGGTGGGAGAACCTGGGACACTGTGGAGTTGAACTTTATCCTTTCAAGCTGTGTGAGAAATGCCCTTTCTGCACCTGCTGGCACACAGCCACAGTCCTGATCACACTGCATTACTTACTGACATTTCACGGAGCCCTGCTGCCAGTAGGCTCAGCCCCAAATGTCCCATCTCTGCTGCAGATGGAGTTCAGCTGCCTGCAGGCTAGGCTACCCCCCAGCCCAACCTGCTCTATACCTGCCTCCAACTCGGTATCAGAAGTGAGCAAAAGCCTTGCCAAACAGAAGAGAGGACAGCAATACCTGTCTGGGTTCACATCTGCCTTGTCTGTCCAAGCGGGTTGTTCCTGGCAGTATGTGGAATTGTGGGACTGTGAGCACGTCTTTTCACTGTCTCAGCCTCTTTTCCTGCCAAAAAGTGAGAGGGTAAGATGTCTGCTCAGCAAGTGCCCATCCATGGGATAGCTAGTGCCTGCCCACAGTCATTGCATCCTTTCCTCATGCCTTCTCCAAGCCCTCTGCTGCCTCTCCTGCTGAGTAATGAGAGATTTCCCTGGGCCTCCAAGGGCTCTAAAGAGGGGCTGAGCAATATTATTTATTCAGTTGTTTACAGAAGCATTTGATCGGGAATAGTTCTTCACTGCCAGCCTGTTGTGTATTATTCATTGCAATAATCTCTGCAGATTGTGATAAACTGTAACTGCGTCGGGGCAGCGCGTAGCTGGGCTGTACTGCCACTGCTGCCTGCTCCGGCCTCTAAAATATCGGCAGCTGCAATCATAAATCTCAATTTACAAGTGGGACTATTGCACGGGGAGTTATAGTTATACTAATGATTACTTCTCTGTCTTATTTTTCATGTTGCAACAGAGTAATAAATTTTTAAGAACAGCCTGGGCAAAGCGTCAGCGAAGGCTGTGAGTCTTCTTGCCATGCTGTCAGCAGAGAGGGGCATTCCTGGTCTTCTGCGGTCATCTTGAGGGCAGGGCACCTGACCCACTTCTCAGTGAGGTGACTGAAAGAGGGGGCTTTCAGTCCCCACATTGGGAAAGGTGCTGTAGAAGCTCCCTGTAAGCACGGTGGAGCAGTGGGCTGGAGCATGACTTTGGAGCCAGCCCTTGCTCTTGCTGTACCAGAGAAGAGAGCTCAGCTCCCTGCATCAGTTTCTCTGCTGGGAATGGGGACCGAGCCTGCCTCCGTGACTGACCTAGTCTTTCTCAGTCAGGCTCAGGACATCCTGGGGTTTATGAGGCCAAGGGATGAGAATCTGATGACTGCGAGTGGAGCTAACTGTTGAAAGGTGTATCTTGACCTTGTAGCTCACCATCCTCCCAGATATGGAGAGGTGGGAGCTGCCTTTCTGCAGGCAGTGTGCCCACAACATGGAACTGGGGTAATGACTTGGATGGTCCCACCTGAAGGAAAGCCCCCATTCCCAGATGACAGAAAGGGTCAGCAGGAACAGCCCTGGGCTTGAGCAACCCACGCCCTGCTTCCATCCCCATCTCAGAGCAGTGACTCACAAGCACCTGGTGGCATCCCTCCTGGACGAATCTGAATGGGGATACCCCCAGAGACCAAGTCTAATGCCCAGAAGGCAGCAGTGGGACACAGGGTTCAGTGAGCATTTCCCGAGTGTTTATCACAGCTCAGAGGTCTGTGATGTGAGGCCTCTGATGGATGCCTCCATTCACAGGCTTGACATTATGATGTACAGGGAGCCTAGAGACATATAGATTTTCAAAGTGGCCACTTTGAGCATAATTATAAATATCCAGCCTCTTTACATAGTGAATTGCTGCCAGGAAGAGAAAAAACCCAGGAGGGCTAAAATTCTGACATCCAGGCTTTCTTGAGAAAGGAGCCTTAGTGGGGGTTTCCCACCCATTTTGGGGTGCCAGGAAGGTGTGGGTGTTAAGGAATGATGCTTTTCCTGTCCCGAACCTCCCTGGCAGCTCCTCCCCCATTCCCCTGGTTCTGTCAGTGTATTTGCAGGGGACATCTCCAAGGCACTGTCTTGGGCCGTCACCTCCCCTGCTTGTCTGCACCAGCACACTGTAATCTGATTTTAACTGCTTCTGAGTGGCTGGCTCCTCTTCCAGATCACAGCACAGAGCACCAGGGGCATAAAGGAGCTGGGAGCAGGTGCTCCTGGTGTCTGTGCCTGATACATGACCCCAGAGACAAGGAAGAAGAGATCTTCCTCTAACTTACGGCCAGCTCATCTCCTTCCACTTGCCTTTGGAGCATCCCAGCCCACACAGGGTTGGGGCTCTGCACAAAGGCACTAGTTTTCAGGTGGACAGAAAAAGGTCCCTTCAGTGGGATAAGTGCTGGATAAAACCCCAGCAGCTGAGACCCTGGCACAGTCAGGAGCACTCCCACATGTCCCACTTGGATCCACAGCTCCTAGTAAAAGGCAGCTGTCCTGGAGGAAACCATCTGGAAGTCCCCTTATCATGTCTTTGTCTTGTCATTTGGATTGTATCAGAGCATCACCACTTCCATTTCCTTGGTGGAGCCGGGGTAATTGTGCCCTGGGAAAAGTGTTTGCAGGCAGCAGTGTGTCCATTCTTGTGCATGAGGCCCTAGGATCCAAAATCACCAGTCACTGCCTTCCCCACCCTGGGACTGGGGCATGCTGGAACATTACAGGGAAAAATAAAGAGAATGTTTAAGGATTTGTGTTCTGTTTGCAAGCAGGGACTGGAGGAGAGAAGGTCAAAGAAGAAAATTGGAGCTGAAATTAAATCAATGGCAGGTAGAGATTAGAGCAGTGCCCCAATTAACTGTAGCGAGCTGAGGGGAGGCTGGAGGAGGGCTCTGGCTCTCCAGGTTAGGACCCCCCAGGAGACCCTAGTTCCTCTCCATGGAGATACGAATGCCCCAGACAAATAGGGCCTATGGCCAAGGACCTGGGATGGAGACTTTGTGCCAAGGACATGATGGTGAGCAAGGGCTGGACTAGCCAGAGGCTGTGGATGGTAGCAGACCTTGGTGGTTTGGTGTCGGCTTGTCCCACTCCTTGCTTCCTTCTCTGCACATCTTGCCAAGCTTGATCTGCCTCTCCATACATGTCCCAGCTCTTTGTTCTTGTTTCCTTGTCCCAGTCCCTTCCCCCATGTCTCAGGTATCGTCTCAGCTGCACCCACTACCAGCCCTACTAACTCCCCGTCACTGTTTCCTCCTGATTGCCTGCTCCAGCTCCAGCTCCAGCTCTTGGTGCAAGTGTTTCAATAAAAGTTTCCTCCCTCGTACTTCCTGGGGAAGTCATTTAGCACTCAGAGAGCTGGGTCCCCACTTCCCATGCAGGTGTGTGGAGTGGATGCCAGGGGTTTGCAGCAGCTGGGAGCAGGGAGCCAGCACTGGGATGAGTGTCAGTGCACATGCAGCCACCTAGGGCTCCAGGCAGGGCTGGCTTTGCCCAAAGTTGGCTTGATTCTGATGGGAAGTGCAAAACATTCTGTGGCCCCAAAATCACCTTCCCAACAAACTACAAAGCTTTGTTCCAAAACATCTGAGCACACACACAAAAAACTTGCAATGTCAAGTAGCTGAAATTTAAGGGAAATAGTAACATAGTTGTCGTTCTTGTTGATGGCAATGTATTCATGATTCAGGCTGGAATTTCCTGGGAAAAAAAATCAGTATGAGTTGGACATTCAGCATGGAACGTCTCAGATGAATCACTAAACTCTGGGGAAAATCAGGGTGGTTTGCATCAGAGCAAGGGGAAGCCACCAGTCTTTCTTTATTCCCAACACACATTCCACCATGTGCTCCTGAGGCCTGGTCAGCCTGGAACCTAGCTCCCATATCTCTGGACTCACAGGGATTAGGCTTTGCTCTCTCCAGCAACCCTGTGCACTCCAGCATATTGCACATCACCCAAGGAACATTAATTAACATTGCTGGAAAGTCTTAGGAAAGGTGCACCACAGTCATTCAGATGCTGAGTTAATTCAATCCTTGCACACAGTGCTCCTACAGATTGTTGGCTTTAAACAAACAGTGGTGACAGATTTGTTGCTGCAGAAATGTGGTCATTAAGTCGGGAGCGTGTGTTTGACCTGAAAGCGATTGAGTGATGGATGCAAGTCATTTTAAAGCTGCAGCAGCCAAAAGGATGCTCCTTTTGGAGAGCAATCTTGCATCTAAGGAGCGTAAATAATTTAAACAAACACGTAAAGTAAGGCGAAAGCACTGCTGTGTTAGGGCACTAAATGCAAAGTGGGGCAGTGCTGCCAGCCCTGTGGCAGAGGAGAGCTTTGCACAGTGCTGGTGTAAAGAGGTGCAAGGTACCAGCTTTGGGGCTGTCTCTGGGGATAATGGTACCAACTTAGCTCTCAATTAATAGTCACCCACAGGAGCTGTGCACCCATGGCTCTCTGCAGGCAGTGCAAGCACTGTGGGATCCCCAAGGAACAGGGACCAAAGAACATCAGTGGAGGACACTCTGCTGTCCTGGCAAAGCAGGACTCAGATGTCTGCAGTGTGGGACT
Organism: Pitta sordida; assembly: GCA_013390025.1. NCBI lineage: Eukaryota > Metazoa > Chordata > Aves > Passeriformes > Pittidae > Pitta > Pitta sordida. The sequence continues at coordinate 395,792 of WEKX01015431.1, forward strand.
GTGCCATTCCAGCTGCTCCTCTCATCCAGCTGAAGTTGCCCGATACTCGCTTGGCTTCCAGACTCCCGTGTCAGGCTCGTCTTGTCCTACACGGATGATTTGGTGAACCAGGAGTTTGGTATGCTCTTGGTCTGCTGCTTCATGCCAGCCTTGACCTGAGCCATCCTCTCCTGCTGCTGAAGATCCTCTCGCCCATGGAGTGTGAGCAGGGAGGGAGCAAGAGAGCTGCAACAGGCATGTCACATGGGTCTGTACATTCCACCACTAGGTTTGACATCCCAGTAATGAGGCTGGTAGTTACTGTGCATTGGAAGCAGCCATTGCTTAAGCCTCAATATCTCGGCCATTTAATTTAATGGCATTTTTTAAATACCAAAAGCAATTAAGTTCACATTGTGAGCTAATCACCTACAAAATTTTATTTCAAACATGATCAGACTGTTTGTAAAAGAATTGCCAGAAAGAGATTGAAATATGCCACCACGGCTGTCTGTTTGTCCTTCTCTGTCTTCCTTCTTTCCCAATCAGAGTCAAGCAGACTTCTCAAAAGGAAACAATCACGTTCTCAGTTCTCTGCTTTACTGGCAGGTTCTTCCATGGTATGAATTTTAGATGTATAAATTAAATGCCAGTGATTGGTGATGTTTGCAGTGCTTACCTGCTACCACAGGAATGGAAAACAGGGTTTTAAGGTCTGGCTGATGGGGGAGAGCCAAATACCTGTTGCTGGGAAGTGGGTGGGCACACAGCTGTGTTCCTGGTCAGGAGGAGATGATGGGAGCTCTGCCCATAAGTTTGTGTTACTGCTGCCTTGAGGCTGCATGTCTGTGCTGCTGTACATGGAGGTCTAAGTGGTGCCTGATCACGAACACCCAAACTTTTCACAAACAAGCCCTTTCTCTTTGGATAACTGTCCTGGGTGACCTGTTTGCAGTATGTCCATCATATCCCATAGTGTCTCTCCTCACATATCTGCCTTCCTGATCTTCCTCCTGCCCCAGCAGCCCCAGCCCATGGCATCCATACGTACCAGTGCCTGCAGGGCCCAGCTTGCCCGTAGGCTGCACAGCTTTATCAGATCAGAGAAGAGCTAGAGGTTCTTTGCCAGAGATTACTTGTTCTCCTAAACAACCATGTTACTGAATACGGGATAATTACCCCTCAACAGCCAGCTGGATGTTTCATTTCCTTCACTATGGCTATCGTGTTAACACTCTCTCCTTAAAGCACCTTTGCTGCCTGAGTCACCCCTGTGCTGCCCATCACCCTGCCGGCATGATGGGCAGGGCACACTCCACACTGCTCCTTACCAAGCTGCCTGCCCCCATTAGGTTTGGCTGAGCCATGTGTGGCTGCTGTCCCATTTTGCCTGCAGTGTTGCCTTCTCCAGACCCACATCCTTCCCATGGTTTCTCTGTCCGGCAGCAGGGAAGTGATTTATGGAGTCCTGTGGGCACCCTGTGAGTCCAGCTCTCTGCGTTTCACGGAGATCCATCGCACAGGGAGGGGAGGTCACTGCGTTGCACGTTTGCTAACCTTGCCCGCTTATTAAAAATGGTAAAAGCCTCCCTCAGGACTCGTGAAGTATAGATCCAAAGAGCTCCATATGCTGTTCCCCTTAATGAGATGTCTGCTTGAAGAGCAATAGCAAAACACACCATCCAGTGCAGGGTCCCTATAGCTAGATGGCCTGGCTGTAAACAGAGCCGTCTGTCTTAATGGGCTATCGTGTAAAAACTTCTCCCAGTCAATAAATCAAAGGGGCTCCATTTATATCATGTGCTGCCTTCGCTATTAGGCTGCCTCTGGATGGCATGTTCTGATACAGAGCTCCCCAGGACCTCCAGGCAAGGCCAGAGGCTCTAATGGGCATTTAATTTAGGCTTCCCTTTGCCAATATTACCTGTGTGGAGCTCAGCAGCTGGGACTTGGCAGGGCATCCCCCGTGGTTCACCACGGCCCTGCTGTTAAGGAAAGGGCACCCATGGATCACAACCTGACTGGCATCACCTCCCCTGTCCTGCTGAGTGTGCAGGGGACAAGACCCTCCCTGGGAAGGGGTGTGTGGAGCTGGTGCACACCTCTGCTCGTTTGGGAGCAGCATCCACAGCCTGGCGCAGTTATTTATTTTTCATTCCCTCCCTTGTGCTGCTCAGATGCCACCGGAGGGAAGTTCCGCTCCAGCCACCATCCCAGGCAGAGATATTAGTCCTCATTACTAATTAAAGGAAGCAGGAGTAATTGACGGATGGTGGATGGCAGGGGAGCCAGTGTGATGAACGGCCCCTGTCCCTGTGCCGGGGACGCATGCTGAGCGCTACCTGTTAGCTACAAATAAACAAACCTGATAAATAATAAATAGTTTGAGAAGAGTGGGCAAGCATTATTTAAATTAATAGGGATTAGAGGGAGAGGTCTGAAAGAGCATTCCTCCGGATGAGCTATCCCTAGACAGACAGGGACTCATTTGTTGCAGACTGGAGTAAACAAGGAGAAGGAGAGGATTCATCACAGCAGGGCCTTGCAGTGCCTCTTGAGCTGGTAGCGGCACAGACGTTCTTTTCCTGGCCTCCCTTGCACCCAGCCTCCCTGTGTCCCTGTTGCCTCACTGGTGTCACACCTCTGGTGCTGGGTGAGGACATCAGGTGCTGTGGAGATCCCAGGCTGCTGCAGCGGAGCAGTGGGGAGTGAATGCTCAGCTCCAGCTGCTAGCAGGGTCCCACACCACGACAGAGCACCCCACAGGTTTTCACAGCCAGCTTGATGGCCACCTCCAGTCTGCCTGCACTCGGGTGCTCACTGTCAACCACATTTTGGTCCCAGGCAGTGAATCCAGCTGCTGAGGAGGTCTCTCCTCACATCCTGACTTTTGGATACTTACTGCCTACTCAGGGTGGAAGGGTTGGGGGTGGTGGAGGAAGGAGGGATGTCAGGGAAGCGGGGGAGAGGGGAGAGCAGACTCTCTGCTCACTATCACATCTACTCCATCTTATCACCACAGTAATTTGATGATAAAAAATAATCCGAGGCTGGAAAGGAAACATGTGTAGTGGAGTAAAGATTGAATGTAGGTGGATTGTGCCCTGGGGCGGCGGCTGGGAGATAGAAGGAAATGTCCTTCTGTTTGACATATTGTCGAGGCGAAGCCTCCTGCTCCGTGCTTCCACCTTGCCGAGCCCTGCCCGGGGCACAGGGAGCCCGCTGGCCCGTGGGCCATGTGGTGGGCAGGGGGTGCCTGTTGCAGCCCCCCAGCACCTCCTGTCCCCTCTGCCTACACCCTCTGTGCCCCCCAGCACCCCGTGGGGTGCCACCCCCCCATCTCCCACCCCACAGCTTGCTCCCAGCACACTTCTGATTATTTTTTCTCCCTTTGGTTATGCTTCACAACTCATTTTATCAGCTGTCAGTAGCCAAATGTCTTTTTTAAGGAGTGGGTTATAGCCACTAATGTACTGAATGCTATTGCACTGGCTGCAGTTAGTGTTCCACGGCTAAATTACTATAATTAATGTTCCACTAGAACTGTTTGTAACAGGCGGCTGCGGGAGCCCCGGGTCTGGGCTTTCACTGCCACTGAATTATCTCTCCTCCCCTGAGAAAGCACCTCTCGCGAGGGGAGGGACGAGGTCAGCAGTGGGACAGGTTGGCACTTGCCGAGTCAGACTCCAGCAGAGGGCTGAGCCGGCAGCAGTTCCCAGGGATCAGACTTGTGTGTCCCTCGAGCTGAGCTGTTCTGCCCCATGGCAGCGCGGCTGGCTGTGCGGTGGGCTGTGGTGGTGCTCCGGCGCTGCAGCATCACCAGCTCTTCTCTTGACCTCTGCAGTTGGGTTATGAAGATGGAACACAGTGCCTAGAGCAGCTCTCCAAAACTTGCAGATGTGTTGCCCTGTGCCAGGCATGACGCCTCAGCCCTCAGCATGGCCCAGAGTCCACAGCAAGTCTGCTCCCAAAATCATCCCTGCCCTTCCTTCTTTTCCATTGCCTCCCAGTGAGGCCAGAGGTGCAGGGGAAAAAAATATGTCTATGGCCACATACACCCCTTGTTTCACTAAATGCATTGTTCAATACCTGCAACAAACAGATTAGCTGGGGCTTTATCAGGGACAAGAGAAGGGAGAGAAGTGTGATAATGGTTTTCAGCAAATCCTCGGGCTGTCGCAGATTAGAGCCTCGGCAGGAGCATTATCAGCCCTTTCCTCCTCTCCCCATCACCTCCCCCTTTGTTTCTTCTCACCATCGGATTTCTCCAGCCAATCTATCCCTGGGAGAGCCGAGCAGATACAAGAAGAAGTCAGTTTCCATCTGATCTGCGATTGGTTTTTCCCGGCAGCCGATCTGTGTCGCAGCATTGATCCATGGGCCCCCCAGCGCTTGTCACCTTGCGTGTCTGGAGAGGAAGGTGGCGAACGTAAGGAGGGCCGGGGTGGGGATGTTGTAAACTTGCCACGTGCCATTGATCTGCAAGTGGGAACATAGCCAGGCCAGCCCTGCCAGGCAGGAGGGGTGTGAGCCACCTGCCCCCTTCAGACGAGGTTAAATGGCTCTGACCTACTTATTAGAGGAGAGGAATGGCTTCGGAGGGCCAGCAGGAGGAGAGGGCCAAGCCCCAGTCCCCAGGGCAGGTGGTCAGGAGCTGCCTGGCCTTTACCATCATACTGAGGGACAGATTGATGAGACTGGCACCAGGGTGCTGGGAGCCTGCGGGGGACCCTCCTCTCTCCCACTGCACCCGTATCCCCTTTTCTGCTCCCGTATCCCCTTTTCTGCTCCCTGGCTGTCTATGCCACACACAGTGTGGGAAGGTACAAATAGGGCACTCCAGTCTTTGCTCTGCAGCTTGTCCAAGCCTTTGGAAGAGGAGCTGTTAGGTTAGTGCCAGTGGGTGGGCCGCTTTCTCAGAAGACCTGGAGCTGCAAGAAGTGGCTTCTTCCTTCTGGACGTGGGGGACAAGGCTGTCCTTCCTCCCAAAGACCACAGCCAGGGCCTGCTGAGGGCTACCCACAGGATGGGGTTTGTTGAGACACCTGCGGATGCTCAGAAGCCACTGCCCAATGGGCAGGGCAATGATGCTATACCAGGCAGGCAGGGCCCAGTATCTTTGGGAAAGCTGGAAAGTCCCATCTGTGCCACCTGCTTCCCCACTGTGCCACTATTACCAGGCTTCTGCCGAAGTTGAGCTGTGGCAGCTCTATCTTGTCTCACTTTCTTGGCTCACCCGAGGGATGGTGTGCAGGTGGGTGAGAGGGCAAGAGGGGATATAACAAGTAATGGCCCCGAGTGTGGAAACAGTGTTAATAAAGTGTATTTCACTTTTAATTTTGGCATATAATGTAATGATCTTTTTTAAGGCCCTATCATATTATCTGCATGACTAGATTATTGAGTCTTCATCATCTCCAGATAAATTTATGACCAGGATGATGCTTGGAATTTATTATCAGTCAATAGAGCTCAATACTGTAACAAGGCGTGTAATAAGATATACATATTTAATGATCCGGAGTAAAACAGCCCCGCTAATGGGTAGGATGAGACAGAGGCTGGAGCGTTAATTTCCATCCCCTGCCCCTTTGCATGGGGGCCTGAACCATCCAGATGGGATGCAGCCCCAGGGTCCTGTGTGTTGCCGAACACAGGCTGGAAGCAAGGACTGCCTGGGGGGGGATACAGGGGGACACAGCCCTCATGCTGCTATGGCTGTAAGCACATGCCTGCTGTGCCTACAGAATAGTGGGAAGGCACCTGTGCTGGCCCATCCCTGCAGAGATGTGCAGGTCTGTCTCATACAGCACACAGGTCTCTGATGTGGCTTTGCAGGTGTGGTGACATCCTCATCTGTACTGTGTGCAGACCAGCATGTGTCCCTTGCATGTGCTCCAACTCAGCAGTCTGGACAAGCACTGCAGAAAGCTGCTGCTCCAGCAACCACTGAGATAGCCAGAAAAGTCACACAGTGCTTTTCATGTTCTGGAGACAAGTCTGAAATCCTGCCTCGGGGATGGTGCAGGGGTCTCTGACTCAGGAAGGGGAGCCAAGCCATGTAGCTGGGACAGATGGATGAACTCTCGCCCCATACTGTGAGGATGCCTCTGACCAAGCAAAACCCTTGATGAGGACACACTGTCACACAGCCCCAGAGTCGTCCATACTCCTCACCTGGCTGTCCCTGGCAGGAGAGCAGGCGACACCAGGGCAGTCACACCGCAGAGGGGGTAGCAGGTCTGTGTGCCGAAGTGCCCTGGCCCTGTGTGCAGCTGCCCATAGACAAAGTCATGTTGAACAGGAGCCCATCTCCCTCGCCAGGTTATATTTTGAGCTGCCAGCTCTGATTTTTCCAGCCCTTTGGGATGCTATTAAATTAGTTTCCTAGGACTTTTAATAAGCACTTTTGTTACCTTTGAAGCATGTGGCTTTGTGGGAAGATTACAGTCCTGCATCCATCTCGCTGGGAGAGAAACAATGGCAGCAGGGCTGCCGTTTGATCTCGCCTCCAGAAGGCGAGAGAGGGTTTGGGTTAGAGAAAGAGGTGAGCTGCTGATTCGGAGCTAATGTTTAAAAATAGGTAGGTCTCCCTCCAAGATAGAGAGACCTGCCCTTCTCTGTGTAATCGCCTGCCTCTGCCTGGCCAGACTTGCAGAAACACAGCTCACTTTATTTGAAGGCTTCAAGTGCAGTGTCGCAGTTTGATTCTGGGTCCTTTTAAAGCAATAACTAGGCCATCTGACCAAGCTTTAAAGAGCAGGAGAACTTTCCATTAGGACTCACGACACACTCTCAGCAGCACTGGAATTGCATTCTTGCCTTTTATTTCCTTTCTCTGACATCTCATGTCACTCAGGCAGGAGAAACTCAGCTTTATAAACTCTCTGATTTCTCCCTTGAAATTTCTCCCTAATTAGGGTCCAAATCTCAGTAGTGGGACTGGGTGTCAGGAACTGGATGTGGAACAGAGCCAGCAGCAGTGGTGGGGACAAACTGAATCGCTCCCTGCAGCCTCGGGACCTCCTGGCCCCCAACAGCATCATTCAGGGGCAGGTAGACAGCATATCCCACGTCTGTCTCTGCAGCTCCCACACAGCAGAAACAGAGCCACCTTCCCTGCCATGCCAAGCATCTGCGTGCCTGGCCACAGTGCTGGCTCTGGCAGGGATTGTTGGATGAGTTACAACACCATGAGCACCCGGCTCCGGCCAGGCATGCCTTCACAGCAGGGAGAAAAGGTGTCAGGGGAGCTGAATTCCCTTTATCTGTGGATAACTACTGCTGCCTTTAACAGCCTGGAATGAACTAGCCATAAATATCATGATCATAAGTGCTTAGATGTGGCAACTTTACACTGAACAGAGGTTTTAACCTTCCCTGTGGAGGATATCCAGCTCTACATCACTGAGTTTCCATCCAGCTGCATGGCCAAAGGCAAGCTCTTGACGAGTTGCTCAAAGTGGCTGCTCAGCTTCCAGCCAACTCTTAGCCCAATCTAGTCCCAGTCCTTTGGGATCAGCTTTGGGGTAGGACCTCCTTCCTGCTCTCAGGGCCTGGCAGGAGTCCTGTTGCTCTCTCCTTTCCTCCTCTAAGGAAGCACCAGCATTAGAGTCTGTGGTTTACCGAGCTCCTGTGGGAATCCACCTTCCATTCCCATTCCCATTCCCACTCCGAAAGAGGATCCTGAGCTACCAACAGCTGTAGGAACTTGTCACCATTACTCTGTCCCCTGAGCAAGGCCAGGGATCCCATACCAGCAAGGTGGCAGTTTGCGTCCTCCCTGCACCTCACCAGTACCCAACTATTACTTTATTTTGCACACAGCGACTTTGAGGGGAGCTGTAATACACTCAGTTGAATTAAATAATACACGACAGTGTACGGTATAAATTACAGGAAGCCAGCAGTGGAGCGACATTGTATGCTGAATAAATTAAAGGCTGCGTGACTTACAGGCAAGATTGATCTGCCGAGCATTTTGTTTAGTGACGTGCTTGTCATAAGGGAGAGCTAATTAGAGGCACAGAGGAACATGGCTCCGGCACTGGGGAGTACGGAGGAAACTGGGATCACAAATGTCAGCAGAGTCCCCCACACTTCCAGGGTTTGCTCTTTCTGAGGCCAGCCACATACAAGGCCCTGTTAGCTGGGTGCCCACCATGTCCACAGGGCTATCCAGCGCCGTCACAGCCCAGGCAGAGGACTGTGCTGCCACAAGGTCTGGAAGTGGATTGGGGAACACAGCTGGCTAGCGCCTCTGGGGTCTGCTCTGAGCGAGGGCAGGTGTTGGGACTGTCTTAGTGGCAGGCTTAAGGGGAATGGGGATATCCCAGCCTGAACCTATTCCCAATGGAGCAAACCTGTGCAGGAGCACGTCCTTTGCTCTTGTGGCTGGTCAGATCTGGCACTGCCTCCCCCATTTTCGGGTCCAGTGCTGCTCACAAGGTGTCACAGAGACATTGGGTACCCAGTGCTGGCTGAGCAGCATGAGCTGCCATGAACCACCAAGGGAAGGGGTAGTCTTCTTCAGGACACAGTTTGGACTGGGTAATTTTGGGGAAGATGTGCTTTACCCACAGGGGTGTGGGAATCAGAGAGGCTTGGAGCTGGGTGACTTTAGTGGCCAAACTTGTGGCTGCGTTTGGAGGCTTGTCCCTTTGGCCTCCTGTGGGCAGCAGAGCAGGGATGGCTTCCATTCAGCAGCACCCCTACCAGGGGGTCTGTCCCTGCTGCCTGCACAGCCCAGCGATGCCATGCAGGCTGTGTGCAGCCGTCGAGGTCATGGCAGAGGCCGTGCTACAGGGCTGGTGGAGTAGGGACCTCTCTGGGCTGTTGGAAGGGTGCTGATGGCTGGAGACGGTACTTCCAAGTGGGCTTGCCATCAGGATGCGCTCCCCTCTGGCTTGGCCAGCTCAGCGGTTGTCTGTCACTCGGTGGGATTATGAGTAGTGAGTGTAATGCATCGGCGTATGAATAGGGTTGTCTGGCTGATGGTGATGTATCGTTTTTCATTACTGCCTCTCAAGCCCTCCCTGCTCCACATGTGGAAATTCTATTTATTCCCTAATTTGTAAAAATTCCCTCCTTATCTGATACCAATCAGGGAGGGGTAATTGGCTCTCCAGGGCTAGCGGCTGGGGTCCTGATGAAGAGATATGTGTGTCTGCTCTGGCTGTCCAGGCACCCTGCCCTGCTGCACCAGCGACACGGGCCACAATTAATAATGATTTGCAAATGGCAGACAAGCAATAACGCAGAAAGATGTCCAGCCAGCCTCCTGCCCGCCCCTTAATTTCCTTCTGTAATATAAATGGCATGGGAATGAAAATCCAGTGCTATAAATTCTGAAATTAGTTATTCACTGTAATAAATGGTTCCCTTTTTGGTGCATGGTCCTCCCCATCCTTCTCCCCTGACCCCCCCCCACTCCCTCCTTCCCTCCCAGCCCCCTTGCCCGCTACCTACTTCATTTGAGTCCTAATATGCAAATACTGTAATTTAACGGGATGGTGAAGTTGATTTTCATGTTAACTTAATTACTTTGATTTATGAAGGGCTGGGACATAGACATGGCTCCATCCTTACCCACCTCCTACCCTCACCCCTCTGCAGTCCCACTGACCTGCCACCTCTCTTCCCTTGTCTCCCCTTGGCTCACTCCTCTCTTCTCCTTCCTAAGTTTAGTGTTTTATTAGCTGCCTTTAAGTGGACATAAGTCCTCACGACAATCACATGATGCGGAGGACAAATTCCCCGTCCTGCCTTGTTTAATCGTGCCTGGATAATGGATGTATAATTGACTCATTTGAATGCTTTTGCCTACAGGAGTGCAGAGCATTAAATGTTTGATTGCCTTAATTTCCAAACAGATCATTATCCCCTTCTTACCCGCTCTTAATAAACACTTTATGAGGATTTTTTTTGTAACAGAAAAAAAATCTCCACTCCGTGTACTTCTCTGAAGTGATAAACTCTAATTAAGTCTAATATTTAAAAATATGGTAATGGTGACTTGTTTGAATAAGTGGCCTGCATTTCCATAATTTCATTATTACGTAAAACACGCTAATTATTTGAAGTGTGCTTATTACTAAAAGAGAAATCTCCTTCTAATAAAGATGAAATTGGCTTTTTTCCCTGTATTGCCATACACATTGCTCCCCTTCTCTCCCAGCGAGTGAGCGGCCGCAGCTGGGAGCGGGGCGATGGCAGCACTCACTTTGTTTGCTCACGGGTGCCTGGTAGCCAGCCTGCGAGGATGCTCCATGTGCAGGGACAGTCATAGGGCCTGAAGGACAAACTCCAAGCACCCTGTGCCCCCCTCAGCCCCAGCCACATCGATGCTTCAGGCTTGTAGGCTCCAGGAGCTGTTAGGAATGTTGCAAGAGAGCTCGGCCCCTGCTGCCCATCCTCTCCAGCAGGTATCTGCCAGAGCTCAGAGTTCCTCCACATAGTGTTGTTCTGTTCCATGCCCATCCGGCAGCCTGTGGGACTGGAGGGTGTCTCAGCAGTCGGGTGTCTTGCAGTGCAGAGTCCCCTGCTACCCAGCTCTGCCCTGGAAGGGGGCCAGCACGTTGGGTGCATGATAGGAAGAATGGTCCCCAACGCAGAGACTGGAGGAAGCATCCTGTCACCCACAAGGTGACAGTGGCCAGCACGAGTGGTAGGAAGCAGGTGCACAGGGCAGCAAATTGACCACCCCTTTGCTGCACTTGTCACCTCCCTACAGAGCTGGGAACGGTCAGAGACGGGCCCTCCCTGCTGCAGTGTCCCTGCTAGGATAAAGTGAATTTTTATGTCTCACTGACTCTGGTGTGCAGGGAGTGGGACAGGTATCTCATTTGCTTGGGACATGGACAGCAACAGGTTGAGGGAGGATGAGTATGAATTGTGTCCAGCCCCTTTTCAGAGCCCATGCAGGCACTCTGTGGCGGGGCAGGCAAGGAGGCACTGGGATGAAGTCAATATAAAACTAATTTTCTTTTCTTCATGAAGAAATGAGGTGTGTGGCAGTAACGTAATTGCAGATAATGAGGTAAGTTATTCTTAATATTCTGCACATCACTGTCAGCTCCACCTAATATACCTGCTGGCTGTGAGGGGCATGCAGAGCCCCTCGCCCCACACGCAGGATTATGAGGCCATTAATTTGGGAGCAGCTCAGCAGGACCATCCCCAGCATCCCTGTGAGCTGGGAGCTCTGGGCTCTGACACATCCTTGTCACCACTATGGCTGGCATCCTGGTGTCCCTACCTCACCCAACATGTCATGGTAGGGATGGATTTAGATCAGACACAACTCCCTCCGGGCTCCAGTATGGACAGGGTGAGGAGCTGCAAGAGGCTGGCTCCGCATGCTGGGAAGATGCTGTCACTCCTTGCCCCTGCCTGATGGCTGTCCCCTCCTGGGAGCATTCCCACTCATGGGGAGCAGTGCAGCCCACTGTGGGAACACAGCATCCCATGCTCCCCTTTGCAATTGCTGAGGATGCCAGCAGCAGCTTCAGGCTGCAAGGGGGCCCTATGGCTCCTGCTGGTCACAAGGCCACCTGGTGTCACCTGAGGTCAGCAGCGAGGAGGAGAAGGGCAGCAGTGGCCTGGCAGCCCTGCTTCCGCTTTGCAGGGAGCTATTATACAAAGGCAGCCGTGATATTATTCATTAACAGTAATCTGCCATTAGAACATTGACAAATGGCCCCTCGGCGCCTGAGCATCAGTTCTTGTACAGCCCATAAAGCATGGGGACAGTTTAAATATGGACCTGCTCAGCTTGGGCCGGGGGTGATCCGTCTTCCTGGCCATAGCACAGGTGCAGCGGGGCTGCCTCCAAATGAGCACATTTTGGGGGGGCCCTGCAGTTCCCCGACCACCCACAGCTCACTGGGGTGGCTGCCAGGATGGAAAAGCTCACTCCTCGCACCATGGGCATCTCAGCCCAGTGGATGATGGTTACAGCAGCACTCAGCCCTCTGAGGCCCCGAGGTGGAGGTGTCTGGGTGGGAGAAAGGCTGGCAGGGCGGCCCGCATGGGGAGGTAGCCCCCGCCCTTCTCCTTAGTGCATGGGGTGGGTATGGAGATGATGCTCTCCAGGTGTGAGCATCACTGCTCCTGGCAGCTCAGTCCCACAGCACAGACTATTGCTGACGGAATCTTTGAGCTCATCCTGGGTTTGCAGCAGTGCTGCTGTGAAGTGGATGGGTGGGAGGCACACACTGGGTGAGCAGCCCAGCAGCACACACTGAGGGGTTTCTGCCTCTGTCCCAGCAGGTGGGTGTGATGGGAATGTCTGTCCCCTCCAAGGACAAGAGTAGCCAGCGATGCTGAACAGTGGCAAACTTCAGCCCTACCTAAGAGAGCATCCTGCTGCCCTGTGCATGTGCGTGTGGCACTGTCCTTGGCTGTCATTGCAGCAGGAGCTTGACAGGGTGCAGAGAGGGCCAGGACGTGGGTTTCAAGGCAGTGCAGTGTTGCAGAGGGTTAAAACCTGGTGGGCTAAGCCAGCCAGGGCAAGGGGAGGCTGGAGTGTCATGTCACCCCACACTGCACTGGCAGTTGGGCCAAAGGAGGGTCCCAGAAGCAGCCCAGATCAGCGCCTGGGGGCAAACTCAACCTCAGCCATCCTGGGACATGGGATGATGCTCACAAGCAGCACAGCAAGGTGCGGGGCAGGGAGGCAGGGCAGAGCTGCCACTCTGTTTACAGGAGGCAGGATAACCCCAGGGTGACCTCTTTCACACATACCACACAACACCCCTAAATCAATTGCATCTTATTATTACAATATCAATATACAATATTCCTACAATAACACCATTGATTTTCTACTCAGATGCTGCACCTAAGTCTGTTTTAAAGAGGAGGGAGTTAATAGTGCCCTCATTAAAAATCTATAGATTACCCCCCACCCCCAAAAAAGAAAAAGCAGTTTATATTCATTAGGGCTATTGAATATAAAGTAATATGTTTGTGTAGGACATTGGAGTAATGTGATAATCCGTCCGCATATCAGGGAGAAATCCACTTAGCAACCCTGTCAGCTTGACAAGAAAAATGTGCCCATAAAGTCGGGAATACATTGAGGGAGCGAGCGGGAGGAGAGCGGGGGCGCGCGTGCGTGTGCGAGCCTGTGCAGCGCCCACAGAGTTGTGCCAGCCGCAGTGTGGGACCACCTTCACCCCATCCCCCTGCTCAGGTTTGGGATGCAGGTGGGCACCCCTTTGGCCCTTGGAGGGGTCTGGGTCTGGGTCTGGGGCATGCCAGGTGTGCCGGGGTGAGGATCAGAAGTGAGCTCCTCACCCTGACAGCCACTGCAGCCCCAGGCAGGCTCACCTAGTTGGGACAGGGCTGTTGGGGGACAGCCTGGGTGCTGCGGCAGCACTGCCACAGCCTCATACTCCCTGGGGACAGCTGGGCTGGGTGGGGGCCACAGGGTGGGCAAGGCTGCCTGTGCCCTCCCACCTGCCTCGGACCCTGCTCATCTCCTGCCCGGTGGTCACCTTTGTGATGGATTAAGCACTGAAAAGCAGCAGAGCAATCCCTTTTGCGCTCTCTTAGGCTGTCAATTGCCATTTTTGTAATAGAAATTCCTTTCACAAGGTAACGACGGCCAGATTTAGAGGATTTCATATTGCTAATAATTCCCCAAACAGCCATCTGACTCTGTTGTTTTAAAAGCCGCTTAGTTTTTTGCTTTGGAGTTTATGAAAATCTCCCACTCTAATATCCCGAGAGCCAGCCTATAATTGTGTTATTAAATCAATCGGAGCGGATTACATTGTAAAATCAATAGATGGCTGTAATTGCATATTAGAAAGTTGTTCTGCTGTTGTTGATTTTTTTTACATGGATAATTATAATAAGCGTGTTTACCTTAGTGCTGATTTGGAATGAGTCTCCCTAAGTGACTTATGAGCTTGGCACACCTGCTGCCAGGGGCCATGGCATCGTTTGGGACAGTGAGGTTGGTGCTGCTGGTGCAGGTGTGTGGGTGGCACTGAGCCAACAGGGTCCCACTGGCTTTGCAGTGTGGCAGCCTGGAGTCTGAGGTGGCTCTCAGTTGCTGGCACGGGGGACCAGAGCACACTGGGGCTTTGGGGAGGCAGCTGATGGGGTACAGGAAGCAGCCAGCAGTCCCAGAGGGTCTCCCCAGGGACCAGCTTGCCAGACCCAGGAGGTGTCATAGGATCTCACTGACAGCTCCTCGGGTCTCTGTGCAGTTCCCCGTTCAGCAATATGGGACAGTAGTCAAGCCCTGGCAGTCCGCTCCAGCTCGGGATAATGCTGTGGGCAGGGAGGTGGCAGTGGGGTGTCTGGGCCTGTGCTTTCTCATCCAAACTGTTCACCTGCTGCCCACCTGCCGCAGCTCAAGGGGCCAGGATTTGCTTTGCTGTCACTTTTTGGGAGGTACCAGGGCCAGGGCCAGCTGGGTGGGGGTACTTTGGTCACAGACCGTTGAACTCCCCCTGCCTTGGCTTCCCTGGCTTTCAAGCTGTTAGGTCCCACTGGCAGCTGGCTCCAAGGGCTGAGGGTTTTCCCAGGGGTTCTGCTGTCTGAGGGGTGAGATGGCCATGGGTTCCTAAGGACAGTAAGGGATTCCTTTGCATGGGAACAAGTGGGAGCAACAGGAGCTGGTACTGTGGCTTGCCCAGGCAGGACACCTGTCACCTCCAGAAGGGTCTGCAGCCATAGGTGTGGCACAGAGTGGGAGGCTCATCTCTGCCCCTGTGCCAGCCTGTGGGCTGGGGACACCCCTCCTTTGTTGGGCTGTCCTCATGCCCAGCTCCCATCCCCTGCCTGGCATCCCCAGCAAGAGGAAGGGGTGCCATGAGAGGGTCTGGGGGAAACACTCAGGAAGCACATGGCTGTGATGGGGATGATCCCTCTTCCACTGCCGACTCTCAGCCAGGATGGTCCATTTCCCTGTGAGCAGGGAAAACCCCTTGCACCTCCAAGCAGCTCTAGGCGATAGGTGCTGTCTTTGCCAGTGGGTCTCTGGGTGCAGAGGGGCTGGGCAGTGCTGCTGATCTGTCAGGGAGTGTCCAAGAGGTCAGGGAGCCCCGTCCCTGCAGGCAGGTGCCTGGCAGCAGGGCAGCGCTGCCTGGCTGCAGGGGGCCCTCAATCCAGCATGCAGCACTGTCAGCAGGCAGCCTGCTGTCTCCTAGACAGTGAAATATGGCCACAATTAGCCCGGATACAGTTCAATTATGATAAACAGCATTTGCACCCTTTAAGCCGTGATTAAAAGGCCTCCTCCCGTTGATAGAGAGACCTAATTTCACATTATTATCGCTGTAGCTTGATTATAAAGCACTCCCTGGATTTACAGTTGGGAGATGGATGTGGAGGCTTCTTTATCATTTACACATCAGTAATGATGCAGCCTTCCCTCCACCACAACATCCATCCAGTAGCAGTGGGGAGAGGGGGGCCTTGCCTGCGCCCCCCCTCCCAGGGCACCCTCTCCCCGTGTCAGCCGGGCCCCGCTGCCACACGCAAGTGGGCAAAGTCACCCTTACGGTAACAGCTTGATAAATGGGCGGGCGGTAATGAAATGGAGACATCAAGGCGTGGGGCGAGGAAGAAAGAGTGGTAATCGGAACGAGTGGAGCTGTCCCGAAACGGAGGGGAGCGGGAAGAAGGATCGCCTCTGCGCCGTGTGCTGTCAAGGGAGAAATTACACATTTACTCTTGCTTTTTCTTAAGGAGACGGCCCTCATAGATCAAAACATGGATTTACAAGCCAATTTTCAACATGAAATATAGACACTGGGAATCAATTTAAGCCCGGCTTCTATTTTAGCAAACGGTGCCTGAGTTTAGTCCCAGGTAAATAACACCAGTCAGAGCCTTCCCCCTTCCCGACTTGGTGCTCTACCACCGCCTGACACCAGGAGTTCTGGTGGCTTGTTGTCCTGACCACCTGCCACTTGTCACCCTGTGGTCAGTGAGCAGGCGGCAGCACCAAGGGCTGGCTCGGTTGGGTCAGGGATGACCCTGATCTCCAGGTCCTGGATATGGATCAATCTCAGTGCAGTCGTGACTCATACCAGGCTGCAGGTGGCTAGTGCCGGTGACCTGCAGTCGCCCCACATCACTGCAAGGTCCTCGGGACAGAGTGCCTGGACTGGTGGGGACACAGCACCAGCATGGGGTTCGGAGCTTGATCCAACGACTCCTGCTCAGATTGTGTCTCTAACCCAGTATCTCTTTCTCTGTCTCTCATCTGTGCTTTCTCCACAGATGACTGTAAGAACATCGCCAACATCATGAAGACACTGGCCCATAGAGGCTTCATTTTCAAGCAGACCTCCAAACCCTTTTGATCCCCAAGGCAAGCCAGGCAAGGGCTGCATGCGCCCGGCGCCGGCGAGGCGGGGAGGACGGGCTCCAGCATTAAAAAAACCCCGGCAACCGAGGCCAGAGGAACCGACACAAAAAAAAATCTCAATTTCAGCTGTTAACTCCAGTAGAGGTTGTATATATGGGAAGGCAAATCTGTGTAGACCTGATGTGACTCCCTCTCTGGGCTGCTCCGGACATTATGCCATGCTAGCGGACAGCCGCATAGGGCGCTTGCACCACATTTTAGACTTGTAGTTTGTTCTTTTTCTTTGGCTCCTGATTTCCGTCCCTCCCTCCATATCCCACCCTGTCCTCCCTCTCCCGCCCCGTAGCCAGAGCATCCCCCATCTCCACCCCGGCATGGGCCGTACCCACCTTTCCTTCTTCTTTCTCTTCTCTAGTTTTATGTTTTCAGGCCTCGATGGCTGCTGCAGCAGGGCCGGTGTGTGCCTGCACTCGAGCAGCACTCACAGAGGCTCAGCGTGTCGAGACGGCCCCTCCCCCTCTCCGCCAGCCCCCACCCCCCCGCCTCTCCCCTGAGCGCCTTTTCCCCGTTTTGAGTCAACACTAACCCCTCTCTGACTCCTGTATGTGACAAACGCGATCCGTCTCTTTATGTTCAAGGTGAAGTGCCTGTATTCTCCGCTGCAGNCCCCCGAGCAGGGCGGGGAGCTGCGAATGGCCCCGGGCCCCTGGGTGCGCTCCCCTCCGCCCTCCCTCGGTTCCCCACGTGCCCGTGTGCTGTGCCCCTCGCAGGTCCCTGCGGACGCTCAGCAGCAGCTGGCTTGTTGCCTGAGAGAGTTGCCGAGCACATCCCCCCCGGCTGGGAGGGCTCCCGGCCGGCCAGGGCGGTTGGGGGGCAGCCATGGGGCGGGCTGGAGGTGCACATCCCCTCGGAGTCACCGGGGCCCTGCTGAATGGAGCCCTCGTCCGGGCGCTGACCTGCAGGGAGGCTGCAGCCCCGGGCCCGTGCGTGCATGGCCTGGAGCAAAGCCGGTGACGGCAGCCAGAAGGGCAATACAGGCACTGAACTTGGCGGTACATGACTGCATGGTGTGTGGTGTTCCAGTTAAACCAACCGATAATGCAACCCCAGCATTTTCATTGTCTAGTTATTCCAATCCTTGCTGTAAATGTGCCACATGAATAAAGTTTGGGGGTAAAGGAGCCTGGGCTGTGCCCATGCATGTGTGAGTTTGTATGGGGGGCAGAGGCAGGGGTGTGCTCCCTGGGGTATGGCACATCCATGCTCCCCAAAAAGGCAAGGTTTTTGACTCTGAAAGGGCAGTCGATGTTCCCTGCTGCTGGGAGCACTGCCCTGCTCTCCAGCATGGGCACTGTGGGTGGGCAGTGGCCCCACCAACCACCTCAGCTTTGCTCATGCCCCGAGGCAGCTCCAGACTGTCACAGCTGTGCAATACCCATGGGTGCACACCTGGTGCAGTGTAACAGCCACTGCCATGTCCCACTGGCATCTGTCCCACCAGTCTGCAGCCTGGCAGACTGTACCCACATGGCCACTACTGCACTTGGAGCATCTTGGCTACAGGCTGAAGGCAGCGCAGCTCTGCCCTGTGTGCTGGGGCACCCAACAAGAGCCAGCATGAGCCACACCCAGCGGTGCCAGAACTGCCACTGTGTCCAGCTGCCCCAGAGACCTGCCTGGCACCAGGGTGCCACCAGGTGACAGGGACACTGGTATCCAGCTGGCAACCAAGTGGGCAGCTCCCAGACGGACGGGGCAGTCCAGCCCACTTGCTCCGTGTAAAGGTCACAGGGGTTTTACCAGCTTCCTTTGCAGCCCCTGATCAGCTTTATTGACCCATTTTCGATGGAGTCGTCTAATTAGTTTTTTATGAAAACTAAGAACTTGGCCTTTGCCCTTTATTCCTGCAGGCGAGAATGTGACTTAGAGGACATTGCCATGGTGGATCGATGGCCAGTTACACTTGAAAGGCAGTTGCAGGGGACATGGAGTGGGCAGCAGCCCAGAGTGGGGCACACAGCTAGGGCTGCCTGTGCTCACAGTGGGCAGTGCACAAACGCAGGCTCCTCATCGCAGTGCCTCAGCCCCTCAGTCCCCGATGCCTCCTCACCCTGGCTTCACTTTCTACATGGAGGAGCTGGAGGCCAACACCTTTTAACTTTCTCAGCTCCACAAAAGAGACAGGAAACAAAAGGGAGGGTCAGCAGGTGGGAGTGCCAGGTTGTAGCAAACACATCCACCTGTCCTAGAGCCAACCCCGGGGCTCCAACAGCACTCCAGGCAGTACCCAGTGGACCACGCTGCCTGGCTGTAGGCAGAGCCAGGTCCTTGCACGATGGGAGGGACAGAGCTAATCCAGCAGTGAGAAGCGGCTGGGACAGCACCCTCACCTCCCTAACATGGACATGGTTTGGGGATGGTCAGGAGAAAGCGGCTGAGCTCTGCAACAACTCAGTGGCCCAGGAGCCCTGACCAAGCAAGCTGGCATGCACCAAGGCCTAAGGAGCAGGGCCTTGAGAGAGGGGCAGAACAGCTACAGCCAGCTGTGCCGGGGGATGCTCAGCCTGGGACAGGGCAGGGCTTGGAAATGCTCCTCTGCCACCCAGACCTGCTGTGACGTGGCCCAGGAGCAGAGCAGGAGGCTGAGAGAGAACCACAGCTCCTCAAAAAATCCCACCTTTTCTGGGCATCGTGCACTGATACGGCTGAGTGAGGCTGGTGAGCTCCAGGGAGTCTCTGGTTCACAGGGGTTTCAGAGCTGAACCTGGCCTTAGGAAAGCCAGGGCCATTCTCACCAAGGGGGGCGGTACCACGGGCACACCTCTGCACCACGGCGGGACTGTGCCAGGCACTGCATGGACTCTCCAGCCACAACCGCAGCAGGGTCAGCACCCAAAGCGTGTGGGGTGCCCCAGGCGTGGCAGAGGCACCAGGTACCCTGTGCGCTGGGTGCTGTAGGGACACGAGGTGCCAGAGCCCGGGGCTCTCCACGGCACAGCACGCCCCGAGCCCGCTTTGCACAACGCGCCAGAGGCAGCAGCAGAGGCCGGCACTGCGCCCGCAGGGTGCCTGTGGTTAGGTCCCTGCCACGCACAGCCCTGCAACCATCCCCCGTCCTCAAAGGCCCGCCGAGCCACTGGCCCAGCCGGCAAGTGCACAGGGATGGAGAAGCACGGACGCGTTCCCTGGAACGAGCCAGGCCTGCCCTTCCCCGCTCCTCCAGCCCTGCCGGTCCCGCACGCGTTTGCTCCCGGCGGCAGCGCACATCGTGGGAGGCCCCGCTGCCTCCCCCGGCGGGAAGCGGCCCCCAGTTCCCGCCGGGCAGACGGCAAACAGAGCATGGAATTTGCACGGCTACAAGTTAAATACAACACACACACGGATTTCGTCAGAGGCCCTGGCACCGCTGCCTTTGCGGGATCCGATTAACAGGGAAATAAAAGGGCCAGAGAACCCACACAGCAGAGTGAGCAGATGCCCTATAAAAATCAAATACAGGGTAATCAAGGGGACCGAAAGGTACATTTAAAAAAACAAAAACCCACCCTGGAAACAAAGGAGCTGGGCTTTGTGGCTTTCCTGGGAGGGCTGAGGAATTAATGGGGAAGAGCACATGTGTTTGATAATCTTTATATGGCAAAAGACCCATCTTTCAAATATGTCACAAATTCATATTAATCACCTTCCTATTGCCTTCCGTGGCACAGCTATTCCAGTTGCCTCGGGCAAAATTGGGAACTGTCTGGTTAAAAAAAATGTTTTACATTATAATTTACAAGAGCTTACAAGTCTAGTTTCTTTTAATGGAAAGAACGATTAAAAAAAAGAGAGGAATATATATACACCCTGGTATATATACACTATATATATTAAAATATATATATATAAAAGACAGATATTGTAACTCCATCTGGAAAGAGAGAATGTTTGATCTTAACAATGTAACTTCTAACTTTCAAACAGGCTCAGAAAACAAGAAGTCAGCAGGAGTTCAGATAAAGGAAGCTTAAAAGTCAAATAATTCTGACTCTGAACCCGAGACTTCTTAGACTCAAGGTCCTTTCCTTTACCCATTAATGGGCTGACTTGTGAGCTCAGGAACAAAGTGCTGCAATGTGAGGATTTCTGAGAGTCACTCATTACAGATCACTGAGTGGAGTCTGAGTTGCGGAAATCAAAGGATCCAATCTGGAGTAACTGGCTGAACTTCTGCTTGGAACTAATTTGTTCTGAGTTCGGCTCACCTTTCACCTCCCAAAGGCCCCGAGTAAAGTCCCTACCGGGGTCAGCCTCAAACAGCACTGGGGGGATCCCAGATCGGCTTTAATGGTCAGCAATGGGCACTGCAGCCCCTGGGAGAGGGTGGACAGGCAGCCAGGGTAGGAGAGAAGTGGTGGACACAGTGGGGCAGGATGGTGCTGGGCTTCCTGCTGTCCCATGGGCTCTCACTGCTGAGACAGGCAGATACTTCTCCTAACCTGGGTTAACACACTCTAACATGTCCCACATCCCCACTGCTGGACAAGGGGGGGTGGCAGACGGCTGTCAACACAACACTATCTCAAAAGACCCTGGTGTGCCTTTCCCCATTCATTTCAACTCCTGGAAAGAAATCCAGGCATGCTGGGCAGGGCTCAGGAGTCAAGACTCCTAGTCCTACTCCTGGCTTTGCTACTCACTTCCTCCAACATCTGGAGCAAAATACTTCTCTCCAGGGAAACAAACGTGGCTTTAGGGGAGCAGCTGGTTTGGAGGCTGAACTAATCCATGCTTAATCCAACACATAGAGTGCCATGGACAGGCAGTGCTAGACTGCACAAAGGGATTCTCCAACTCAGAGGAATTTGAAGCAGGGAGATTAAACGATTCCCCCAAAGGCCCCAGCAGCTCAGTGGCAAAGCACAGGCTTGAACTCGAAGCTCAAGGCTGGCGTGCCAGGCTTAAACCACGACAGCAGCCTCCACAAGAGGAAGGGCCAGCGTCCCCCGCAAGTGCCCAGAGCTGAAGAAGGCAAGGGAGGGAAGAGCCACCACAACGCACCGCAGGGTGCCCTCCAGAGGTGCTTGTTCCCAACCCCCACACTGTTGTCCTGGTGCCAGCACCCCGGACAGGGGTGAAGTGCTGTGCTCACAGGGGCTGGCTGCTTTCTCAGCGCTGTGTCCCAGCCCTGCTGCCTCCCACACTGTCCCCACCACACGAGGGACACCCTGGGGCGATCGCTGTTGCAGGGTGGGGACATCTGCATGCACCCCACCAATCAAACAGCCAGCAACTGCTCCAGCCACCTCTCCTCTCAGCCCTGACCCAGCCCATCGACCTTCCAGAGGCCAATTTTCAGCCATGATGCTGGGCAAGAGGCACTGGAGCTGCTCCTGCCAGCTCCGGGCATGGCAGGAAGCCTCACCAGGACACAATCTCCACTCAGCTCAGCGTGTCCTTGGAAAAGCTGGCTGTGGGCTGCAGGCTGTTGATCTCTCCCGTCACCACACTGCCCAACAACCACAGGAAAGGTCCAGGGTAAGCACAGTGCCAGGCCCTGCCTGACTCTCCAAAGATACCTGAGCCAGACAGAACATGGTACAGCAGCCCCATTCTCCTCCTCTCCAAAATATCCCTCCAGCTGGGATGTGATTTCCCCCTCCCCTCCAAAAGGTAGCAAAAAATGGTCACAGTGTGAATGTGCTTGACCTTTTGTCTTGGACTAATCTAATTGTGTCGTCTTTGTGTAATCAGCCGGTAAAGGTCAGTGCTGTATTTAACATGGGGGCCCTTTAGGTACTGAATTTGCCTTGCAGTGAATTAACTTGATTATATTTCTTTCAAATATGTCAGAGACCAGGTCAGTTTAACCCTCTCTGTGCTGCCTGGGCCCACCCTTTTGTTTCCAATTCTAGGAGGTGGCACTGAGGAACACTGTGGTTAGAAACACACACATGGGCTCCCTCGTCCTGCAGCCATGGCCACCACCACCACCTCTCCCACCTTCCCAACAAGTCAAATTTCAAGGGAGAGCAAGTGTGCTGTAAATCAGCCCGAAAAGTTTGCAAACCAGGACACTCCAGACCACAGGGAGGGTGGGGTCAGATTCCAGATTGAATGCAGTAGGGGGAAAAAAAAAATTCAAAAGACTCCTTTACAAACATGAACCTGTCTCGGTGGAACTCTTCCTTATGACTCCATATTGTCACAATCAAATAGGACATTACTCAAGTCCAGGTTAACGTGTCGCCTCTGCCATTGACAGATAAGGTGTTCTCAATATCCTGCAATACATTATACATTTTAGAAAGTAAGGGTCTGTGCCGCTACCAGGGGCAGTGTGTCTGAGGCGTCGGGGATGCCACGGTGTGGAGATGGGCAGCTTTCATCAGGCAGTTCAGCTCAGCTGTGCCGGGGGACTGCACAGAGGGGAAAGCAGCCTCAGCTGATCCCAGGCATACCCTTGGCCCTGAGGCAGTGGTGAGGGGCTGGACAGCCTGCCCTCCTGGAGGCAGGGAGGAGAGGCTGGTGATTTGCATCCTGCAGAGGTACATGCACAGGACATTGCCACAGGGCTCACACTGAAAGAACCACTAGGTCTGGCTTTTCTTTCTTGGCACTGGAAGTAGGGTATAAAAACAACCCTTTGCTCTTCAAACACCTCTCTCCTTCCCAAGCCTCCTGCTCCAGGCAAGGCTACTGATTGACTCCAGGGTCTCCGGCAGGTCATGGCTCATCACCTCAAGACTGCTTTCCCCACTCACTTCC
Source organism: Pitta sordida (assembly GCA_013390025.1). NCBI lineage: Eukaryota > Metazoa > Chordata > Aves > Passeriformes > Pittidae > Pitta > Pitta sordida. The sequence goes on from WEKX01015431.1 coordinate 418,848, forward strand.
CTCTGCTGAGCAACCTGTGTCTAGACGGAAAATGCCTCAGGCCTGCAGCTGTGCTGTTTCTGCCCTAGAGCAAGCTCTCATCACCCAAAGCCTCGCTGCCTTGGTCCACGGTGGCACCCACGTCAAGCCATCTGCCTGCATGCAGGATGTAGAAAGCCCTGCTGACCCCACCTGTAGCACCAAGAACACTGTCCAGCACAGAAGACAAGCCCAGAGAGCAGCACTGGGACTCGGGGGGGAACAGGCGTGTTCTGCTCCCTTGGACGCGCATGCCTGGAGGGAGGGCAGGGCAGCATCCCCAGCGCTTGTCAGGGCATCTGCGTCGGAGACCTGAGTGCTCCCTGTTCTGCCCCCACAACCTTCCTTCTCACCGAGTTGGGGGTCAGTGGTGCTCCTACTACATCAATGATCTGGTCCTTGGTATCTCCTTTGCCCTCCTCGATGCCAAGCCCTGTCTGGCCATCTGGATGGGCACCTTCCACGCTCAGGGGGCCAATGCTCCCAGCTTTGGCCAGGGCCTCGTAGCGGTGCCGTAACATCTGCAGCTCATATTCGCAGTTGGCAAAGGCTTGCTTCAGCTCGTAGAGCAGCACCAGGTCACTCCGCAGCTCATTGAACATCTGCACGATCTCCTCTGTGGGCATAGGGTTGAGGTCTAGAGAGAAAAAGGGGTTCTGTTAAACACCCAGACTCACTGCCCTTTCACTCTGACAACTATATGCCAGGAGCTTCACTCCCATCACATCCATCAGTAGCAATCACTATCATTAAGGGTTATGGACCTGAATTTCCAGGGTGTCCTCTGGTTCCAGCCAAGGACTAAGGGTGAACCCGCAAAGTCCAGGACTCAGTAAATGAAGGATGATGGAAGACACGGATAAGACCAGAGAACTGAACCTTGGTACCCACGGGTCACATGAGGGGAGCTCTGTCTTACAGAGCTGTTGTATCCACACTGCTGCAGAGTATGGAAGAGGTCCTGCTGTTTCCTACACCTTCACCAACAAGGAGTGGACAAGCTGAGCTCCCTTGTCTCTCATTGCTCTTCCCAGGGTACGACCGAGACAGAGAACTGCTCTGCTGCTGTGTTACAGGCTGTTTGTGACAGGGACTGGCAGATCACACTCTGCATTCTGCTGTACCCTACCATGCATACACACAGAGCCAGGAAGAGCTGCAAGGAGAAGAGAAGGATGAAGCTCTGCACATTTGCCCTGACAGGGCACAGGGCTGTCCACATGACTCCTTCCTGCTAGCACTGTGTTCACCCTCACAAAGCCCAGGTGTGGTCCTGCACTCCAAGGCACAGCAGGGCTGGAGCACCAGGAAGCCCTCACGGTATGTGTGTCTTGTAAGGCAGGAGCGGGGAGTCAGGAACCCCTCCTTATCCTCATGGAAAGTGAGCTCTCAGAAGCATTCACATCCTTCCCCAAGGCTTCCCTAGCAAGCACAAACAGTAACTTCCTTAGTTTTAGAGCAGAAAAGGGAAACCATCCTGGCTGAGCCACTTTCACCAGCCACAGGAGACCTTCAGAACGGCACGCAGTCTCCAAAAAACAAACAGAGCCATAAACCAGTTGACCCAAAAAACTAACAAGACTTAACCCAAGTCAGTGGTTGGGAGCAGGCTCAGTCACTAATAAGGCTTTTATTTTTCTTCTTTTTTTTCCTCTTTTCTGACTTTTAAAAATCCCTCCAGCCAAGGGGGTGGTGGGAGGGAGGGATCATCAGGTGTCTAATCAAGAGGTACTGCACGCTGGGACCTGTAATACCTGCAAACTGTACCCACTGCATGGAGAGCAGCTGCTGGCCATGGGCTGCAATTCTTCCCCTCTAGCTACGAGCAGGTATTGTACATGTTAAGTGAACCCTTCTTTCCGCTGCTCAGACATTAGAGTTCAAGAGTGAGGGATGTGTGTTTACTCGCCTTTCAGCAGAGATGCTCCAGATTTTCACACAGCATGCAACCTATAAAGGGGGGATGAACAGTCCCAGATGCATTTTGGACTTGCCACCGTGAGCAGTAAATTAAGAGGAAATGAAGCTTAAAAGCAAGTCAGGGCAGCCCTGAACAATGCACATGCCATGGTCACTAACACACTTAGAAGTACCTCTCCTGGCAAGGCTGAGATTTGCCTTCCTAATACTGTGCTGCCTCTCTTGATGGTTAAAAAGACCCAAACAAGAGAGAAACAAAGGCTCTTTTAAAAGATTTTTCTACTGGGAGGAAAAAAAAAAAAACCCTGTGTATCTTGTTCTGGCTTTTACCCTCTTTTTTTTTTTTTTTAACACATAAAATATTTTAAAAACCATTCACATACTGTTATTCAAGAAACTGGCTGTATTACTAGGGGAAAAAATAGCCCATCTCGAGAACAAAGGCTAGCTCTGTGTGTCTCTTTCTCTCTCGCGTGCCCCCTTTACTCACCTACTCCGAGTTCCATCAGCATCTGCTCCAGGGCTTTAATCTTCTTCTGTCCCACCGAGCTTGGCAGTTTCATCTGGAACACAAAGGTAACAGAGCCACACAGCTCAGAGATAGCCCTCACTCACAGCCGTCTAGTTCAAAAGGCAAGAGAGCTTTTCTTTTTATAGTGCAGGGGGAACAAAAAAAGAAAGGAAGAGAAAGGAAAATCAAGTGGTAAGAGAGGGAGACAGGGGCTGAAAGTTTTCAGACTAGGTCCGAGGGCAGGTATTGAAAAGCCCGGTCGTGAGGGCTTTTATTTTCTCTCTCGTCTGTGTGCAAGACACGCTGTTTTACAGTTTCCATGTGTCACTGAATTAACAACAAAAGTTCTTCTTGGCTTCAAACCCTCTCCCGCGGTGCCCAGCCCATCAAAGGGCTCATTTACACAGCAGCTAATGTGCAATGCTGCCCTACTTTATTCGCTTTAGCCGGCCTGATTAGACTCATGCGCTAACAGACTCACTTCTCCTTTTACCTGCTGAGCCCCAGACCTGTGGGATTCATTTACAGAGCAGGCTTTGTAACAAAGGGGAGAAACAGAGAGAGCACAGTTACTTGACTGGCGGAAGTGTGCACACACATTTACATCGGAGCTCAGGGGCTAGGTGAGAGAGGAAGCATCAGATGTGAGCTATGAAAGGGAACTGGAGCTGGCCAGGAGACGAAGAATGCATACACTTAGCAGGGTCCTTCCTCTGCATTCATTTGGGCTCTAGCAGAAGTGCTAGCTGCTCGGACCAAGCATTTATTAGATTACCAGAAACACAAACGCAGCTGGCACAATATGGCAGGGAGAACAGGTTTCCAAAAAATGAAAGCATTCAGCTATGCTAGCAGACACACCAGGAAAAAAATGATTCTCACCACCACATTGTGAAACACCTTACTGCACACAGCCATGGGCTGCCCCTCCATGTCCAGCCTCCGAGAGGTGGGTCATACCTCCACGGGATTCCCAACACCAACCCAAGTGCTCAGCAGGCCATTGAACAGCAGGAACTCAGAGCATCCTGCAGCCACCCTGTACACCACTTACTGATCAGTGGCCCAAATCTCGGCCAAAGGAACCAGGAGTCATCAACATGACTGGGAATGACCTGAAGGAAGAGACGCTCTTCACCTTAAAACTGGCCTCTCAGGTGAGCTCACTGGCAGGTCCCATGGTCACCTGAATTCCCATAAGTCACACACTGAAATTGTCCAAAACACACAGCCCAACATCAGTTTCCCAGATTAGACTAATCTTTTCCAGTGTTCCCTGCCCCAACACAAAAATGACAAGAGACACCATCTGGAACTTCTTAATTCCTCTGAAGGCAGGAATGAAGCACACACCCTCTCAAAGGGTGAAAGTACTACGCCCTGTCAGCAGCTCCACAGCTCCAGCACAGGACCTCCTGGGAAATCCTGCCTTCTCCACCACACGACTTCAGCCAAGAAACCAGAGTCCAGTTGCCACAGAGCACCCTGGGGAAATGGGTCATTCTGGTGTATGCGAAGCACCACCTGATCCTTTTGACAGATGTTATCACCACAAGTAAGACCAACAGGACTATGAGGGGAGGATTTCTAAGAAACCAGCCTGACCATGAAGATCCAAAAGGAACACTAAGGAAAAACAAAAACATGCCTCATGCAAACAGCACAGGTAAGGACTATAGGATGCCTCTTCCTTGTCTTTTTTTAACTCCAAGGATCTTTGGCTTAGAGCTGAGTTTTCTGCACAGCAGTTGATTTCATACTTCAGAAACTGAATCTTCACACAAAATTATTGTTTTAGCAGAAGAAAGACTGCCAAAGGTATCAGGCATTTGGATTTCAGTTAAGTCTTTGGTCCAGAGCCTTAACTTTAAGTAGAATTCTGATTTCTGAGCAGAACCTCGCTAAAATAGGTTTTCCCAGAAGCTCTGCTGCACAAACTACCTGCACAGGCTCTGCTGAAAAGTACTAGGACAGGGTGGAGTCCTAAGATAAAGCAGCCCAGGGCACTGTGACAGGAGATGGTTCAGTTTATTTGGTGTGTGCCACGCTGCAGCTAGCAGCAGGATGGCAACGAAGGAAAAGTCACTTCACACAGCTTAGCAGGAGGTTGAATGATTAGTTTAGAGCATTGGGAAGACATTTCTAAAAGCAAGATGCCATGGTCCAAAGAACTGTCCTGTCTCATGAGGAATCATACAGAACATATGAGATGGGTAACACCAGCTGTCTGGTGTCTGATTCTGACCTAATCAGAAGGTACTACCCTTAACTTGGGGGGGCACAAGGCGTTAACAGAGCCCAGCACGTCCCATTGAAGAGCTCTGGACACACAACACTTGTGTGATTACCACAGCCCTGAGAGTCAGTCTTCACCCAACACTGACATCATGGTCTTTGTAGCCAAAGGCAGGGTTCCCTCCTGTTAAACACCAGCTGGCAGAAGCATGCTGGACACCAAGCCAGCTTCAGGAACAAAGGACAAGAAATGTGAGAACGTCATCCTTGGCTAGGCTAGGTGGACAGACAGGAAGTCTTGGTTTGATGGTTAGAGGAAGAACACATGCTTTTCTCCTGGGAGACCTCCATTAGCTCAAGGAACTACCAGTAATACAAATTATTAAACTGGCAGTCTTCAACTGTGATGTGCACATCCAGCTCACATCCCACGGGAATCTGGTCAATGAATACTGAGCCAAGGTCTTCACTGACAATCCTGAAGATTAGAGGATGGGGCAGGGAGATACAGGACAAATGAATCTGACTTCAAAGAAAGGAACACTAGAGATGCTCAGGAGGAGCAGGTCTGTGAGTTTAGTTTAAAAACGCATCAATTAAGCTTCCTTTTAATTCAGGCAGGAGGATCTGTCCTGCAAACAGGAAGGCTTCATTGGTTTTTTAAAGCAAGAGTATATTTTAATTTTACCATCATTAAGAAAATGTTATGATTTATGTGGCTGCTGTCAGACTAATATCTTTAGAATTTAGCTGGCTAAGCCAATTCATCTCTAAGACTGATGAAGGCTGATTGCTCTCTATGCAAAATGTATTAAAACTAAATGAGCAGTCTATTAGTCAAATGCTGCTGATAATCTGTTAGCCAGGGTCTGTTAGCTGGGCTGCCTTGTTGCAAGAGAATCCCTCATGCCCTGTACAGCTCTGAAAAAGAAGAAGCTTACTTCAGAAAGCCCTTCTATGTTTTGGTCTTTTAAGCAGATGTCCAGAGAAGCACCAGAGTGCTTCAAGTCGTAGTCACTTGCCCTCATTCCCAAAGAATGAGGCAAATCCCAGGGAGCACAAGTCTCAGCCAATGGCCTAGAGAACAGCTCTCTGTCTCAAGATGGATGCACTGGGATATGTGGCTTCTGTAAGCCATATCTCTGCATTAATGGAAACACCACTCCAGGCAATCTTCTTGCTTGTACCATAGCTCCTGGGATGTTCTTGGTGTTGTCATGGGTGCAGTTCTCTGCAGGGGCTGAGGAAAGTTATATTCCTTGGAGAACTCTGGTGAGCAACCACAGCTTCCAAGGTGAATGGCATTTGCCCTTTCTTTCCTTCCTCATGGTAGACTATTATTGTTATTTATTATCTTTAAAGATCCCATATAATAATAATAATACCTGAGAAACAGATTGCTCCCATCAGAAAACTGATTAGCTGGGATTTTTGAGGTTACTATATTTTGGATGCTCTTCTCCTTTGACAGCCTTTCCCTACAGCCCTCTTTGCAACACCAGCCTGTGCTTATAATTACACAAACACAGCTTTTGATTTAAGGACTGTAATCCTTTGTCCCTGCTATAAACAACCTGCATTAAACACCTGAACTATGTGTACCAAGAGAAAAATAAATAAAGAGCTGCAGAAAATAGTGTGAGTCAACACCACAAAGCCACAGTATCGGAGAGGAGCCTGGGATACACAGCTACTGCTGGCATGCGCTTGGCCTGGGAGGCACGGAGTGCACCAGTTCAGATGACCTGCTCTGTTCTGCCCCCCAAGGAGGAGGACACTGGGAGTTGGGCCACACACCTTAAACAGGTCCAGAACAAAGCACCCCAGACACCTTCACAGCAGGGGCTGAGACCAGGGGTGGGCCCTGAGCAGTTCAATTTCTGTAGACGGTCTCACCACGGAGTAAGTACCCTTGAGGTTTGGCATGATACAGGATTTTTATTTAATGTTCGAGGCATTCTGCCAACAAAACCTTGCTAATTCACACTAATGACTAGGAGACATACTGCAAATTAATTGCTAATTGGCAAAATTCATTAAATCAACAAACAGGATAAGAAATAACTGAAAATACAGCCTCCCCAAACAGACTCTGTTCATTTATTTTTGTGTGCCATTCAGTTTTCATGATTTATGCTAATACTTTTAAGCATAGTTGTAAGTGTATTTGAATCTATTTTACTAGAGTAACAAAATCTAAGGAATAGCAGAGCTTCCAACACCGTCCCCTGGTGTGTCTTACAGCATCCCCACCTGGCAGGTAGAGACTGTCATGGGGATCTGCAGTAGGAATAGAAGAGGTCATTCAGCTCAGTCCCTCAAGTGCTTGTATCTGTGTGGTCACCTTATATGTCCTGCTCTCCATTCATCACTTTCTTCATAAATGCTCCTTTTCTGTTACTCACAACTTCCCAGCCCCACCCCCAAAAATCCTCTTATTGTACCCAAACCCTTTGTTTGGTATTGCCGAAATACAAGGTTTTGAAAATTAATCAATGGTTGTTTGAAAATTTCATGTCTTCTCCCTGATGCTGCACTTCATTTTAATTCAGTTTTCAGACAACCTTTTCCTTAAAATCAACCTTCCCCAACCCTAAACAATATGACTGTCCTAAAATCGTTACTCCTAAAATCTCCACACATCTGACCTGTGCCTGTACAGCTGTAAACCATGGTTTTATGCACCCGTACCAGTATTGTTCAGCATTATAATACAGCTCACTGACATTGAAAACCACCTTGTTTGTGGATTTCAGCAGTAAGAAAACTTTCTCATTAGGCACTTTCTTCATGGATATCTTTAGACTACTGAATTGTTTAGTGGGTTTCCAGGAAGGAGTGTTAAATTTTCCGATGAATAATGTTTTTTGCATTTTCTGCCTGAAGGTCAAACTTTCCTGGGCTGCACAGCTCTACCTGCAGGAGCACAGAGCCTCCACTCCCTGCACAGTTTTAAAACTCAAGGGAAAAAGGAACCACATTAAGCACTTTAGTCTTAGCGCTCTGGAATTTTAAAGTCCCCAACAGAGAAATTCAATTTTGGATATGAATGTCCACATTTCTGAAACTCTGAAGTGCTTCACTGCTCGGAACTCAAGTGCTATAGCGGAAGGCGGATGGGTAAGAGCAATGGATGTATCCAAAAATTAGAAAAGTTTGAAATTGCACAAGTATTCTCAGCCTCGGTGAATGTGCATGCTTCCCTCTGCCCAAGTTACAGCCACGGAATCTACGCCGGACATCTGTGCCTGCTGAAACCAGGATCTGGAGAGGTAGAAAGAAGGAGTAATACCACTGTGCCATCTCTACTATGCTATGTAAGACATTAAACACGCTGCCATCTCTCTGGGGTGGTACATGACCATCAACTTGCTCCATGAGTGAAGCTTAATGCTAAATAAACCAATCTTTTTAAAAGAAAACATTGCTATAATAACTTGTGTAAACGGTTATCTCATGTTTTTTTCTGGACTGAAGTTAAACCTTACAAATTCCCAAATCAACTGTGCAAAAATACAAATACAGTACTTGAATCATCCCACTAAATTAGATCAGTTTTACGCGAGTATACCTAGTGAAAGCTTTACCAAGATGAGGAGGTCCAACAGATTCCAGGGAAGCACAGTACATGCAGGCATATGGCAAAGTAGCAGCTCACTGATCCTATCAACATTAATGCCTCATTATTCATCCACAGCACTGATTCAAGTGCTAAAGCTAAGAAAGAGTTTCTAAAGGAACCAAAGGTCCCGGAGCATCAACGTCTCAGCACGATGGGTTTTCACCAGTGCAGGCAAAAACATATTAAATGTATTTATACTTCTCTCACCCTTTCTTCTCTAGGAAGGGGAGGTACAGAATGCTTTGACACAGCACAAGTCGCATAAAATTCAAGTTACTTGGAATCCACTCAGTGATGACTGAGGATGTGAAAAGCACCAGCTTTCTCCCAGCTGGACACACAGGTTGTGACAAGAAACAAGACACCTGAGAAGACAAGAAGAATTCACCCCTTGCCAGGACTGCCTGCCATTTAGAAGACTGTCATCTCCTGGCAAGCAAAGTATTATCTGACCCTTACCAACCCCGAGACTCCCTGCCCTTAAATACCTTCTGCTTTAAAAATATGTAGTGTAAGCCTGTAAAACAAATGCAAAAGGACTACAGAAAGTGTTTGTGCAAGAAAAAATAGGAAAATACATCGTGGAGAAGGAAGAACTGCACAGGACATTTTTACCAAGGAGTGTTTTATGCTAAAAGCACATTACTAGAACAACACTATGGAATTTTGCTTTAAGCAGATGTGCAGATTCCCCCTGCAGTCCTAGCCCTGCCAGTCACTACAGGCACGGAGACAAAGCTGAGATCTGTAGAGGTGTCTGCAGAAAATGGGAATGGCTGCAGCCCCTGGGCTGCGTCTGACTGAAAGAATTCAAGAGCACAGAAGCTGTGCTGTGATCACAGGGAGGGCCCTAAGGCAGGCCACAGGAGGCAGAACTCCAAGGATTCTCTGGCATAGTATGAGAATGGTATGTAAACGTCCAGATCAGACACAAGAAACTAGCAAAACACGCTTCTAGTCAAGAATTGATGATGCTTTTCTCTTAAATAATTTAACTGAATCTACACTTGTATAAATCCAAACAACCATAGTGACTAATTATAGTCTGATCATTATATTGGTTACCCTAATGAAAGAAAAAAGTGATATATATATATGGAGCTCTGCACAAGTTGCATACAATAAAATCAGTTGATGAATGGCACCCAGGACTGTGTCACTATGGCACATAGAGGTAGTAAAAGCTTCTCAAATTGGTCCAGGGCTGAGAGACAAAGGTCCATGACGCTTTGTGCTGCACAGACACTGTTTGGTACTGGATGATTCAACAGAGGCAGCAACACAGTGTGTCCCTTCCAGAACTACAACCTATTTTAAAGGCTTCATTCCTGTACCCAGAGTGCTGTCTTTATACCTGACAGCCTACTAAGGCTTTGGTCCCGATGCTCTCCCACTGCAATGACCTGCATGAAAAAGGTGACAGATGCATTTTCTTTCAGCAATTTAACATTAAGTGCCTTTCAGTTTAGCTACAAACAAGAATGGAGGGAGAGAAGTGCTGCATTCACCTCCTCTACTTCATTCAAGATTTCATATCCTTTGCTGCTCCCTTTAAAAATAAGTACACCAATATTTTCACCTTATTTCATTCTCTACGGGCAGGAGTTTGATTAGGAAATGCACCAGCACTCTCTTGGCCCTAATTAAAGGGCATGTGATACAACAAATAGATGGCAATGCCACAACATAAATTCGATCCAGCCTGCATCATTTGTTCATATCTTTTACTCACAGAAATGAGACTACTGCTTTCCCTTCCTCACCTCTGTCAGGCTCCCCATGGAAATTACTCTCACCCACTCTCCTGTAGAGTGCAAAACATACAACTTCGCTAAGGAAAAATTGCTAACAGAGGCAACGAGCACATCTCAGCTAACTAATCCACGGGATGTTCAAACCTGGAAACATAAACTTTCCTACCCAATATGGGTGTGCTGATCTCCATCAGATTCATGTCAGGATGCCTTGGAGTGCAATCAATACAAAACAAATAAATTATTAATTGCTCCAAGTAATTAAATTTATCAAATCCAAATAAAAATAACTGATACCTTATAGAACTGCTTCCAAAGCTGAAGCTCTAAAGGGGCAGTATTGATCACAAGACAGACAGATGTTTCACATGTTCACAGCCGATGAGGTCTGGGTTTGCATTAATGCCAGGGAAGGAACAGAGCCAAGAGCCTCTGATGCAGAGTACACAGGCAGCGTAGCGTGCTTGGCCATTTAATTATGGGTCAGATCAAATACAGAGAATAAATATGTCTAAACACACACATACAACCCCATCTTCCTCTAGAAAGATCATTGGACTTGCAGTGAGCACTTAGCTCTCACTCCAAGAAAAAAAACAAAACCAAGGGAAAAACTCACACACAGGCTTTTCCCTGCCAACCAGAGTAAATTCTTATTCATTAATCAGTGCTTGAAAAGTTCTCAGCAGGCTACTAAATATTTAAAATCTGGTAAGTGTGAATATTTGAATCAATGGGTACTAAAGCTCTACTTATAACTTTCCTTCCTCTACTTCTTTCTTAATTTGTTCAACTGGCAAATTGTCTACAAGATCCCAGCTAGCAGATGGAGTCAGGCTGGAAGCGATTTCTGAGGAGTCCAGCTTTGAATGACTAAGCTGGAGCATCCTTCAGTCCTTTCTGCAGACTGAAAACTCTACAAATTCCTTTTCATCCTAGAGTTTTGTCTTGTTTCCAGGTGAGACATCACTCAGTCAATTCTCTTCCAGTTCCTTTGTTTCCAAGTCCATGACAATGAAGCAAGGACACAGACAAATCCCTCAAAATGCAGGAGTGGGGGCAAACATCCACCCTTTTCTATGCATCACCTTCCTTCTTAAAAGCACTGCTTAACAATTCAACAGCATTACCAAAATCATAAGTTTGAATTCACAGATAAGGCCAAGAGAGAAGAACAACTTAAAACACAGTGCAGAGATGTCAAGTATGACAAAGTCAAGCACTTTGAACACAATAAAGTCAAAGACCAAGGTTAAACTTAAAAGAAAGCTGAACATGACATCAAACAGAAACACAGCAGTGAAATCAAAACAAGATCAGCTCTGCCCCACAGAAGTAACACGATGCCCAGATCACAAACTGTGGTTACTCCTGGTTTGTCTGGGTTCTGGAAAAGATTCAAGTTCAACAGTTCCCATTTTCCTTTCCTTCAGGCAGATCCTCAGCAAAGCATTCCCTCCTCATAGCTCCCTGTTTTTCCCTTAGTCTCATTCTCACCTTTCCCTGTTCAAATTCCTTACCCATCTCTCACTTCCTCTGGCTCTTTGGCTGTCTGCCCTCACAGCTGAGCAGACCTGGTGTAACAGGACATTTTACAGAAGTAATGCTTACGATTAATAATACATTTCTGGTGCTATTCTCATAACACTGGTTTATTAACAGCAAAGGTAAAGAAACTCTTGAAAGGTTTACCCCTTTCCAAAATATCTGCTGCTGCCTCCTGTTCTCAGTGGCACCCAGGCAATACACTGCCTTGAATTTAGACAAAGCTTTTCATAACGCCCAATTTCCCATTGCCTTAAGAGAAATTTGCAGTCTGTGCTGTCAGCAAGCCGAGGGGAAATCCCATGCAGAGCAAGGGCACGGGGGCTGTGGCCTTCTTTGCCTGTGGCCACAGCCCCATGGAGAACAATGGGAGACTGAAGCCACTCTGATAGAAGGTAGCTTGTCAAACTCACTGCAGATTACTCTTCAGCGTCTGCTGAAGGAGAAACTTTCAGTTATGAAGAATAATGGCTGTAAGTGACCATTAATCCTAGGGGGAAAAAAAATAGTCCACAAATTCAGCCTGTCCATAAGATTTTGTAAGCTTTAATGACAGGGGGAATTTGAAAAGCCAGGGTTATTGTCATAAAAACTACTGGGAACAAATTAAGTTGAATACGGATTCCTAACTTTTTCTTCAAGGACTCATTTCTATAAATTAATTTTAACTCAAGATTTCAGATTAATTGTAAATCCTCAGAAAAAAAAAAATATTTAATCAAAGAGTAAGTGCTATTATCCTGGGGATGATATGGTACATTTTTCACACATGACAGAGGTTGAGCCCTGATCTCAGTGCAAAATCCAACTTCGTCTAACCAGGAAGATGTAAAGTACAGTAGCAAAGTACAAAATAAAGGAGAACAATAGACGCCTATTCTAAAGAGTGAGGAAATCTAAGTCCTCAGGCAAAAGAACTTACTGCAGGATGTCTCAAGCTTTTAGAAATCATTTTCCAATGTGCTAAGGACAAAACATCTTACACTAAATGTTACCAGAGCACGGGTTTCCAGCACTTCATCCCAGTTCCTCGCTTAGTCCCAGTCAACTCCCACCCTGATCAATTTCAAACCACTGGAGTGCACAGGGTTTGCCACAGGAATCCCACAAGTAAAATTATCTGGATTAGCATGGATTGTCAACTCTACACCATTTAGCACTTGTTACCAGTTCAAAAGGCCCATACCGACCTCATGAAATGAATTCCCCCTGTCATGCATCTGTGAAGCGAGTCTAGTAACTCCTGTTTTAAAAACAGGGAAGACTTAGATAAGGAAGTCACAAACGAATCCATTTTGCTGGGTTAGAGGTAAGTTTCACATTTTCAAACAGCAAAGTGTTGTTTTTTCACCTAGACCAGTGATTTACCATTTTTTAATTCACAAACCACCAGTACTTCCAATAACAGCATTTATCTCCTTAAAAATTTCAAGCAGAGCATAGAAAGTTGCTCCAGGTCATTCCAGGAGCTTGGATAGTGCAGGCTAAAAGCCACTGAATCAGACTGCCATGCTTCGGCTTACCACTGCACTTTGTGAGCATTAAAGTGAACTGATAAAAGCATGTAGCACCCATTTTCGTGAAGGCTGGGATTTGAATTGCCTGTTTGGCACACAAGAAGGCTGCTGGCTTTGCCAGATGGTTCCATCATTGATAGGTTATTGCTCAGCTTATCTTCCAGAGTGGGCAAAAAAAAATAGAAAATATTAACCACCACTTATTAGTTTTCAAAATCCAAATCAATCTCCATAAATTACTCTATTTATCTTAGTGCTGGAGAACACATCTACACATCTGCCACGTCTCCATAACTCTCAACACATGCACTACAGTCTTGCTTGTCTCTTGACTGTGATTTCCTCAAGGCTGCAGCCCCTCACTCAAACAGGCTGCCTGCAGATGGTGGCATTTGTACACTCCGGGGTCCCTCAGCAGTGACCTTGCTGAGGCATCCTGCCTCTAACATGCCCGTGCACCTGTATGTCAAAGCAGCATGATCCCAAACACATTTCTATTAACAGCCCCAGGCTGTTCCCAGCATGATCTGAAACTATTTTCACATCAAAAGAACAGTGAATAAAAACAGTCTTTTAAATTACTATGCCAAGTGAGGGTGCCAGGTAAGGAACCTACTTATCCAATTTTGCTGTAATAAAGCAACTAAATATTATTTTATTTGTCTAAGGAGGAAAAAAAAAGTTCTTGTACTGGGCACACAGGATTTTGCTGTCAAAACTCCTCTGGAAACATTCAGTCAGCCAAGCAGGTTTAACTTACTCAATATTCCAAAACCTGTGGCTAAAAATCCACTTTAGTACAGTGGTGAGTGTCCCTGCCTCTCACCCAGGAGATCAGGGTTCAATTCCCCCTAGGGAGGCAGTGGTGCTGTTTAAGAGTTGGACTCGATGATCCTTGTGGGTCCATTCCAACTCAAAATATCCTGTGATTCTGTAAGAGGCAGGTGTCAAGTCTTGCTGATACAAGAAAACGATACAAGAACAGCAAGAAAGGTCTTTTATCAGGAATATCTCTGCAACAGAATGAACAGAAAAGCTTTTAAAAAATATTTTCTACGATAATGGAAATAGAAAGGCTAAAAATTTTACGTGTTTATGTGTCTTCTTTTTTCAAGACACAACCTGAACATCCAGTTCTTAAAGATGATCTTCAAGGTCCGTTCCAACTCAAATCACTCCAAAAGCACCTCTTGGCCATTAACACATGTGCTCTATGAGGCCTATTCGTTTTGGCTGTGAGATCTGTGTGGACAGACAGCTCCACTTGGGTCTGTCTCACACGTGTCCAACAGCAGAGCAAGCACAACAGTAACAAACATCAGCAGGTTCAGGTGCCTCTGCAAGGCAATGAGCTGGCTTTCACAGTGCCAGCATTCCAGGTTTCTGAGTCTCCACATTTATGGAATTCCTTTCTTATTTTAGAGACAAGAACTTGACTTTGTTTAGCTATAAAAGGAGAACAGATGAGGAGAGAGACAGGCAGACTGAAAGACATTAACGGAGATCCCATGGGACCAGGACAACAGCCTACCCTCTGGCTTCGCAGCGTGACACCTGCAGATTTGAAGTCAGGAAACTTGATGCCAGCAGTCTCAGGAACAGCCTGAAAGAGACCGAAACAGGATGTGTTGATGGAGGAAACACAACATTTCATACAGAAACTATCTGAAGGGGAAACACTGCTTCCTATGACAGAGAACCACCTGCTACAACCATGTGTCAAAGCTGAGGCAAGAGGAAAAACCCAAGCAACGGGATTCAGTGGGAAAATCCCAGGCAATTCAGTGAGAAAAATACCCTGGTTCAATATATCTTTGGAAAACTCAAGAATTTTTGGCCAGTTGGCTTGAATGCATTGCTCTGTACATACACCTACCCATCCACACAGAAAGCCTCATAATAAAAGGTATTCATATATATTTGCCCAATATTATCCTTATCTAACTTAGACCCATTTCACTGACCAAAACAGCCCAGAACTTCCCTAAATCTAGGCTTTTGACTGCAAACTCTCTAAGGAATGAGCTCAGAAACCTCTGATCTGTACAGACATGATCCCACTAATGAGGATGCAAGGACTGTCTCCCTCCAGGGAGGCCTGCTTTTCATACGCATTTTGCCATTTGTCCACTCATTAGACACTTTCCTCTCTTACTTCATATTTTAAGCAGAGCAATAAAATGCAGCACATTGCTAATGCTGTTGCTGCCAACAGTGGCAAACTTTTAAACTATCAGCCCAGGCTATGTGCAGGGCCCTGTGCAGTGAACGGTGTGGGATCTCCTGAATGGGTCAGTGATACTCATGATTCAATCTATGAATAGCCACAACCTCTGCAAAACACACGTGCAATCATGTCTTCCCAAAATGAAGAATCACCTCAAACCTCCCGATTTCTTTGGAGGTATTGTTTGCCTTGCTGCTCCCACATTTCTCTGCAGAGAGGCCCTGAAGCTTGCTCTTTGTTTGTTCCAGACAGGGCTCAGACAAGCAGGGCTGTCCCATGATCACAAGAGATGCTGAAAGGCAGTGACTCAATTTCTCAAGTTCCCTGCCAGTGACTCTCACATCTCTACCAGCTATGCCTATGTCCTGGTCTTGAGTTAGCCGGGAATTAAGATTATTAAAGTTATCTGTTATCAGTCCAATAAAAACAGGCCCCAGGATGATATTCCTAAACATGACCATGAATGAAAAAGTATTCTCTAAATACCAACAGGGCTCATGAACTAGCAGAGATCACTTTGATCTTTGGTAGGATATAGCTTCCCTCCTTGCCTTACTAGAGACAAACAAGGCTGCAATCTAAAACCAATCCTCTCAGCTCCCTTTGGATGAAGGCAGGCTTTCAGACTGCCCGAACTGTGCCCCTCAGCCTGTTGCTGAACACCCTGACAGAAGCAGTGTGGGTAAATCAGCATCGCTGCCTCAGCCAAGCCAACTCTGACTGCACTCGGCGCACAAGCAATTAAATGGGATCCTTTGCCTCACGTGCCGGTACAGCCTGTACATGCTGTAAACGCTTCAACCTCAATTGACTCTTTGGTAAATGATTTTCCTTTGTTGAAATGATGCTGATGCAGCTCCCGATTCAAATTCTTAGTTAAAATGCAATTTTTTTCTTAACATTTCCCGGCTATAGTTGGTAATTGACTCCTAATGGACTCTGTCATGGTTGAAATGATGCTAGTACAACAACAGGAACTGCTTCTCTGCCCACCCTGGCGTGCCTATCCACTGCATGCCTGAAGACAGGCACCAGCCAACATTTAGGAGTGGACTCCCTTGCCCTGGTCTCCTCAGCATCTTTGCAGCCTCATTCTCTAGCCCTCTTCTTTTACTATCTGCTTTCTTAAGAAGGAGATATACCAGCCATGGCTGAGCTTTCCCAGATCGATCCTCAAGGGAATTCACTGCACAAGGTACCCAGTGATACTATATCCATCACACAGCAGGGACACACATGGGACACAACACACCAAAAGGGTGTTTTGAGAAAGCAGTAGCCATTATGCACAGTTCAAGCAGTAACTGTCTAGCATTCACTACTTCTCTCTCCTTCCTGTACAGGACCTTTTGGAGAAAAAGGACATAAGTGCTCTCTGTTCACAAGGTAGAGGGACAGGAATTCCCAGTGATTCACTGGAAACATCTGCAATTTTTTTAACAGCCCTTTCTCCTGAAAGCGTTGGTTTTAGATCAGTCCATGCTGTCCCCCTCTTTCCAGAAAGGGAAACTGAGGTAGCATCACATGTGAACTGAAACCTGTGTTCTGGGCTCCTTACACTTCAGCTCAGCTTGGGAAGAAATACCAGTAGCTCCCAGAATACAAGAGTCCCAGAGCAGGGCTGCTCTGATCCCAGCTGAGGATCAGGAGAGGGGCATGTACTGAGCCTGGAAGATGCTGCTGAGACTCAGGAGATGGAGAGGAAAGGAAAATCTAAACTAGAAAAAGAAGGCAGGTGAAATACAATGGGTCTGTGGGCCAATGCTACACAGCAGTAACAGAACACACTTAGGAAAAGCAGGGAGACAGATGCTTCTCCTTGCCATGAATCGCTGGCATCACTTTATCTCATTTCTCAGTGAGGGAAAGAGAAACAGGACTTAAACCAGCATTTTTCATATGGGAGAGAGAAAGAGAGCAACCACAGGACACTGACAATGCTTGTATTACACTGAACTGCCTTCCAAAGACGTAACCAAGAAACATCTGCCAGAAGGCAGCCAGCAGTTACTGTCCCTGCCCAAAAAGTGCCTGATCCCTGTAGGATTGCTGAAGAAAACATGTTACCCACCCAGAGCATAAACATGGGAAAGAAAAAAAAACAAAAAAGAAAGAAGATAAATTTTTACAGGCTTCTCTGTCTCCTTCTTCTGTGGCAGCTTCTTCTTGGGAGCCTTGCGCTCGGCACGCCTCTGCTCAGTGGTGGTGTCAGCAGCTGTGATGAGCTTCTGCAGGTCTTGCGTTCTCTTTTCTCTCTCTTTCTTCCTGGTTTCAATTTTGCGGAGCTCCTGGATGAGGTATTCTTCTTCTGCCACCTGCAGACCAGAGCAAGTCAAAGCAATCAGGGAGCAGAGGAAGCCTGGCAAGTCAAGGGGGCCATCTACCGATACCAGTTCTGCCCGGGGCCCGCTAGAGAACCATACGGATTTGTAAAGCACTTCACGCTCCATAACCTTGTCCTGCGGCCATAGCAATGCCATTCGACAATGTGAGAGGTGCTGTATCACAACATCCATGATGCACCCCTCACCAGCATCCATAAATGATGAATCCCATCTCCAAAGAGACCCAAAGCACAGGCAGATGGGTAAAAAAGCCCAAATACACTGTAGCAGCAAATGCAGCGTTGTGAAAAGCTGGCTCTCCTCCCCAGACACACCATCCAAAATCTAGAGGACTTATGCCTACTACTGACACTGTCAACAGGGGAAGGACAAGCAGAGTAACTACACACATGAACTTCTCCTTAGAGGAAACTATACTAACTGGAAAAGGATGCTCTCCTCCCAGCCTCTGGGGAACAGAGTTTATTAACCTCTAAACTCTGGGACCATTTCATGACTTCAACAAAGATGAAACTGAACATACAGATTTTACAGTCTTTGATGTTTTCTGGCAAGATATTTACTCCCAATGGAAGAATTCTCTCCTCACATGACTCTGGGACTTTTAAGGACATTGATCTGAGAATTTGTTTCTACCCAGAGGACTAGTCCACTAAGTGTCACCAAGGTCCTGGCAGTTACCAGAGACCATAATTCTGCTCACATAACCCTTTCTCCTGTATAGTCAGATTTCTCAGTTATTGTCCTTTTAGACCCCTTAAAGTGACATGAACCCAACAACTCTCTTGTGGTCCAGCCTTTCTTCCCCTTTCCCACCCTCTGGCCTATATCATGCATCTACTGATTCAACAAGAAAATCTTTTGGGCCAGCGATACTCTCTTCCCCAAGTTACCTGCTCTGGTGTCCTATTGTAAAGCCTTTCCAGTTGTTCCTTCCTTCGTCTCTCATGGCCAGCATCAAAGACTGGGATTTTCAGGTCTGTGCCTGGAGCTGCACGAATATTAGCCAGCTTGGCACAGATGTGGTAATATCGTTCCTTCAGGTCCTCCACTGACCTTTTCTGTGGAACACATCACAGGAGGACAACATTACAGAACTACCAAAGCAACACCTGAGTGTTCCTTAGGTGCAGTAGCCACTTAAGACTGGCACAGGAAGCTTTGCCAGTGCGGGTGGAATGCCAGAGAAGGAGTTTCTCCGTGAGCTGTGTGAACTGCTTGACATAGATTCACAGCTACTGCTTCAAAAACACTGACCGAAGGGTCCCACAATTCTGCTGAGGTAAAACATGGCAGGGAAGCATCCCCAGATCAAAGGATGCAAGGAGAGTTGAGAGGAGAAAACCCTTGAGAAGGAAACTGCAACAAATGTGCAAGAGGTCTCCGAGCTGCTCCAGACAACGGTCATTCAAGTCACAACCAAGAAGATACCAGCGCAACAAGTCATTCCCCATCATTATATGGAGTCTGAGCTGTGTTCCATTAACCCAAGCACCAAAGATGTTCATGCCTCTCAGCTGGGCAGACTCTTGTTATTTCACTTTGCTACAGGCCCTTCATGTGAACATTTCAGAGGGCAACAAAAAGCTCCAGCACGTGGAGCTGTTCTGTAGGAGTCACATCATTCCCTGTGTCACCAGGAAGTATGGAACCAGTAGTTACAGGAGATTTACAATCAGGGTTGCATTTTCAGATCACTGATGGCCCCTGTTTCACAGCAGAAGTGATGGAAATACTCATCAGGTCACACCATAAGTCAGGACTAGCAGCAGGGAAAAGTCTCAGTCACCAGGGTTCATTAGCAGATCCCTCTCCAAGGGCCTAAACTGGAATCCAAAACACCTAGCCTGCTCAGCTAAACAAACTCCCCAGCTGCCCTATCTTCAAGGAACAACGAGCTGTTCTCCTGGCAGGTGCAAATCTTCTAAGTTTCTAATAAAACACAACAGGGAATGAGCACAAGTCACAGCGGATTTAATTACAAACCAAGCAAGCAGTAATGCCCTGTGCTGGAAATTCAATATTCCTTGCTGCCAATAATTCATTATTTTCCCCTAATTAAGTTGATATAAAGGGTAATTTGCTCTTTTAAGTGCAGAAACCCCTGCACATGCCACAGCAGCAGGTTTCTAGCAGCACCTTGGCCCCTGGAACTCACCTTGAACTGCTGGTGATCATAGCGGTCGTGGATGACCACAAAGCGCAGATCAAAACGCCGAGCCAGGTCAAAGAGGTGGTCTGTCTCAGCTTTGGTCCACGCATCATCGTGGAGATACATCTGGTACTCCTGCTCTGAGTAAACAGGTACCTGCACTGTCTGTGTAGAGAGAAGAAAACCACGGTAGCACTGCCCTCCTCACTGCCAGCTGGTAAGGGCCAAGACACCTGAGCACAGCACTGACAGGAGGGGGCCGCCAGGACCCCGAGCAATGAGTCCTGGCAGGAAACAAGACGAGCAGCCAGAGGACTTTACATGAAGCAATGTGTGATCCCAAGCCATAAACATGACATTCTGGGGAGCTTACTAGGAACTACTGCCTGGGAGGCTGAAACCCATTTCAAGTGCTGACTACCACAGGTAGAGGTCAGCAACTCACATCCTGGCTGTAGGTTTCAAAATTATCAGGCCAACACAACAGTGAAACCAAGGTTCAGCCAGCCTTCCTGCATTCCTCCCATACAGCAACACCAAAACCTTGGCATAAACTGCTCTGAGAGTTGACTCTTTACTTGGGTTGGGACACGCTCACTTGTACGGGAAGAACAGGAAAGGCAAGGAGCAGCAGTCCCCAGCCTTTAGCACACCTTCTGCTTTGATACTCAACCTACTCCTTTCATGTTTGGTGCAGACAGTACCACGAAGATCTGAAGGGCTGACTACTGTACAAATGAGGACCATAAACTTGGCAAACAACTTTGTCTCCCTGTTTCCCATCCAGCCTTTCTCCAGCAGAGATGTAGGGCCAAACAACTCCCCAACTCTCACATGGCCCAGGTGCCTAAAAGGCCAAGCCCACATCACTGTCCCCAGCCTGGAACTGCTCTGCAGTGGATCTATCCAGAACACAAGGATCACATGAGTACTAAAGGAACAGCAAAAATACTTACTACATTAGGGGAAATCCTGGCATGTGGTAAAGAAAAAGCATAAACAAGCCTGTGCTTCCCTCCCTTACCCCTTCCCACCACTCCTGTGGTGAAACTGATCAGCCTGAGCAGGACCTGCCTCCACAAGAAAACATGGTATTTGAGCAGCACATGTGCTTCAAAACCTCTATGGCCTCATGTCCTACACTAGGAAAGTCATCCTCATGAGCTCCACACACCTCGGAGAAGCACTTCTGAGCCTCCAAGTAACAGACACTTTAGGTCTACTGCCCTTCTTCCATCACTTAAGACACAGAAGCTTAAAGGTGAAGCATGTCTCTTGGGGAAGCACTCACTGCACCTCAACCTTCAAGTACCACTTCCACCAGGAGCAACACCATCCACCATAAGGATATCCCATCATGACACAAAATAATTTCTAGAGTAGCACACACACAGGAGATGAGCCAGAGGAGCTCTTTACAGTGGAGGGAAGGCAAAGGTTGCAGATGCCTCATCAGACAAGAGAATGCAACAAGAGCAAAGACACTTCCAAAACACTTCCTCAGTCTCCACTCACAGCTGCTCAGGTGAGAACCACTGAGAAGTGAGAAGGTGGGAACAGATGGAAAGCTTGAGCCAGCCACAGGATGGCTGTACCTTCAAATGGAATGTAAAGATGAGAAGGCAAATATGACTCCCAGAGAGGGATTTCCAACAGACATTGACAGTGTTTCAGTTGCACAAGAATACTGGCAGGAATACCAACTACAGCACTACTGATCCCTTGTCAGGAAAAATGAACGAGGATGAGCAATGGGGTGGAGAACTTGACTTCCTACAGCAGACTGGAAGAGAAAGCAGCCTAGCAAAGGAAGTCTGAAAGGGAATCTGCAGGCTTCAAGTATGCTAGATGAAATGAAAGGAATACCCGTGGGAAGAAAAGAACAACTGAAATAAGAACAAAGCAATTGACTTGCGAAGAAAAAACAATTTAACATGGAAAATTTAACCTGGAAATGAAATGGAGCACAGACAGCCTGGAACAGCTTCCCAAGGAAGCACAGGGGCAGGAAAAGCCAAGTGCTTTTCAAAAGGAGCTTGATCAGTTTATGAAAAGGACTGGATGGTGGCAGAACCTGAAAGAGCCAAGAAGACAATTCAATGGCACAGAAAACCTCTCTCAGTCTAACATAAGCTCACACAATGATGAACATTAAATCAGCTGAAACTGCTCAGGATCCTGGAGCCATGAGACAGCTCTGTAAAACAACATCAGCACAATGCCTAGTAGTGGTGAAAAGAAAGTACCCAGGAAAAATTATGAGGGAAACAGAGAAACACAGCCCATGTACAAACCCACCTCTCGTAAGTCTATTCATAGCCCACCTATTTCGGAAGAAAGGATATTTGAGAACAACAAAGGTTGAGACAGTGCAAAGAAGGGCATGTCAAATTACAGAAAACACAGTACACAGCGAGCACAACTTATTACATTATGTAACAAGAGATCTCAGAGGCACTAAATGAAATCTCAAGGCAGCAGTTTGAAATGAGCAGAAGAAAGCACCTTTGCACACCACAGAAAATTAACCTGAAGAACTCATTACCATGGGACATTCACAAAGCAGCTTTCTGCCCTGAACATACCCAGCAAGAATTATTAAACACAATTCCAAGTTAAGAAACCTTTAAGTCAAAGGCCACCAGAAGCTCAAAAAAAATACATTTCCCCCATTCTCACGCTCTTTCTCTAAGCCTTTACTGATGGTACTGATGGTAGCCAGAAAAAGAGTATCAGCTCAGAGAGGACCTTGCTCTAATACCACCAAAGCTGCTTTTATGCTCCTATTTCACACCCTGAAACAAGGCTCAGTGTACAAAGTGAAACCCAAATTTACATTTTGGATCTCATGGTGAAGAGGAGGTATTTCGTTTGGAGGCTGGAAGCACAAGAAAAAGGGAAAGCAACTGAGCAGTAACCCAGGCACTGGGTTAAGGAGCTCGAGCAACCAACAGGACAGACTACACAGGAAAACAGGCTCAAGCCAAGGACAGCGAGATTCAGGAAGCATTATCAAGTGTATGAGAAAAAACTCACTAAAGAGTCTGGAAAAGTAAGTAAGGTTCCTCTGACACAGAAGACATCTGCAAATACTTTATCAGAGCCTTCAACCTTCTTAACTACAGAACCACATGGGTAACAACTTGCCCCTAATATTATGTATTATGCTCTCTACAACTACCTTAGGGGAGGTTGTAGCCAGGCAGTGGTCAGACTCTTCTCTCAGGTCCCCAGTAACAGAACGAGAGGACACAGCCTTAGGCTGCGTCAGGGAAGGTTTAGGCTGGATATTAGGAAAAACTTTTTCACAATGGGAGTGACTTCCCATTGGAATAGGCTGCTCAGAGAGGTGGTGAAGTCACCATCCCTGGATGTGTTTAAGGAAAGGCTGGATGACATACTTAGTGACATGGTTTAGATGATAAGTTGGTGTTGGGTAGGTTGATAAGTTAAGTAATAGGTTGGACTTGATGATCTCTACGGTCTTTTCCAACCTTGTTAATTCTGTGTAATTGTGTATGTGCAGATGGCAGAGGTCTGTACCACTAATCTAAAGGTTACAGCCTTGCTGAAGGCTCTGTCAATTCACAGTACCTGATAAAGTTAAGGAAATGAGAATCGTATAATTACAACACCCATGCGTGGTCCCCTCTGATAAACTTGGTTGAACTCAGCCAGAACCAGCTTCAGCAGCAGAGTCTTAAGAGACAATTAGCCTCACAAAGTTGCACTCAGACAGCTAGCTAGGTGCCTCGACTAAGTGAGTCATACTTCAGACTTCCACCCCAGACATCAGAGAAGAGATACCACAGGAGGCTCTTACCAATGTCCCAGCAAGAGGAAAAGCATCAGTCAGAGCTTGAGCCTTCTAACATGTGAGGTCAACCAACCACTTAACTCTGCAGGAAGCCAAGCTTTGTTAGAGCTGATGCTCTGTGGGTTACAAACTTAAAATATTGTATACGGTTACACACAAGCAGAGCTTTTGTGGAATCATGTTAGCACATGCTTTCTTTACCCTTTCAGATTTGCATCATGAAGGGAGTTAAATTACATTATGGAGGCACCCTAACTCTGCCCCTTCCTAACTTTGGAGGTCCTGACTTTGAAGTATAAATCTTGATGTACTTTTCTTTCTGCATACACATGAAAGGTCCAGCCACTCAAAGCAGATACATCTGGGACAAAAGACAGCAGGAGATTACAACAACACATTGTGACAATTTAATACAAGACGCAAAGAACAGGGTACTGCACCACACTGATACCACAAGAGCAATTTCAGAGGGAACGCAACGTAATTCAGCATCTGTGCTGGAACCATGCCAAAAGGTTGCAAGCCACCTTTTTGGTCATGAAGCTCAAGCGATTTTTTTCATACTGGGAAAAATAACAAGACTTATGACTTTAATGTCTCGCTCAGAATAGAGTACCTTTTACTACCCTGAGCCTGTAATCAGGGAGTCAGAAATTGAACTAGATGGCGGATTGCCTCCTCACCGAATCAATGACTGCACACCTCAAACACAGGGGCTCTAGCAAGCTCTGACCACATACTGAGCCCACTTCACTTGAATAATTTGGATACATCAGCCTCTGGTCACATGGCTCCAGGCCATGCTGCAATTTGAAATGCAATTATCAAATCTACCTCAGCCTTCACTTGTCTAAAGAGCCAACTTCCTCTCTGGACAGCCAAGAAGATGACTGAAGGGTATTTTCCAGTAGCTAGTTGTATGCTTTTGTTTGAAAGTGCTCCCACTTACTTTATTGAACCTGGCAAAAGGGTAGTCCTTCCCTTCCTCTGCTGCTCTCCTCCAGTGGTAGAACATGGCTCCATCTTTCCTTGCTGGGTTGGTGAAAGGCATCCACTTCCAAGGCCGGACTTTCTTGGACCCCAGTTTTGCTTTGACTGTTCGATAACCCTGAGTTGTATCACTTGGCAGCAGTGGAGGTGCATCCCTGTGGTGGAGAAAACGGATGGCTGATGAGAAGCAAAGAGTGGCCCAAGACAAACCCAAAGCGTTTTCAGACTGAACAGGGGGGGAAAACTCAAGTTCAGGCTTTATTCCAGGTTTTGCACTTCCCAGACTGCAATGCTTCTCTCATCAGAGGACAGAATGCACAGTACAGATGGGTTTGAACAGAACCATCTGAAAAGCAAACTATGCAAGAGACCTCTGAGGCAAGGGCACAGTCCATAACAAGCTAAATATAGGCTGCAGAAGTCTTTTTGCAGAAATAAAAGCAGGTGCTATTCCCAGTTGTGATTAAGAGAGAATTAGATACAGAGGGTAAGAACACTGGCTTGTCTGCCCCAGACTATTGTGACTGTATCTAATTCATTTCCTGCATCAAGCAAACCCCTCAAATTTAGAAGAGAGAAGACAGACACTGTCCATGACTAAGAGAAGGATATAAGCATGGGCCAAGCACAAAAGAGAAATCAATCTGGGAAGTGAGACTGGGCCTAGTTTCAAGAGGACACTGCCCTGCCACCCAAAGTCCAGGCCACCCCATAACCTGCACAGATGACCATAAGCTCTTACTTTTTGTCAGAATAGAGAAGTGCATAAACTTCTCGGTGCATTCCCTCTGGCCTCTTAAACGTCAATGTCTCTGAGGATTTCTTGGATTTTTTCTGAAACAAAAGAATTGCATTTTAGATTCAGAAGGAGGAATTCCTGAAGGAACGTTAAACTATACAACTTGGCATCCTGTGATGGTGTTTACTTTTATCTGGTTTTAGACACCTTGAATTTCTCCAGGAAAGTGCCTGTTCCTGGTGGAAGGCACTGAGAGACAAAATGTGCCCACTTTCAGTGATAGCACTCACCAGTACTCAGACACTTGCTGTTGCTGATAACACCTAAATTCCAAGCTGAACATCTGGCTGTAGTTTTCTGGGGCTGGTGCACTAAGTCTTTTCTTACTCGGTAAGCACTGTCCTCACACAGAGGTATTACTGCATTTATTTGATTCTCTGTCTTTTAGAAAAGATAATATAAAATGTCTTCACAGCCTCTCTTAGTCCTTGTCACTTTGTTCTGCAGCAACTCGGGTTTTTACCTGCTGGGATCAAGCCCTTGCAGTAGCCTCTTGGCAAAACTACCTGTATCACCTACAAACATTATCAGTTTCCAACTCCACTCTCCTATTTATACAGCAAAGAACTTTTTCTGACATAGTTTCTTCACATGTGGAATTCAGTGCACACAACCCAATCAGGCCCCTAAAACCCTGTCAGAATTGGTGTCTTCTAAGACACAGCCCCACTCACATCACATGCACAAGATTATACAGATTCAGGAAGGCAGAGTAACAGCCACGCTAAGATGTTACACTTCATTAAGTGGGACAAGTTTACTGAGCATCTCTTGTAACTTTCCCATCTTTGTAACTAGTAGCCAGCCACTACCTATTATATATCACTACCAACTTTTGCATGAGAATATTTTTCAGTAGTAAAACCAACACTGTGTTAAATAATTAATAATAAACTGTGTTAAATCCATAGTGTCACCTTTACCCAGCAAATTCAAGACCCCATCGAAAAAATAATAAACTGTCAGCTTGGACTACCAACTACTTTCCATAAAACTTCATGACAGACATGCATTATATCAGCACCTTTTCATCTCTAATCAAACACTTTTCTCTTAGTGTGTCCATCACTTTGCCCAGGAGCAATGTAAGGCCATCTGAGGAGTTACCCACAGGTCACCACACACCCTGTTTGAACACAGGCTTCTGGAATTCCCCCAAAGTTCCCAGATTTATTAAAAGTTAATATCAGCAGGTCAGAGATCAGCTCAGCCAGCTCTTTTAAGAGTTGAGCACAAATTACTTGGTCCTGCTGATTTAAATGTTTTTATGCCTGGTAATTTTTATTTAACATTCTCAGTCACTAATGGACTGGAAAGTACTTCACAGTTCTCTTTCAAGACATCAATCTGCTTCTTTTCTAATTGAGAGCAGATCTATTTCTTGAGCAAGTACTGGACTGTTATTGGCAACTTTGCACTCTCCATGTGGTAACACCTGACACCTTGGGTTTGGCTTAATTTCTGTACCTTGTAGAAATTCAGAATGTTTTGCTCGCAGCCACAGGTGGCCTCCTGCACCCCTCTTTCCTTTCTTTTCACTACAGCAAACTTGAGAAAACTATTTTTATATATTATCCACTCCAAAAAGAGAGACAGCGACCTGTGCTCCTTCAGCTCTCTGCTAGCTCACAGACAAACACATTTAAATAAAAAACTCACAGCCTTGAACACTCCCTGAATCCAGCCAACGAGTTGTTCACCAGACACTGGTCACCAACACAGCTGACAACTAGTGATTTTACATTTCATTCTTTAAATTACTTGGTTTTCCATTACCACAGCTATACTGTGTGTCCTGTCCCTCACGAGGCAGCTGTGAAACCACGGTGCTTCTCTCCAGAGCCCAGTGTTTCAGTGGAGGCAAACAATGACAGCAGGAAGTGCTTTTAGGGATGGGGTGGTTGCCTATCTTTAGTTTCAGTTTGATTTTTTTCCCCAAAAAATACACACAAACTTCACTTCAAATCGGACCATCTCTGCAGCAGAGAGCTCGTGGGGATTTCATCTCCCTGGGCTCATTTCCAAGCACCTTCACAGCTTTTAACTCCGCATGAATTGACCTTCCCAACACCTTGTAAAACATGGGACACTCAAGACCTCGCCTGAATCCAAAATAGAAAAGGCAACAACCTAAGGTAGCACATTACCACAGAGAACTCATCACAGGACATCTTGCATCCTTAACACAGCTTAGGAACTTGCCCACATTCCCAGGTATCCCAAACCCCAGCTACACACCCTTCCCACCCAGGGAATGCTCCCTTGGTCGGAAAACAATTACCACTCAATCAACTCAGATAATGTTTCCTTTCTTCTAAAACAAGACCGCGTTATATTATTTCCATTTGCTTGGGGGCTAGATGGTAAACACACTTCACAAAAAGGGAATTTTAGGAACATCTGAAAATGTCCTGGGGCCAGGCCAAGCTTACCAGGGCATGATTTACACAGCTTCATCTTAAATCCCACACCAAATGCCACAGGACAGTTAACTAAAGAACACCGGGAACCCTCCAGGCATTTCCTGATACTCCTAGAAAGCACAAATATAAATGGACTAAGGCAGGAATACACTTTATTCCATCTTTGTTTTTTCCAGTATCACCCCAAACAGTGCACGCTGGGTCAGTCAGTGCCTAGAAAACACAAGGCAGCCCCCAGGGCGCTGCAGTTCACCTTATCCGAGTTGATGATGTCCTTTTTGTTGATGGTGCCCGTGTTCTCCGACTCCACGCCTCCCAGCTCCAGGATGTCCCGGACATCTGCCCCCGTCGCCATCTCTCCGCCTGCCCTCTGGCCTTCTCTGCGCCGTCCTGTCCGTCCCCTCCAGCTCTGGGAGGGCGGGAAACGGGGGGTCCGGGGTTAACTCCGGCGGGGGTACCCCGGACACACAAACGCGCGCGTGTATGTGTGTACACACAGACACACACGTACATCAGCACACACACACGCATATATGTGCGCACACACGCTCACACACGTAAATCTACACAGACACACACCCCCCTCAGCCGCCTCCCATCCCCCCGCCAGGCCCAACAACGGGGCCTTGCACNCCGCGCCAGGAGGGGGCAGCACAGCCGCGCCCCATTGGAGCCCGGCCCGCGCCCGCCCTCGGCCCGTCTTGGCCGCGGTGACGAGCGGAGGGTGCCCGTTCCCCTCGGGGCCTCTGTGATGGGTCGCTGCTCTTCCGGGGGTCCCGGGGCTGACCCCGGTTTTCCGCAGAGCTCGTCAGGAGTTTTCCCGTCTCCTTTCCCGAGGCTCTCGCTGGCGGCTCTGCCCCGTCCCGCTCTCCGCGCCAGGTGCCGTCCCGCAGGCTGCCCGGCCTGGATCCGTGTCACATTCGCCTCACGCTCCGCACAGCAGGGCCAGCCCAGTGCTCACCACGCAGTGCTCACCCGAGGCAGGCAGGAGCGAAAGTTTATTAACAAGTATCCCGTTTCCTCTTCCCTGTGGAAGGAAAGAGAGAGGGGAATGGGAAGGGGGGAAGGAAACCGCAGTGTGGGGCCAGGTGGGACTTCGAGAAATCACCTTCCTGCTGCATGGAGGTAGGACCAAGGCTGTGTGGCAGAGGTTTGCCCGAAGCAGAAGGTGTCAGCACAGGGCAGAGATACACGGGGATCTGCCAGCCACCTTGCATAGCCCAGGAGAGGAAATGTCTCTGAGGGAATCTCTTCTGTGCAGCCCTGGAATGAGCTGAACCCCACTGTGATGGGGTAACTCTTGAGTGGAGTCCCCCGGTGCCGGCCAGGCTCTGCTGCAGTTACCACCATTCACATCCTGCTGGCATGTCACCCACCTGATCAGAACTCGGTCAGTGTCACTGTGCCACAACGGGAACTTGTGACACTCCCAGAGTACCATCTGTTGTCCCCAGAAACCGTTTAACTCCTCTTCTGCCACCTTCCACACTGCCAGGGATTTCTCTTACGTCCTTGGCCCTTCTGCAAGTACAGAGCTGATCCTGAGGTTTCTCCTATCCTGCCTATTTGTTCTCAGCTCTGCCTTGTCCCCCCAGTTCCTCCCCCATCACTTTGTGTGGCCATTCTTAATAATTTCTAGCCCATTTCCTTGCTCTCTTACCACCGCTGGCCTGGAGGTGGAGTCCATGCTTCCCCAAGGTGGGCTTGCAGAGGGAAACAGCTTTCCCATTTGCAGTCTCAACCCGGGCTCTGCCTGCCTGGCAAACCTGCTCCAGGGAGAGTTTTGTAAGACTGGAAAAGGAGACCTCTCTTTTTGCCCCTTGCTGACAGGTTGCTCATAGTCCGTCCATCTTGTTTAACACCACTTACAGAAAACAAAACCACTCCCAAAAATAAAACCCAGAGAGAGAGATGGCCATTCAGTGTCTATTTTTTTTATTATACTGGTTATCAACTCTCTCCTTTTCAACAGCCTGCAGCACTTTTGAGCTCATGTCCCCAAGGTAGCAGCTTTTTCATGTCATAAATGGTAGAGATTGTGGGCAGCTGAGGTGTGAAATTTAGTCTTCCTTCACCGAGGCTGAGTGTCATTGTGGGGCTGTGTCCCATCAGGAGCTGTATGGACCTACAGTGAAATGCATTAGCTGGGTGTTTCTGCTAACACACAGTCATCAATGGAGCAATTAGCACTGTTTCAAGGGGACCTGGAATAGTTGTTTCTGACCACTGCATCCCAGAGTTTCCACAGCCTTCAAAGAGCAAAGGGCTGGAGACTGAATTCAGCCTGCACACACTATGTGCGTTTTTGAGAGTCCTGCACTGGGACATGTGCCTGTCACCTCCCTGGAGCACCAGGGTCCCACCTAGCCAGGCCACAGGGAGAGCCCAGGAAATGCAGAGGGTGAGGGAAAACCAGCAATGCCAGGGAGCCCAGTACTTCTATGCCCTGGGGATTTGACATCACTGTCCTGTCACTGCAACACCATCACCCACCTCCAGGCATGGCATGGCACGGGGATGTCCAAGGTACCAAGCCTGAGCGATCTCACTGCCACCCATCAGGTGGGGGAGAGATGACCCCTCACATTTAGCCCTGGCAGGAGAGCAGCACAAGCCCGCTCCAGGCCAGCTCCTCACTCACCTCGGGGTGCTGGGGAAGGACACAGCTCATGCCCTTTACCAGTGCCCTGGCTGCCAGGCATGGCCAAAGGTGGCCCCAGGCCAGAGGTGTGCGTGCGTTCAGACCAGGGCTCAGGGTGTGAATGTCTCCCAGCCTGGCACCAGCGGAGGAGGACAAGTGCAAACACTGCGGCCAGTGGGGCGGGAGGAGGTTATCTGGGGCCCAGCAGTGGAAAAACTCTCAGTGTGTGACTAAGGTACAACAGTGCCAGGTGTGGGTCCAGGCAGGGCAAGTGAGCCGGTGAGTTATCGCTTCCCCATGGTGCCTGAAGCCAAATGTTTCCTAAGGGTGCGGTGACAGCCACAGCCCTGTTATCATGGCGCCTGGCCCACCCCAAGTGGCATGAATGCAGGAGCAGGTTGCTGGACCCCATGGCAGGGTGGGACTTCTCAGTGGGAGACACGAGCCCTCGGAGCAGGGACACCTTGGCCCTGGGGACCCAAACTCCCACTTCATGCTCCGGTGAGGAGTGGTCTGTGTCATCCTCTCTGAGCATCCTCAAACCATCCCTCCCACCCAGGAGCACTCAGGCTCCATCCTTCACCACTTTTGCCCTATCCCCAGCTCTGTGCTGTCCCTGTGGACTGCAGCATGCCCAAAGTCAAGCCCTGGGTAAGCAGCCCTCTCAAATGTGCAATACTTCTTCTCCCTACAGATATACAACTCTGGACCAGCTTTAGGGGACCCGTTGGCTGCAGCATGGTGGGTTCCCACAAGCTGGGTCATTCCCAGAAGACCGAAACACACCAGAGCTCCTCTTTCATCTACCTCCAGCTTTGAAACCCCCTGGCCCCACTCTGCTGGCAGATGACTGCGTGGTGCCAGGCCATGTTGTGGCCATGACTCACCCTTCTGCTGGGAGGTGATTCTCCATGCCTTGCTACTTCCTTTCCCCACTTGCCTCCTCACTGTGCCAGGTTGCACCCCAAAAAGCCATGAGGCTACCCCTTAAGAGTTGCAAAGGTCTCAGACACCTCTGTGTGGTTCCCAGGGTCCTTTTTGCCAGGAGGAGACCAAGTTGGGAAAGGAAGGCAGGGAGAAACAGCCCAGCACAGGGATTTCCGGCTGACCACAGGTGCATGTGCCATAGGCAGGGGTTGCAACCCAGCTGTGCCTCTCTTGGTGCTGCCCAAGGTATTTTCTTGCTGCCCTCATCACTTTGCAGGGCAGGTTTTGCTGGGGAAAGGACTGGGCTGCCTCCTCCAACGGAGAATGTGTCTTGGCCCAGGCAATTGGAAGAGGGTGTTTTTATTAACAACAAATTAACCATAATTACCTTTTCCACTACAGACACTCCTTCCCCAGGTGAGGTTCCCAGCCATATTGGTCTGTTCAACTGCCATGTGCCTGATGGAGTGCCTTACCCCAGGCCCAGGGGAGCAAACCTGGAGCAGCTCTGCTTGGAGAAGAAGCCAAAGGACCTTCCCCTGTTTTTGCCTCCATTTAAGGTAGCAGCAGCAGAGCCGGACCTCACTCCCGCCCTGGCACAGCGATGATGAAAGGCGAAGAAGAACTGGTTTGTGCTCTGATCTCAGAGCCGAGCCCCAAAACAGCCACGAACCGTCACTCCAGCTCCCAGGATGCTTAGGGAGGACAGGACAGCAGAGCCAGCCTTTCCAGTGGGACAGGATGGTTGGAGAAATTCATCGTTCCCCTGGAAATAAAAATAATAATCATAATAAAAACACAAAGCCAGAGATTACTTATACGCACACAAACACGCAGGCACGCACTCTCCCCATCTGGCTTTGCCAGCCTGACTCATCGCTAATTCAAACAGCCCACACCTTTCCCTCTCCCTCCATGTGACGTTTTTAACAAGTCTCTGAGGAAGAGGCAGAAGTTTTGCCCCAGCTACCACACCAGCATTGTACCCTTATCATTAGGTACTGGGGGTCCCAGGAACAAGACTTACAGAGTACCTCATCACAGGCCACTGTCTCAGCACAGTCACCCCCGCACAGGCAACTCGGAGAAAGTGGGGCAAACAGAGGGTGGAGGCAGCAGTGGAAAGGACAAGTGATTGAACCTGATGAATCTGTGACACCTATGGTGTAGGCCCATGGTCCCAACTTCAGGCCTTTAGGCAGAACCTTTTTGTACCTGCTCAAGGGCAGACCACAAGGCCAAGTGCTGCCCCGAGGATACTCAGCCCAACACCAAAACACTAGCCACCCCTCTGACATTTCCATCTCAGGAAGAAACAATGGAATGAGCCCAGCCCATGTAGGTAGCAAAGCTACATCTCATTTTCACTTGCAGGGCAATGAGCCCCAAGGCACCCCCCCAGCCCTAGCCAGCCACTGGGGGTTGCAGCAGCAAGCATCAGAGGAGGGAACCACCACCAACACCACCACCCTGGGCCAGGGCATCACACAGCCTGTTAAAGTGCATTCTCTGCACTGCCAGCATGGTGTCAGGTCTGGACAAGTCCCTGCCTTCAGAGGGATGCGTGCATCACGGGTAATCAGCTGTGGGAGGGAGGGATGGAGCCAGACCTGCTTGCTGAGCTCGGGACCTGCCAGCATGCTTGTGCTGAGTCACCACCTATTAACGCAGGGAAACCTCAACACCTGAACCCCACCAAGCTGTTGGGCCAACCCCAGGAGGACAGCAGAGGACACCACACAGGACCAGGCAGTTGACACCAACCTCCCTCCCAGTTTTGACCGTGAGTCCAGTACTACAGAACTCCCACTACATGGGAAAGCAGGACAGGACCAGCAAGGCTCCCAGTACAGTTTCGGCTGCCATTCCCCTTGGAGATGACTCACCGCAGGACCAGTCACACCATCCCAGTGCCGCAATTGCCCCATCTGCAGATTAGGGAAACTGAGGCACAGGGAAGTGGGGTGACTCAAGAGTTGTTGCACAGGAGATGCTGTTCAGATGCCGAGGCTTGGGCGTTCCCCATTGATCCTCCACAGCTAACTTAAGCAGAAATGAACATCGATGTAAATATTTACTGACAAACAAGCCCAGCCTCACCCTCTTCTCTTAGAAGAAACCTTTAAAGTAAACTCTCCTGGCTCTTTCATGTTTACATTTTGTTTATTTATTATACAGCAGATCACAATTTTTCAACAGTTTGCATATAAAGAAAAGTAACATTTCAGAGTGCAAGAGACCTAACGTGCCCAAGCAGAGAAATGTTAATTAACAATATACACAGATGGGAACGGTGCACTTCCCAAAGCCGAGATTCATCTGTGTTCCCAGCTGGAAGAAAAAAATATATTAAAAAACCAGAAACATTATATATTACTGCTTTGTTTAATTTACAACTTGCTTTGCAGAAGCTGCACATAAAAAGACTCATTTTCTTTTGAGCTTTCTTTCCCTCCCCTCTACAAAAGTTTCAAGTATAGCAGAGACCTGGGCGTTCATAGCTGGACTCACTGTCCTTTACACAATAAATTTAAAAAGCAGCATGGGTAAGGCAGCTGCAGCAGTACCTGGTGTCATCCTGAGGGGAAGAACAAGACTAATTAAAGCGGATAAGAGCCGGGAGACATTTTAGTAGTGGAATTTCCACTGAGTGGAAAACTGTGGGAATGGCCAGGACTGGACTACCTGGCAGGGTCCCAAGCTGGTGACAGGAGCACCCCTGCTCCCTGTGCAAGGTGATGGGCTGCCAACCCCTGCAAACCTTTAAAACCACGAGCCAGTCAAGTCCCACCCTCACCCCATCCACTTTGGGCTTTTTGGGTCAGGAGGTTTGTTCTGATGGCCACAACCGAGAAGACCGGCAACCCCTTTCTCAGCACCCAATGGACATGGGTTTCCAGCCACAACATAGCTAGAATCAGCCACCACAGTCCCTGGAGCCAGAGAGGTGCGAGAATCGGGGGGGAAGAAGGTTAAACTAATGCCAAATAGAAGCCAGGAGCTCTGGGGACAGATCCCTGATGCGCTAGCCCCACCCCCGCTCACCAGGTACCTGGCTGGGGGAGAACCTCCAGGCATGGGGAGCTGAGTGGTGATGCTTAGGCAGGTGTTTCTTGTAGCTTTCATCCCCATAAACATCCCAAAGCAGGCCTTCCCCACCACTTGGCTGGGCCCAGCTCTCACAGCAGTGGCAGGAGGAGAAAACTAGTTAACTACAAGCGGAGAGGGCCGAGTGTTCAGGCTGCTCTCCAGTGCCGTCCCTGGCCCGACGCTATTTACACCGTGAGCTGGCTCCGGGGACACCGAGTCCAGCCGCAGCCCGCCGCTCACATGTGCCGCTTCATGTGGAGGGCGAGGTGGTCAGAGCGGGAGAAAGCCCGTTCGCAGAGGTGACACTGGAAGGGCCGGTGCCCTGTGTGCTTGCGGTAGTGGCGGGTCAGCTCATCGGAGCGGGCAAATTTCCAGCCACAGCCTTCCCAGGTGCAGTGGTAGGGCTTCTCGCCTGCAGAGGAGAGGGGTGTCAGTGGGCTTTGAGGTTCACATCCTCCCTATACCTTCCGCCCTGTGCTACCCTGCTCAGCATCCCTCTTTTCAAGGGGATCCCTGATCCCTAGTCTTAAGAGATGGGAACCCTGCTGGATACTTGCCTCCTGCGCATCTCTGCCTGTCCCACTTTTCTTCTGCCCCCATCTTCCTGCCCTTCCCCATGTGCCTCACTGTCCATGTGCCCGATATGGTGTCCACCCTTTGGGCATCCCTCCCCCATTGCAGCACCCCTCCACATGCCCCTGCCGTACTTCATAACTGCGTGTTCTGCTCATCCGTGCTGTGGGGCAGCACCATGTGCCCTGTCCCAGCTCGGCCAGGGGGTCTCACAATACACACCAGGCTTGTCTGGTTTGCCCCTAGTCCAGTGGGGGTCTTCTTCACGAGTCCCCAAGACCTACCTCAGGCATCCCTGAGCCACAAGGCCAGCAAGTGGGGGTACCACGGGGGTGGTGGTCTCACTCATGGGAGTGCCGTGGTCTCTGCGTGCCCCTGCCCAGCTTCACCACGGGGGTCCTTTCTGAGTATTCCCGGGGCCATTCCCAATTGCTCCCTGCCCCACACGCAGAACCTCCCCATGCAGCCGTATGCCAACTGCGGAGTATCTCTGGGTGCCCCCACACAGACCCGTCACGGAGAAGCCACAGTGCACTCCCTGACAGATCGCATGGATCTTCCCCACGGTTCCCCCGCTGGTGCCACCTGCCCCGACGCTCCTTCACACGTCCGGAACCACGCTGGAACGTGCTCGCGTGTGCCCCGGTACCCCCACCCGGGACCCTCTGTGCGTGTCCCCTCCCGCCCCCGGCACGCCCTTACCCGTGTGGGTCCGCATGTGCGCCTTGAGATGGGAGCTCTTGGTGTAGGTCTTGCCGCAGCCCGGATATTCACAGTTGTGCGTGGCCGTTCGCTTGCGCGCCCACGAGCGGCGGCCGCGCTTGGGCTTGCAGTCCTCGGGGGGGGCCCCGGCCGGGAAGTACTCCAGGACCGGGGAGTTGGGCGGCGTGACCAGCAGCCCGGGGAGCCCCGCCGGGCCCGGCCCCGGCCCCTTCAGGGGCTCCCTGAAAACACTGAAGTGTCCATGAAACTGCGGCGGCGGCTGGGGGGCGAAGTGGGGACCATAGCGGTGCGGAGCCATGGCGTAGTGGGGCGGCAGGTCGGCCAGGAGGTGGGGATCGGTGCCAGGCAGCGGCTCTTCGGGGGGAGCCAGGCGCCCGTGGGCGAAGCCCGGGTAGGGCAGCGGCGGCCCCGGCATCGGTCCCGGCCCGGGACACGGCGCTACACGTGCCTTGTGCTCGCCGCCGCTCGGCCCCAGGTACTCGGCGGAGGGCATTCCCAGCATGCAGGCGCGCTCCTCCGGCTGCTCCTTCTTGATGCGGTGCCCGAAGGGTTGCGGGGGATCCAGAGGCAGTGGGCGGGCTAGGGCTGGATGGAGGGGCTGGTGGTGATGGGGGTGAGGGTGGTGGTGGGGGCCCCCGGGCACCCGCAACTCCGTGTATTCCCTGCGCTGCAGATCGTAGTGGCCGGGCAGATCCGGGGTGAGCAGCTCGGCCACGTAGCTGTGGCCCTGGCCATCGGGGTAAGGCGCCGAGAACTTGCCCGGCGTGGAGTACGAGCCGTCGCTGTCGTAGGTGGTGCCGCAGCTTTCTGGGGTCTCGGGCAGGGGGTAGTTGGGACCGGCAGGCACCTGCCCGCCGCTGCTGGTGTGCGCCAGGATGAAGTCCAAGTCCACGAACTTGCCCAGGTCGTCCTCCTCCCGCTTGATGGCAGCGGGGCCATCCTGCTGTAGCATCCTCTGCAGGGAAATGGGGCGTCAGAAGCGGCGGGGTGACGGTTGCGGCGGCACTCACCGCCCCAGCACCGCAGCCCGCACCTCCCGCTCGGGGCGGCGGCTCCCCTCAACCCGTCCGACGGGTCGGCACCGCTCCGGCTACGCCGCGCCGCC
>WEKX01015431.1:455787-486543 GCA_013390025.1 Pitta sordida
CCGCTGCTCTGCCGCGCGCTGCGAGCGTGTCCCACGGTGGGAGCAGGGGCAGGGGCAGGGGTAGGGGTGTGGATCGCCAAGGTTGGAATCCTGCCCGTCCCCGCGACGTGAACAGGGCAGCGGCTCACTTGCGCCTTGCCCCAAACTACGATCAAGGAGGGGGGCTGAAAGTGGCCCCGGCTCTCTGCCCCGAGTAGGGTAGGGACCCCCGTATATAGACGCCGGGGAGTGTGCCGGAGAGGTTGGGTGTGGGGGTACAAGTGAGAGCACGTTCGGCCGTGAGCCGGGCACGGCCCTCGCCATGGCGGACAGCGAGCGAAGGTGCTGTCTCAGCAAGGGGTGATTGTGGTACCGTGGGAGCTGCGTCCCGGCCCCTCCACGACCACACTCCTCTCCTTTAATGTAAGCACACCCGTGAAGCCGCGTCCTCCCGCACTGGTCCTGTCGATGGGACAATCAGCAGCCCAGAGCGCACCGGCTCCCATCTGACTGCGCGCAGGGTGCGCGTGTGAAACGAGATAACTGTCCGTCGGACCCTGTCGGGGGTTGGCATCCTGCCTGCATCGCCTCATCTCGGTCCGCAGCCCCCGCGAGACGTTTGTCTGCCCTGCCTGGGGAGCAGCGCAGTGGCTAAGCCTCCGACCGCCCTGCCATAGGGGGCACGGGCCAGGTGGCCTGCCCTGCCCACCCTGCAGAGTCCTTGGGACTGTGCTGTCCCGTCCCATGGCAGGGGACGGAGGAGGTCACCCTCCCCGTTCTGGCTGGTCGGATCATGGCACAGAGACCCAGGGCACTGGGCAGACCTCCCCGAGGGCTCTCTGCCACCGTGTCCGTCTCACAGCAAGATCTTCTCCATCTGGCCCTCATCCAGCCAGTACCAGGAATGGCCCTGATACTGTTGCGTTCATCAAGAAGCAATGGCCCTTATCTCTTGGAGCCTGTCTCCCTGCTTTCTGGGGCTGTTCATCCCCAGATACCTTTCTAAGAACTGAGGCTGCTGGCTGTGCTATTCAGAAGTGAGGAGTCAATTTAAAAAAAAACAAATATAAACACCAAAGGTGAGGTGTGCACACACACCACACGCACATGCCGCTTCTGAATCCAAAGCTACTCGACCAGTTGCTTTCATCACCGCACTTTAATTATAAGGGTGGAGCATTGCAATAAATTATTTCAGTAATCCAGTGGAACAACAACAATTCAGATCTTCCCCTTTTACCAAGAATGCCTGCCCTGGTTTCCAGAGCACATGTTGGGCTGCTGCCTGGGCCCCATGTGCCTGGCTGCCAGTGAGGCAGAAGGTTTAATACTGGTACCCGTTCGGTCAAAACACATGGGCTCTGAAGTCTTTCCTTAGAAAAGTCACCTCTAAAGTGGCAAAGAAGCGTGTGGTCATTACTTGAAATCGCTTTTAGTCTGGTTCCCAGAGTAGCTTATTTAAGTCACCGGTTAATTCCATTATTTGTTTCTTGGCAAAATAATAATAAATAGTGAAGCAGTTCCTGCCCCAAACTTTTATAGACAAATGAGAGAAGATACCATAAGAGACAAACACTAATTTCATTTGGTTTTCCCCTTTTTCCAGGCAGTTTTGGGCTGCACCCATGTGGTGCTGGTATATTTTAAGAGAGGCATCACCAACAGATCAGCTTAATTTTACAGCCGATATTTCTCACAGATGTGGGATATTTCCAAGGAAAATCTTACTACTGATGCTGTGGTGGGAGGGCTGGTGTGGTGGGGAGTGGCAGCACGCCAGGCACCACAGCAAGACAAGCAGTGCTAGAGCTAACCGCGTGGGAAGCCAGGAGGATGGTGTGGGAAGGGTTTTCCTGCAGTGATCTATGGGGTGGACATAAGGGGGTCCCTGCCACAGCCCTGTCATCCCCTTAGCCAGAAAGAAGCCCCCTCCAAACCAAGAGGGAGGCAAGTGGGAGCAGCCAGTGCACGCACAGTCCACTGTTGACAGAAGCCCATTTAGGAAATGCAGATTAGCTCCCGTGCCACTCCAGCAGGCTGTAAAGTTACTGGTATCCCAGCAGATAAAACAGCGGCCAGGGAGGACAACAAATAGAGGGTGTGAAGGGCTGCCCAATCAGGAAATGGCCAAAGGGAAAGGGTTAATCGTTACCCTTGCTTTTGGCACATATGACAGCAGAGGAGTGAGGACAGGAGTGAGGAGCATGACATACCCAGTTTGGTGTGCGGAGGTGGCTCCATCAAGCCAAAAGCATCATCAATCCTGCCAATGCTGCCATGGCACCACTGCCCCTCCCCAATGCCATGCACCATATGTGAGGTGGACAGGGTGGCAATGCCCTGTGGCACTGCCAAAGATGGTATTAGTGCCCAGGTTGCCTAGCAGGACTCTCAGGAGACCCAGAGGAGTACCCTACCCCACAGAACATTAGGAATAGAAAACACCTACACTGCATCCTCCCCTGTGCTCTGTCACCCAGATTTGGGGAGCTGGAGTGAACCCAGGGACTCTTCTTTGGAGCATCTCAAATGACTCCTCTCTAACACCAACCACAGTGTCATTGCCCAGAAAGCTTCTGCTTTGGTAGAAGGCAAAATCCAAATCCCAAAAGCTCCACAGGAGACCCCGTGGAAAGCCACCAAGGGGTTGCACACTACAGGTCATCCCAGAGTACTGTGGCACTTCCTGGTTATGTCCGTGAGTGCAGAAAAGAGATCTGGCTCAGTTTGATTCTCTGTCTTCCCCTTCTCATGGGACTGGCCTGCCTGGAGAAGGGTCTAGGAGTCCCCAGACATGTTTGCACTCCCTGAAGCCCCCTTCCCCTCCTGAAAAGAAAAGAGGAACTGAAAATGAAATTAAAGTATAATTCAATCCGGAGCAGGTCCAGAGTAAAGTCATCTGCTCTTATCGTGTGCTGGCAGGCTCTTCCCGCTCTGCAACAAACACAATGTTATCAGGGCACAGAGGGCAGATTCGTTTGCACCGGCCGAGCAAGCTGCTGTGTCCGCCCTGCCTGCCCCAGGCCTGGGGAGCACCGGGATGCAGGACTGAGGACCGGGACTGCTGGGGGCTCAGGGAGGCAGGCAGCACCCCGACCACACAGTCAGGAAGCTCAGCCCCGGGACAGGCTTCTTTGTCTGGTGGCCATATCCAGCCTCCCATCACAGCTCTCTGACCAGGGGAGATGGGTGAGGTTGCTCCTGGTGAATTTCACCATGGAGTAAAGGCTGCGGAGGGACAGGGTTCAGGAGTGATGTCTTTGCCTATAGGAACATACATGACCCCATCTCCCATGGATCCTGCCCAGCTGCCCACCCAGGAAGGCTGCCAAGCCAGCAAAGCTGTGCATCCTAATCTCCTGTACAACATCACAGCGGCACCCCCCCAAACACACTCCTGGCCCCACTGCACTGCCTGGACCTCATCCTGCTTTGATCTCTGCCTGCTGCCTGACTGTGCCCTGGTGGTTGTGGGGCCAGCATAGCCCTCTCTGTCCTTCTTTATATACCCCTGTTATTTTTAACTCTGCCTACGCAAATCCCGAATCCGGAATGAGCAGCGGCCAGGGGCCAAGGGGAAATGGACATGGTGCAAATTTCCTGCCCTTTTTACCTCTCTTCCTCTATAACATACAGCAACATTTTTCCTCCACTTCTTAACTTTCACTGGTACAGTAAAGCTGAAAGAACCAGGCTCTGCACACAGCCACAAGGTCCAGCACCATGAGGGACAGGGTATTCCCCTCCTTGGTAGGGACATCATATTGAGAGATGTCCCAGGCTGTGACACATGCCACAGCCTCCTCCATCAGCAGTGTGATGCGCTGGAGACATCTGGACAGCCCTCGCAGCAACAGCCTCACGTGCAAACACGTGTGCTCTCGTGCCATTCCAGGGGCGCATCCTTCCCCCCAGCAAGAACCCTGGCACTGGCCACAGCAGGTGGGACCAGACCACAGCCACGGGAGCTGCCAGCTTTGGCTACCACACACAAAAGTGCTGGACAAGACCTGTAACACCCCAGCAGCGCCAGAGGTAAAAGGAAGAATTGCTGTTTTCTGGTTCCCTGTGAGCAACAGGGAAGACCACAGGGAACACAGCACATTTTCCCCCAGATCTCTGGTTTAATCTTTGAAAAAAAAAGCTACAACACAAAGTGTCAGCAGGTTGCCCAGGGTGTTTTGCAGTGGGTATTCATAGTATGGCTGCACTACACAGGGGATATGCACATTAGACCCCTTCTCTAAAATGCTGGGGTTTAGTAGCTGTGTATCATGTAAAAGTAGTTTGACTTCAAATGTTCCAAATTTCTCAGGTAAAAATTGCTGCCACTCTTCTCTGAAAAGTCTTCATCCCTCCTCTGCAAAAATGCTCTAAGATACTCAGTCTCCAATGAACCTGGATTCTCAGTGTGTTGGGGAATCTTTCTTTGCCCTGCTCAGAGGCAGGGAAAGTGGGGGTCCCAAGGCCAGTGCCTGTCAGCCCTGCTGAGGGCAGGTTTATGCCATTTCCCAGCCCGGGTAAAGTTTGGCTCACTCTGAAAGCTGGGCACTGGTGTGGCTGCAATAGGCAGGCACTGCTGCCCGAGCAGGTGAAAAATTTTTCAATGGGAGCTGTGGGAAGGGATTGGGTGAATGGTCTGCACCATGAGTCACTGGCACCCATGGGGACACAGCCTGATGTGAGGCATTGGGGACAGCACAGGGGACAGCAGAACAAGCAAGGAGCTGGAGAGCTCTCTGTGGAAGCTGTTTTCCAGGTCACCTGACTTTATTATTCCTCCCATGTAGCTCTCTGCCCACTCACCAGTGTAAATCACACACCACAGCACATTGCATGGAAAAGTCATCCCACCACCATCCCATGCTCCTGGGATGCTGCACCACTGTGACATGGGATGCTGGCCCTGAGCACAGTCACAGACGGGTGCCATGATGCAGTTTCACACAAGCAACCCATGAAAGCACGTCCTCCCACCCACGACACTCATGGCAGTGTCTGGCAGCAGAAGTGATCACCCTGAGTCAAGAGCATATCCCTCTGCACTGGAGTTACATAGAGCTACTTCTTTCTGCTCCAGAAAGCTGCAGCTAATTACTCAACCTCCTAGTAGTAAATAAGTTTCCAACACATTACAAAAGGCTATATTTTTGTTTTTTATTTCCAACCCTGCTCATGCTCTGCTCCAGTGAGCTCATCCCCTGGGAATACTGGCTCCAAAATAGATTTACTCCCTTGTTGGAAATAATCAAATGGGAATCCAAGCTGACCAAGCCCAAGCCCAATTCCTCCTTTTGTTCTGGGGCTCTGGCAGTGAAGGGGTTCGGAGAAGGGTGACAGGAACTCGCCTTCTCTTTAATTGACCTCCGATGATGAAACAATCAACTAAATGATTTAGAAATGTGCATCCAGT
The DNA here is from genome assembly GCA_013390025.1 of Pitta sordida. Classification (NCBI taxonomy): domain Eukaryota; kingdom Metazoa; phylum Chordata; class Aves; order Passeriformes; family Pittidae; genus Pitta; species Pitta sordida. The sequence goes on from WEKX01015431.1 coordinate 461,180, forward strand.
GAAATCATCAGGAAAACTTCTCCAGGAAGGAGCCTGGGGAAAGGAAGGTGCAGTAATCCACCTGCCCCAGCCGCCTCAGCAGGCCTCACTGCGTGGCACAGCATGGCACAGCATGGCATGGCATGGCATGGCACGTCATGGCCACTAAGCACCCCTTGGACTACTTTGGTGTGGCTTCATGGCAGCAGCTTCCTCACTGGGTCCAGCATTGGGTAAGGGTATAGCTAAACCTATCCCAGCGAGGGCACCTGCTCCCATGGAACACCCATCCTCCTTGTTCCCAACCTCAGCCCATCCTCAGCTGCTGGGTGCCTATTTATCCCAAGCCAGCATCAAGTGGCAGTGCTGCCTTGTCTCCATCCCCAGCCTCACCATAAATGCTGCCATTCCAACGGGGATTTCTAGGACAAGACCTCCTATTCCATCATGTGGGGGAGAAACCCTCCAGTCCCCATGAGCACTGCCTTCCCGGGGATTTCCATCCCTTGCACTCTTTGCCTGGCTTTTCATAGCCTGGCAGGAGGGCAGCCACCCAGGAAGGGCTGGCATGGTTCCCTGGCTCTGTCTGTGCTGCCAGGGCTGCCCCGGCTTCCCCAACCCAGTTGAGGGCAGGTTCCAGCTTGGCATGTGGCAGGGGCTAATTTTGGCCCCAAGGGTTTCCCTCCAGCGGACTCTGCCTCTGCAGTGGTTTTGAAGACAATCTTAGCCAGAGTCTTCCTTCCTCAACTGCCAGAGATCCAGAGCCAGGCTGGTGTGTTTGTGTTGTGTGTGCATGTGTGTGTGTGTATCTCCAAACCGCAACAAATATTTCATATTCGTTTTCTTTCTTTCCCTTTTTATTTTTTTCCCCTGTGAGCCCTTGGCTGTGGTATTTAAATAGTAGGTGTGGTCCCGGTACTGCATGCCAAAACCAACACCAGCTCCGGAGCAGATAACCCTGTGAGCAAACGCAGCAGTGAAACCACACTGAAATGCTGGAAGAGCCGCGCCGGGATGGGCAGTGCTGCCGGGTATGGCCATGGCACAGCCCTGTGGGCAGGCAGGCAGCAAGCGGCTGCAGTAGCTGTGTGGCGCCCTGGGTCACACATGAAGGCTCAGGAAAGGACCAGGGCGGAGGGAGGAGGTGGTAGAGTCAGCATGTCCAACAGAAGGGCCACGCACTAGCTGCTCGCTTTGTGCAGCCAGAAGCTGGTTGTGATGGACCCTGATGGTCTTTGGGTTGTTTTGTTGTTTGGTTGGGGTTTTTTTAATAGATCAAGATAACACATGTAGCTTAATTGTCTGGTTTACGTGTTATAAACAATCAAAGATATTTTGTATTAAAAATGCTACTTTTCTCCTCCAAAAATCTAGAATGTGAGCAAGTGGGAGGAGGAGTCCCTACATTGTTTTAAGAGCAACTTGCAAAGAAACTTTCTTGTGCCCTGGTGTTTTTCTCATCCAAGCTGAAAGCCCTGAAATATGGTGAACATCATGTATTTCAGCATGAGTCACCTGGTGAGAACCGTCTGCGTCACCTACCCTGGCACTGCCAGTGTGCCCCAGGGACAAGTGGGGACAGTGGGGATGGAGGGGAACTCTGGGTGCTCTTTGCCCAAGGATTGATAGAGATAAATCCATTTAGGCTGGATGAAGAAAGATCAGTGCGGACCCAGAGCTGGAATGCTGCCCTCCCTTTCACTGGGGCAGCAGCCATTTCTGGCGGTGGAGCGGGGTTGCCTCAGAATACTCATTAAGCTTTGAAGCTTCATGGCATGAGCATAATGACCAGGAAGTTTGCAGGCTCATCCACAGGTGAATGTGCACACACATATGAGGCACTGTGCAGCTGGTCAGGTGAGAAGCACAGCACCCCAGCTCCAACAGAGCCTGTGTCTGGCTGCTGATGTCCCCCCAGAGCAGCATCCACATTTGAAAAGACAAAGGAAGATTGTTATTACAGCCTTCAATCCCCAAGCTTTCCATGGGACTGGCAGGGCAACAGGTTCCTTGGAGGGTTTGTTCTCATAAAGCTTTGCTCCAGAGGGGACCTGGTTGCCATCTACAGGCTGGGGAAAAGCGGGACAGTGTCATGGGAGACCGAGGGAGGCCTGAGCTTTCCTAAACCCAGTACTCACATCCTACTCTCCTCCACGGTCTCTGGGTTGCTCTGGTGTGACAACCGAGGTTTGCTCCTGCTCTAAGCTGGAAGCAGGCAAAAAGGACACTGTCATCCCGCAAGTGTGGTTCTAAGTGGAGACCACCCTGGGGTGAAGGGTCTCTGGGACCCTTAACTGCTGGGGACAATGCCAGGAAACGGGGATACTCCTCTCCAGCTGGAGCCCAGCAGCCTGCCTGGAGGATGACTGAGGTTAAATGTCCCCTGGCTGGACAGTGCCTGAGGGTGACCACAGGTCGCTTGTCCCTGAGCTGAGCTGGTGCATGGCCATGGCCAGGGATGTGGCAGATGGAGTCAACATCCGTCTCCCTGTCTCCCAGCCCCGCAGCAGCTACAGTGCTGGAGAGGAGCTGGCCACGGGTGCAGTGCTTCGCCAGCATTTCAAGGTGCACAGCGGGGCCAGGATCCACCCAGCCCGTGGCAGGGTAGGATGGTCCTTGGCAGATGAGGTGCTATTTTAACATCCACAGCAGAGGCAGCTCCCTGCCCAACCTCAGTGTGTGTTCTGGCTACGGGCGAACAGCCTCAAGCCCAAATCCAACCTCTAGTGGCCTCCATTTTCCCTGGCTCCATCCTCCCTTCTGTGTCTCAGTCCTGCTCCACCAATACCTCCCACATGGCAGCAAATGGCTTGATGCAGCCTCGGTGTCCCATGGCTCCCCAGGGACCACTTGGCCCCACTGGCACGTGTCCTAGAGCGGAAAGAAAAATAAGGTTCGGATGTCACCTCCCCAGTCAATAGTGGAAAAATCTTTCCAAAAAACATGCTTTTAATTCCTCACCAAGTGTAGCCAATGTCAGAGTCCCCAGCCCCACAGATTCCCAGCCAAACAGGGAATTTTCCACCTACATCAAAGCAAAGACATATGGTTTTAGAGGAACAGACATGGAGGTTGTGCCCTATGCACCTGTCCACCTCTCCCCTTGTTTTGGAAAACAGCAGTGACCATGAGGCACTGTGCAGGATCCTGAGGTCACCTGATCTCCACCATGTTGATTCAGTTCCTCCTGCCTCTCCCAGCACCCTACATCCTGTGGGGTGCAGGGAGCCTGGGGACCATTTCCAGGACAGATAGCCCTGAAGCCCTCTCCCCTCTCAGAGACATTGACTGAATGAGGCCTGACTGAACTCATGGCGGATGTGATAGTGAGGAGACTGCTGTGCCCACACCAGAGGATATGAAGAACTGGAGAGAGTGGAGGGGTTTGGATCTGTAAGACCACCCTAGCCCTACTTCTGTCCCCCATGCATGGCTCTGCATCCCTCCTTCTGCTCTGGTGTGGAGGTAATGGAGAGTTTCTAACAGGCTGCAGTGAGGCTCTGTGGAGCTCTCCATGGAGCTGGGGATTTGCTTGTTGGGGTGTCCCTGTGTCAGTGAGCAACGGACCATGTGGGGAGATCCCAGCCCCACATCTCAGGCACTGGTCAACACCAAGCCCTTTATGGAACCTTCTCTTGCAGATTTACAGCCCAGGCATAGGGAGTAGGAGCCATGGATTGGTGGGCAGCCCCCTCTCAACCCGAGGGAAAGCCTGGATCAGCCTAGGGGACATACAAGGTGAGGATGCAGGGTGATAGGAGGTGCCCTGTGGCCAGACTAGCAACACAGGGGTGATGTTGGGAGGATAAGGAGAGCCTTTCTTACTGTCCGGAGAGGTTAGGCACTGCCACATTGAAGTGGGACGGTGGACCAGCCTTGTCTTAGACCTTGGGTGGATTTAGGGAGCCGAGATGCTCCTGTATGACTTGAACTCGCGTTTGGACACATTGAGCCTGTTCCAGTTCCCTCGGTGCAAATGGGGCCACAGGGGCACATGGGCTTGGAGGACACCCGGGGGGCTCTGGCCATGCCTGGTCACCTCCCCCACACCACCCCTGCCCTGGGAAGGGGTATCGCCTCCCCCAGCCGCTCCGATGGATCAGGTCAGGTGGCTGCAGCTCCCCACCACCCCAATCAGATACACATCAAAGCACGAGCACGAGCCGCCTGCCCTGAGGACATTAGTGTTAGGTAGGGGAGCATGCAAGCAGTCCTGGCTGGATACGGGGATGGTGGGAGATTCCTCTGGGAATCTGCACTTCTCGTAAAGAGGCTGATTCCGGGAAGGAACCCGGGACCGGAGCCATCAGTGGGACCATTACGGGCCACTCCAGCCACCTGAAAACTTTTCACTCTCCATCCAGGTCTGCTTACAGCGACAGTTATGTGAGGATTCTTCTGCCCTCCAAGTACACAATTGCAGGGTCATTTGCATCTAAAATGGGAGCTGGGCCCTTTAGCAGCTTGTCTGCTCCTGATAGGGGACTGGGAGCCTACTCGAGCACTAAACCCGCTAATGCAATCATCGGGGCTGGAGCTCTGCACATCAAAGGTCCCGGGCTCCCTCATAGCAGCCTCCCGGCCACAAACCTCCCCTCCACCACCTTTCATCACTGCCAGGGTGACTGTTGCCCCGCTCCTGGGAAGTTCTGGCTGGTGGAAGTCTAAGGAGCAGGGATGGTGAAGGATCACCAAGCCTTCCTTGTGTGCAGGATAGGGACACTGCTGTGCCCTTGCCTGTACTTCTCTCAAAGAATCACAGGATGATTTGATTTGGAAAGGACATTAAAGATCATCTAGTTCCAATATCCATTGCCATAGGCAGAGACACATTCCACTAGATCAGGCTGCTTAAAGCCCCATTCAGCCCGGTCACTCAAGCACCTCACTGCTGTAGTTTGTTTCGCTTCGAGGACTCCTTTTGTCCCCACGCAGGTTGTGGAAGAATGTGGCCATGGACAGACTGGGGAAGGGGCCACAGAGGAGCCATGAGGCAAGCACAAGACATGAGCACCCACAAACACTGTGACTCGTATGTGGAATAACTAGTAACATTCGAAAGGAAACCAACATTCCCTGCGCCAGGGAGTAGCATCATCTTCATCCCACTGCAAAGTGTCCCTAGAGAAAGGACTGGCAGCCCCAGTGCCACATACCAACAGGGAGAGTGCTGCTTAACATCTGCTTAACAGGATGCCAGATTCTGGAGGCTTAGCTGGGTGGGACAGCCAGCACTTCAGAGTGGCCTGGCTGTGGCTGTTACATCTCCAAAAATATGCTTGCAGCCCTATCAGCATCTCCTCCTATTGGGAAGGTCGTTTCCTCCTTGCTCATCCCCTGCACCCTCCAGGGTCACCTAAGAGAACCTTCCCTGGGTGTGGAGAGGACGTTGCTTAAAGTGGCATCACTTCCTGCTGCACCTGCAGGAAGGACAGACTTGAGCCATCTCTTCACCTGGACGTATGCACTGAGTGCTCCCACACCACAGGCTGGTGGCCCTACTGCTCCTGCTCCAGAGGACCATAAAGTCCCCTTGGCTCTCTGCATAATCCTTGCATAGGAATGTGCTGGAGACCATGCTCTGCCTGGATGGGCTCCTGGCTACAGCTCTTCTAGTGTCCATCTGCAGCAGATCCACTGAAGGGACAGCACAGTCCTCCTGGAGGGACACGAGGGCACCTACTCAGTGGCACAGGAGTGCTGGCTGCACTGGCTCAGTGCCAACCAGGGCGCTGGCTCACAGCTTCTGGCCAGCAGTCGCTTCTCATGGCAAACACAGCTGCTTCCCCATCCTTCTCCATACCCAGCTCTGGCGCCAGTGCCAGGGCCAGCGACTGTTGCCATATGGCGGTGATGTGTACACAGTGCCTGGGTAAACACAGTGTGGCAGGAGCACTGGCGCTGGGGTCTCCCTGGCCTCAGGGGGAACCAGCATCCCCCAAACTCTGTACCCTTCGGCAAGGAGAATGGTGGGGGCCCTCAAGTGCCTATAAAAGGGATGGGGCCCCACTGCTGGCAGACTCATGGTCCAATCTGTGCTGCTGGAGATGGGAATAGTCTCCTGGCATAGTCATGAGTCCCTACTCCACATGCCTGGGAAGAGGCCCTTGGAGCAGGGCAGGGTTTTGCCATGGTTGCTGGTGGCTTGGTGCAGCCCAGTGCAACCAGCAAGCACAGCAGGATGCCAGGTGACTGTGGCGGTCCCACCCTGTCAGGGAAAGCTGGCAGTGACTCACCACCCTCACCAGCCCTGCCTGCTGGGTGACTCCTCCTGCACCCCATCCCATGGCTCTTGACAGCCCCTGCACACTCCATACAGCAGCAGCTGTGGGCTCAGATCCTGTGGGGTGCTGGGAGAATGCTGGCAGTGACGGTTGCCACCTGTGGGGGCCATTCCCTGGACCTGAGGAACCCCACATCGCATGGTAAAAGCTAAAGCATTGACATCCTGCTCTATTGCCCTAGCTCGGTGGTGCCAGACCCATGACAGGGGCAAGAGAAAATCATGCTCCACTCTTTTTTTCCCGATTTTCCCCCCTTTTGGGGGAAAAAACAACCCCTTCCAAAGATCCCTCCATCCTCCTGCTCCTAGTTAGTGCATGGGGCAGGCAGTAGGGAAGTCCACCGGGTGCTCAGCCAGGCCCTGCTCAGCCAACACGTCCTTCAGCTGCCCCAGGCTTGCAGTGGTGTGCACATCCTGGGGCAAGATTGCGGGCAACGTTTGTATGCATCCAGGGAGGATGGAAAGTTATGCTGGGATGCATTCAGGTTGTCAGTCGAATTTGAGAAGGGGACTCTTGATCAGGGCTTGGGGGATGGGTCAAGTAGGGATGAGGCGGCAGGCAGGAGATGTGGGGGGGAATCAGCTTTAGAACTTTCCACAGGAGGTTTCCCCAGTAGGGTTTAGGTCCCCTGCATGGCCGCTGTGGCAGCAAGTGAGTCCCTTCAGTGGAATGGCTTCCTCAAGCAAGTGATGTAATCTGGTTTTGCCATATCTGGGGTGGCAACCTCTGAGAAAGCATGAGCCCCAGACCCCTACCCAGGGGAAATTCATACCCAGGGTCTGGCAGGNGCAAGCCCAAGAGCAGCCTCTGAGAAAGCATGAGACCCAGACCCCTACACTGATTGCAGCAGGGCAGATGTGGGACTGGGAAATTCATACCCAGGGTCTGGCAGGAGGCAGTCTGGGGGCCAAGCTATGCCTGCCCCAGCCATCCTGCACAAATCCAGAGGAGTGCAGGCCAACATACATGATGGTTGGGAGCTGCAGGAGAAGTTGGGGTTGGTGTGAATTGGTAGGGTGGGCAGTCAGGGATAGGAAGTTGGATCCCACCTCTGCTGTGTGCTGGTGATAGGGGCATTTGCTGCATTTTTGGAGCCCTACTGCATCCCGGGGGCCGGGTATGGTGAGGGGAGGAGCAGAGGGATCAAAGAGGCGGGGGAGAGGAGCAGCCCGTGAGTTGTGGGTCATTATCTGTTATTAACATCTGTAATCTCCTGAGAGCAAACTGAGATTTACAGCCTGTTATTAGACTGTTACTCAACCTGTTGTGCAACAGCTCAATTTAAAAAAAAACAAACCTGAACGTGATTAATAGCCTGCTAATAGGGGGGAAATCTCTCCTATTTAATTCAAACAGTCTCTGCCTGGGCACTCCAGGAAGTTATGGGCTTTCAGCCCAGGTTCCCAGGTTGACTGTTTGGCTCCTGCTGGGATTCCCTCGGAACCGGCACTGCATGAGGGTCCTGGGTGGGGAGACTAGTGAGTGCTGCTCCCCACCACAGGTCTGGACTACATATTCTCAAAGTCATTGGGGTGCAATTTCTTCCTCCTCCCGATGCTGTCTCCATGTGAAGGGGGTACTTACTTGTCCCTGGCCATCCTTTGTGGTCACTCTCTGGGAGAGGTGGAAGAGATGGAAAATTTGAGTCAGCTGAAGTTCTTATCCAAGCATCTTACCTTTTGTTTAGCCATGACTTGCACTTGACTCACGTTGACCCCACAACTTCCTGCCCTCCTGCCTTTCACTGCTTGTGGTCCCTCCCCGGAGAGACAATCTCTTGGCTCTCATCCCTTTTCCAGGCATCCAAACCTGTCCCACCTGCAAACACCTCCCTGGCCCTGAGACCATTCCATTGGGAGTGCTTCTTGGTTGCTGAACCCCTCTGACCCTGGGTCTTTGCTTTTCTAAATTGTCCCTTGATAGGATGAAGACAAGTAAGCATCACATGTGCTCCCCTCAAATCAAATCTCTGGACACTATTTGCATCCCACCTGGACCCCAAGAACCTGTCCCTTTTTCAGGATGGGGTCATCAGCACAGTCTTGGGTGGAAGAGAAGATGCCAAGAAACCCTTTTGCACTTTGCAGCCGGGATTTGGCCTATGCTGTTAAGTCAATGGCCTTGCTCAGCTGGCATTTGACCCAGTGACTGAGCACTATGGTTAATTGGATTGCAACCGGCCTTGTTCCTACTCCTGCTGTCAGCCCAAGTCCTGCCTGTGCTTCTGGAATGCTTCAGGAAAGCCGCTGGCTGGGATCCACCTCTTTCCAGCATTTTCCTCTCCCTGCAGCATTAAATCCCTCGGCCACTTCCCTCGGACACACAATGGCCCTTCCCAGAGGGAGTCACAGGCTCTGCCCTAGGTGAAGAATTTGGCCACACAGAAGCTGCTGCTGTCTCCATCTCTGGCTGAAGGCAACATCATGTGCAAATGCTGGTGCTCCAGGTCTTGCAGGCAATAGCTGGTTTCCAGGGCCGTCCTCTGCCTGTCCTGGAGTGGTTGGAAGCACCTGTGAGCAGAGAACAGCTCATGCCACCTCCTAATGACACCCAGGGAGGACTGAAGGGTCTCTGGACAGCTTCTTCTACAGCATGATGTCTGTTTGGGAGCAAATACACCTGGGGAGGCCTGAGACTGGGCTGGGGGGCCCACGGGGCAGTGGGGACAGAGACAACATCCATGGGCACCAGGCAGTGGCACGTCACAGTGAGGGACACAAGCTGGAGTTCCTGCTCCCCACACCTGGCTCTCCTGCAAGGCCAGGCAGCTTTGGTTCGCCCAGCCCTCCTGTTGGTGATGACCATTGGAACTGCCACTCACAACACCCCTCAACACAGAGCTGCAGCGGGCAGAAACCGCGTTCATGGCCCGTGGGCTTCCAAAGCATCCCAGCGTATTGTTGCTGCTGGCCATGCGGGCAGCTGCACTGTGCCAGCCTGCCGCAGGGTTGCTCAACACTTCAGAGGAGGGTGAGATGAACCTGTCCCCACAACCCACGCAGTTAATGAGGGCCTTGGCAGTGCGTTGTCAGCAGGCACCCTCGCTGCCCTGGCCGCGCGTTGCCCAGCGCGGTGCACACGGTGCTGGAGCTCAGCAGCTGACAGGCCTGGCCCTGCCTGCATCTCACGTGGCGCTGCGGCCAGGCTGCATTTTCCACATTCCGCCCAGCTCTGAGTCACCAGCATCTCCCCTGCCAAAACCTGTACCCGTGCCTGGCCGTGCCAGCAGCCTGTGCCGGCTCCAGGGGCCATGCCGGGCTCCATGCAAGATGATGGTCACCTGTCCCCGTGTGTGTATGCTTCAGGGCACTCTCCTGTGCCATGGAGATGGATTTCCCACCCTGCCCCCCAGCAGAGTGGGGTAAATGCTCCTGTCTGGCCCAGCTAAACCTTTAGTGCTGAGGGTCCTGCACACTGCAGGGAACACCCACCTTTGTACCATTTGCCCCAGGGAAGGAATTTGGCATCCTCCACCACCACTCCCCAGCTACCTGACTTCAGGCAGTGGATGCAGCCTCACTAACCTCCTGCTACCTCCTGTCCCTACACACTGCGGTGCCTGACTTTTTTAAAGAGTTCAGCAGTGCTGCCAGCAGCTTCACCCCTCCAGAAGCCCCAGCCCCTGCTCAGCACCATGTGCAGGGACCCACACTGGTGCCAGTGTATGCAGTGACTTGTCTGAGCCATGGCTGAGCCCAGGACAGTGTGGCCATCTGACCAGACGTTGTGAAATGAGGGTTTAAAGTTGCTCAAAAAAATCATCAGCAAGGTATTCAGTGAATTGGGTTTAATACTATAAAGGCAATAGCACAACAGAATTCTTGGGAAGGTTCACTCTATTACTTACTAAATAGTTAACACATACAGAGCAAAAGCACAGAGAAATCTAAAATCAGTATCAGTCTGAACCGAAATAAACATGGGATTCTCAGATCATAGTGTGGCCTGGGGCGGGGAGAGGAAGGGGAGAGATGCACCACCACAGTGGAAGAGTCTGAGTGGCCAGCACACCACAGCACCTCACCAGGCACACAGTGAGACAACCCTGTGGGATTTTGGGTGGGAGATCCATGTGCATATGGGATGTACAGGAGTGTGGGGATGTGTGGCAGGTGTCTGTGTGGTCTGTGGGTCACCATTGCAGTTTGCCGTGTGTCCATATGCAATCACAAAGAAGCCCAAAGTGAGATCGTGGGGAGGAGTGAAGTAAAAAGCATTGGTGAGTGGGCACATGAGGTTTTGCACAAGGGAGGGATGTGGAGGATACATGATGTGGGATATGGACTCACCCAGGTATGCACGGACACACTGGAGGTGTATATGACAGATGCAAGTATAGGGCACGTATATACGTGTGCAGGATGTGCATGCGTGCGAGGAGTACATGCAGATGTGGGGGGGGGATACTGATGCATGCACAGCATTTTTAGAGGGGTGTGAGGAGGCCTGTGCATGCATGTGGGATATATATCCAGGCATATGCCTTTGTCCTGGGGAGGACAGTGGACAGGAGGGTGTGGAGGCGGGGGTTGAATGGGTATGAGTCGTGTGTGTGTACACAGGAAGTGCATTGCAAGGTGCACAAGATGTCAGGTGTGTGTCCACCTGTGCCCCACACAAACATGTGCAAATGTCCACAAAAGTAGTTCCCAGCACTCAGCAGTGTGCCAGCTCTTTCAATGCCAGCAGGTCAGTAAGCTCTCGTGTGAGCAGGTGGCTGGGGAAGAACCCCGAGCCCTTCCTGGTGCCTCTCCCACAGTGGTGGCTCCAAGCCGTGACACAGGGTCTGGACTGTCTCTTTCCGGCTGTTTCCCAGCCTGTCAGGCCAGTCATGTCAGGTCTTGCTGTGATTTCCCGGATGGTTGCTTGGCACCTTCCTCTTCCCCATCCGGATGGACAAGTTCCTGGAGCACCAAGCTGGGGCAATAACATCTGCCTCACTCCTGCCCTGCCTCCCCAGCTCGGTGCCCTGGGTTCGGAATACCTCCCCAGTGCTGGCCACCTCCCTGCCTGGATGTTGCTGGGCGGGCGGTGAGGGAGTAAAGCTGTGAGGGCACTGAGTCACACCTGGGAGGGAGACACAGGGACAAACCTGCCGCCTCTGCCAGGCGGTCGGGGCGGCTGGACTGGCTGGGCAAGTTAGGCCCGGGCGGGCAGTGCGGGCGCCGTTCGTTTGCCGCTGTGGCTGGAGGACGTGCCTGAAGGAGAAGTGGGGATGGGCATCTCCTGGTGCTGGACCCTGAGGAGAGGTGCTCAGGGCTGGGCAGGAAGGCAAGGACTGCTCGGGGCTGGACGCTGAGCAGGCAGAACTGCCACTGTGATGGCTCCAGGGTACCAGGCTCTCCCTGCTACTGCACAGGACATTACTCGCCATATGGAGATGCTCGGCCTTGAGGAGAGGCCAGATCTCTGGTCAAGCTCACGCTGCCCACTCTCCTTCCTGCCCAGAAACACCTGCAGCGTTGTGCTGGGGATAAGGACATGGATTTGAGAAGAGAGGTAGCTGTGGCTGCAGGCAGGCTCATGGGAGATGAATGCCATGAGGAGCCCTGCTGTGCCTCACTGTGCCCTGGCAACCCTGGCCATGCCACCGCTCCTATTCTGGCAGGAGGACAGCTCACGTGCCTGCTCATAGCCCCCATCCATCTGTGCATGGGGAAACTGAGACAGAGAACGTGGTAGAAAAGACATGCTGAGTTAAGCCCCAGAGAAGCTGTTGGCACTGAACCAGCAGTCCTGCCAAGCCCCATGCACTGTTAGAGCATCCTTTGGAGAGAGCTGGAGTATGTAGCTCAGGTACTGTGACAATGCCAGACCCATTTCAGCATCCCCAGCAGTCAGAGGACAGCCCTGGGGATGTCCTTCTCCAGGCTTTACTAGGCTGTGGATCTGTGTCATCCTGGCCACACTGGGTAACACATGAGGTCTTAGCTAGGGCAGGGGAGGGGCAGGCCCCCAGACCTTCTCCACTTATTCCCACAATCTGTGATTAGCATTGATGCCAAGGCCTGTAATTTCCTACAGCTCCTCCTGCCAGGAGCAGGGGTCTGGTGGGGCAATCCCCCTTCAGGCAGACAGAGAGACCTTCAGGCCAGAAGTCTCCTCTGGTACCGTGCCAGATCCAGGGACTGCATGCCCACTGGAGGGACAGAAGGGCTTTCTTTCACCCCTGGCGTTTCCAGGAGCCCCTTGAATGTGGTGAACCAGCAGCTACTGCACAAGGTACCAGAAAGCAGGAGGAAAGTGAAGTAGGAATCACTGTCTCAGCCCACTGTCTCCTCTCAGGCAAGTGAGGCCAGATCCTGGCTGACAGAGGAGGGATAGAGCCTCTCAGTGCCTGGAGGCTGGGCTCTTGAGCTCTGCTCTCCATCCCTAATGAAGTCCCTCCCATCTCTGCCATAGACATCTGGTTAATAAGCCCCTAGTTCCTGCTGGGAAGGTGCAGGGAACTCTGTCCTTCTGTGGTTGTAACCCTTCCCTGCCCAGGCTCCTGCAGCCTGCCCTATATCCTCTCCTTGTCAGCAACCAGGGGTGAGTGAGGATACACCAGCCATAGGGACATGGACTTTGGAGCTACTGACAGGTCCAGATACCTCAGCAGAGCCAGGATGTGCCCATCTCGTCCAACCACACAAATGTCCTGGAGAATGGCTTGGGGGAGGGCCATGTTGGAGAGTCCTTGTGGTCCCCACAGGGCAGTAGGGTGGGGGTGCAGGGATGGGGCTGTGACAGGGGCCAAGCTGAACCCTTAGTGGATATCTGGCCACCATAGCCAGTGGCATAGGTCCACTGTGGTGTAAGGCAGCCAAGTGTATTACTCCAGAAGGGATAGCAGCAATTTCTGTCACTGGAGAAATGTAATTCTGAGTGTGAGATGTCAGAGCCTGGAACACCTGTACACACTTGTGCACAGGTCTGTGTGTGCCTCGCACACACACGTGCAGACCATGGGCAGATCCTCTGCAGCAGCATGTGGGCAGCACCTGTGACTCCCGTCCCATCATCCAGCACCACTGGATCACAGCGGTATCTAGAGCAATGGTGCTGGATACAAAGGCCCCAAACAAACACACCGTGTTTCTGTTATCCCCCACATTGTCTCACCAGAGCCTTCACCCTGTGAGTGATGTGTGCCTGGGGCCAGGACAGGTAGAGCAGGTCCCTGCCCTGGTTTGTAATTTTGTCTCTAATTGGATCCCCTGCTGTTCTCCTTCATCAGGTCTGAATAAGGCCTGGCTTATGAGAGGAGTGTGATTATCGGGGCAGGGGGCTGGCTCTGGGCAGTGGGAGGCTTCCCAGAGCCACATAATGACAAGCTTTTGTCCCCTCTGCTCTTGCCCCTGACAGAGGCAGGTGGATGAAGATGCCTTGGGTAAAGAGTGGGTACCGAAGAGCTGAACTCAGCAAGTTCCAGCCATTCCCACCACCCATAGTGTTAAACTAAGGGAATATCTTGATTGCTGGAGTTTGGCCAGGGACGCAGGAGTCCTGGCTCCAGTTCATCTGCCCTGCCCCAGAGTGTCAACTTGTGGAACATCCCAGCACTGTCATCCCCAACTCTGAGGATACTGGTACCACCTGGGAAACCTATCCAGCCATAAGGTCCTGTCTTGGGACACTACATTTCTAGTGGTCAGGGTACACCAGGATGTGAAGGATGCATAGACATCAGGTTCCAACCTGTATCAGTCCCAGGCCTGAGCAGCACATGCTGCAGAGCCACAGAGGGTCAGTTGCCCCCATGCTGGTCACCCATGCCGGCATGGCAGCACACATCTGGTGGCATTTTGCAGGACACATTTTAGAGCCATGGCTGCTGGAACCCTGGAAACAGGGTCTGGCTCTGCATGGGCTGAGCTGTGTGCTGTACCTGAAAGAGGCCAGGGCAGAGCAGCAAGAGGACCAAAACTGGCTCCCACTCCTGTGTGTGCTGAGGGTGCTTTCAGCCCTTTGGGGATAGAGGTGTGGGTCCCCATTTTAGCCAAGATCAGCCTGTGCTTGGACATGATTCAGCCCTGCTGGCGTCCTGTGCCCTGTGAGGCTGCAAGGATGTGAGGAACCCAAGCTGGACATGGTGTGCAGAGGCAGGACCCTGTGGAAGGACTCCAGTGCAGCCAGCACACAAAGGGCAGGTGCCGTGCCTACAGCCTGGCAAGCAGGTGGGTGGAGAAGCAGATGGATTGCGTGCGACAGTCTGGGGATAATTCACTGAGAAATCTTCCACCTGGAAATGAATCTGCCCCCCTCCGCCCTCAGCCCAGGAGACTACGGGGCCCAGAGGGGTAGGGAGGGGTGTGCAGGTGGGCTGCTGGGTCATGAGCCTGCACAGGCAGGGCAGGCAGTTCCTTTCACCAGGCAAGGCACCCACAGTGCTTCCATATCTGCCCAGGACCCCTCGGCCTCACAAACCCGAGTCCTGACTCCCCGGTGGGATGATGGGGAGGAAACTGGGGTTGCTGTCAGCTGCTCACCCACCCTGCAGCTGAACATGCACACCCACCACAGCCAGCATTGCTCCTGTGCCAGGGGCATGTGCTGGGGTGAGCTGGAGGGTGCTTCCCAATCCCACTAGCCACTGGCCACCAACAGCCCAGCAAGTCCTGGTCCTGCGTATGGGTGGTAGCGTGATTCTAACAGGGCGCTTAGAGGCCCTGGCAAGGTGCAGTATATGCACAACTTTGGGAAAAGGCTGTGCCAGGCAGTGCTGAGAGGGCTAGGAGCCAGAGTGGCTGGAGGGCTCATGGGGAGGGTACAGCCTGCGTGCCCCAGCCCATCACTACTGCATTAGAGAAGCTGGCTGCGTGGCAGGCCAGGGCCTGCATCTCTGAAGCAGTGTCTCTGCTGAATAACTCTTATGTCTTAGCATCTCCCAGGGGATGCAGTGTGTTCCTCTATGGGTGTCCTGGCCTTCAGGCTGCTGAGTACACACTGACACGTGTTTGGTGTACACGTATGTCTGAGCATGAGCATATTGGCTGTGCACGTGACAAATCTTCAGTCAGGGCTGATCAGCAAATAACCCTCCCCCATTGTCTTTCTGGGCACAGCAAAGGAGACAAGTGAGGATCAGTAAGGACACAGGTCCTCTCCCAGTGTCCTTCTCAGCCACACTGGAGCCACAAGCAGCCTCACACCTGAGTCTGAGAGTAGATGTCTCCTGGGAGAGAGCTTTCCTCACCTTCAGCCAGGTACCCCCATCCCTGTCATCCTTGTCCCCACCTCTCTGCCTCTCCAGGAAACAGTCTGAGATAATGAGGTCAACATGCTAGCCAGGATGCTGGAGCAGGCTGCCAGCTTGGGGAAGGTTGGGCACCCAGGCACCCTGCTTGCAGTGGGCAGGACTATGGCAGTGTGCATGGTCCTCCCTGCTGGTCCTCATGTCGCCTTGCTGTCCTGTCCTGCACAAACATTCCCTCACTCCCAGCCATGGTAAATATTGTCACAGGGCAAATAGTGAATCAGCCCTCTTTGTTCGAGTGCTGCTAGCAGTCCCGTCTTGTTCGACTGCTGTTTAATGGCCCTCCAGTTGTGTACCCTGGAGGTACTCATTAACCTCAGGCTGCAGATGGTGAGAAGGATGGATCTATGTTAGCCAAGAACAGTTTGCTGGTGTTGGGGACCAGCTCTGGGCAAATTCTGGTGACCTTTTACCAGGTGCAGATGTGCCAGAGGTTTCTCCTCACACCTCTGCAAGGTGCAGCCAACCCACTGAGAACCCAACATGCCTACAGACTCATGTTCTTATCTCAACCCATGAGCTCTATTTTATTTTCTTTCCTGATTCTCCTTCCCATCTCATCAGTGGCCGAGTGGGAAGGGAAAGTGAGCAAGTCTGGTATGTAGCTGCTGACTCGGGTTAAACCTTGACACCACCCTAGAGTACAGCACAGTGGGGCATGGCTTGAGGCAACATTCCCTTCAGAGATTCCCCCTTCAGCTCAGTCCATGCTCATGGCACAACCATAGGGCACAGAGGAGCTGCTGGCTCTCACAGAGGGATGTTCCAGTTCCTGTGTGCAACAGGAGGGTTTCAGAGACCTCATGATGGGAACTGTGGTAGGGAGGGCTGTGCAGCACAGCTTGGTCAGGTTGGTTAGGGTTGTGGAAGGGAACAGCTGGACATCCTGAGAGGTGTAGGGTGCAGGACAACGGCTGGAAATGGGCAGTCCAGGAAGGACTGGGAGGAACATGGGTTCTGCACCCATGGGAACCTTCACCCAGTGCCAAGGGACTGCTCCTGCTCCTACTGCTCTGCCTGATCGTCACCTCCGATTCACTTGTTTCTGGCTCTACCCCAACACCACTACCTCCACCTCACATTGTAGTCCAGTCCCAGGGTGCTGGGCAAAAGGGGCTAGTGGCAGGTGACTGAGGCCGCCCCCACACCCACCAGCAAACTACAAGAGTCAACATTTCTGGAGAAGCAAGCGTGTCTCCTGGATCTTTTCCCCTGAGGGCCCAGGGGTATCAGAGCAGGGCCACCATGTCCCTGTGTCCCTGTAGGGCAGCGCAGGACCCAGCTGCGCTGCTAGCAGAGGGGACCACAGAGACTGCATGGGGTGCCCAGCATGCTGGATCGGGGCTGCCAGGAAGGCCCCGATAAACATCTAGCCTCTCTGTTTATTTATGACCAAGGATATTTATACCGCAAAGTCCTTTAAATATAGCTGGGGACACACCCAGGCACCATCCAGCGCTGACGGCTGTGTGGAGCTCCCGGCAGAGCCTGAGTTGGCACACCAACTCAGGGAGCAGGTACACCAGTGGCACCAGATGTGTTCCAGAACTGGCACCCCCAGGACTGACATTCATTGTGGGTACAAGGCACAGGACCATGGCTGTGGGGACAGCAGCACTTCTTATGAGGACAGGATGAGGCTGTACACCAGAGGGACAGGGTTCCCAAGGCTGCTGCTGACATAGCCTCTGTGCACATGCTGTGAGGACACCAGTACCATCAGGGCAGGTCCATATCTCCTCTGACACAAAATAACATCTTCCCATCCGAGTGCTCAGTGCCATATGGGGCTAGTTGACACAACCTTGGGGCTACGTCCTGAAATTGCAGCCCAGAGCTCAGTCGAGTGGGCTTGGAGCAGCCCGAGCCCATGGAGCATCAGCAGGCTTTGGTCCCTGTCCCCCTGTCCCTGCGGGCACTGAGGCTGGTCTGGCAGGGCTGTGCGGAGCATCTCCCGCTGCCGCCGCGGTGTCTGCCTCCCTCTGCCGGCAGCAGGGCACCTGCTGCTCCGCTCTGCCGCTCCTGGCTCCTGGAGCTCCGGGTTCTGCGGCCCCGCAGCCCCGAGGCAGCGCTGTCCTCGGCCAGCCAGTCTCGCTTCCCCATTTTTCCCCTTCACCCAGTTTTCGGTGAAATGCAGGATTTTGCTCCCAGTTTCCGGCTGCTCCATGTGTCACTCTGTGCTTGTGGCTACGGCATTGCTTTACATGGCATTACTTATGGTGGCATTACGGCATCTACACTTGTAGAAAAGAGGTTTGGCGTTGCCCCTGCCCTGCAGCGAAGTGCAGAGCAGCCTCCAGGCACCCACAGACCTGGCTGCCCCATGTTCCATGGGGAGCATCTGTGAGGTGCCATGGACATTCATCCATGGACTTGCAGCTCTGTCCTGTGTGGACGTGCCACCATGCTCATCTTACCAGACTCCTTGTTGGTTTGCCCAGTGCCTTTAACAAGAGAATTCCTTGTCTTGGAGAGGAACCCAATAGTTTCGGACAGGCGAGGTCGTTTCCACGAGGCAAAGGCAACGTGCAGTAGGATCCCTACCCGCTTAGTCTTTATTAATTACATCCCATCTCAGACTCTGCTGTTTCTCCAGGACAGATGTAATGCCCACCAATCTGTGATTGCCCTTGACAGCTAAGACAGCCCCGTAGTACTTCCATAAATGTGCTGTGCTTCATCCTGCTCTGGCACCAAGCCTTTTACCTCCAGCTTGTCCTCTCCTGCCCCCTGGACTAAAAAAAGTCCTAAATGACTCTCTGTCTCTGAGCAGTGGGAACTCAGGGCTGACCAGCCTGCAGAGGACCTGCATGCCTATCACCCAGCGTCCTACTCCCCTTCATGGGGACCATGTACCCGGCTGCTCTCCAGCTCTGTGCCGCCCCTCTCAGCCTTTTCCAGCTGTTTCCTCTGTCCTCTCCTTCCCTTACTGCTGCCAAGTCACATTAACAGTTGCAAAGCTTCACGGTGGAGCTTGCTGGGGTGAGTGTCCCGAGGACAGGCAGCTCTGAATGGCAGAGCCTGGCTGTGCCCGAGGGCTGCCCGTCCCTGTCCTTAGACATGCCGGAGCTTGCTTTCAGGCTTGGGGACACTCTCAGCAGCACACAGCAGGGATATCTGGATTTTATCTGCTGTGATATCTCATTTTATCTGCTTCTGCCGCCTCCAGCTTTACATGTGGAGCTACTGCAAGCTCCCTGCAGGAAGACATGAGCCATTCTGGGGACGATGGGTGTTCAGCTACAGCACGGTACCAGCACATACCAGGTGTGGGACACCCCAGGAGGAGACAGCCCTTGTACCTTCCGGCAGCGAGAGCGAAGGGCACTCACGCTGAGCTGTGCCCACCGCTCGCAGGGGACACTTGTCCTCAGGGGGCCGTAGGAGCAGGGCAGGATAGGGCCCCGGTGCTCTGCCGGCGGCTGCAGTGAGCGGCAGCTGTCCACAGAGGGAGCGCGGCTCCTTCTCAGCCGCGCTCCTCCTCCTCCTCCTGCTGGCAGCTCATCTTCGCGCCCCGACCCCTCTGCTCGTGTGGGTCCTCAGCACCTCCAGGTCCCGCGGGATGCGCTTCCCAGAGGGGGTGAGCTGTGGAACAGGTTGGCAGAGGGGTGACCCTCTCCAGGCAAGTCTGGATGCCGCATGTACTCTGTCCATCCAGCACGCCTGCCTCCATCCTTCTGGATATGCACTAGGTACATCCCCACAGCCTCTTAAGGGTTTCCCAGCATTCAGGTCTGGCTATGACAGCTGGCAGCAGGTGTAGCAACAATTAACCTCTGCCAGAACCAGAAATTTTATTTAAAATAATCGGTCCTGTGGTCTGTGGGCTTCACTCATGGAGACCTTCAGCATCCCCCTCCCACTCTGGGACCCTTGGTCCAAACACAGCTGGTGTTTGTTTTGCACCATGAGATGCTGGTTTGTTATGGTCCCACTAAGAAAGGCACTTTCTAAGTGACATTTAAAATGCTATTTAATAGAGGTCACACTATAGAATGACTACTAGAGATCATCTCAGATTCCTTGCAGCACAGGGACCCTGAGCTGCACATCATTCAACATACTTCCAATCCACACATAGAATGCCATGCAGACCCTGCCAATGAAAAGGGTTATCCCAGTTTAGTAATTTGAGCTATTAGAGAATTTTCTTACAAGAAAACAGCTCTACTCATTATTTTACTCCCCTACTGATACGAGAACTTCTTGCTACTGTTTTAGATAAAGGCACCGATACGCACATGGCAGTATGAGGTAAGAGCTCCCTGCAGACTCCTCTCTTATGGTCTGGTTTCTAACATGGAGGAGTTTATCCTGGAGCCAAGGGATGCCCACAGCATAGGTCTGGACCTGCTCAGGCTTGCTGTTACATGGGTTACTAACTCCTTAGCATACCATGGTCTCCTGGCCAGGACCATGGGAACACCCTGGCTGTAGCAGCAAGAACTGCAAGTGGATGGCCTGTTTCTTAGGAACCTAGCCCTGACAATGTCATTGGGTGTGTTCCCCCTCCAAAGGGAATTTCATCAGAGGTCAGAGGAGAAATGTCATGGACGTACTCCGAGACGAACTGAGGAACTCAAACCCCTGTATCTTGCAGAGTGGAGCACTTCAGGGTGAGCTGGGTGGCCCATAATTTGTCCTCCTCACTGCCCTCAGGGATGCAAAGGTGGTGGCCTTGGAGCCTTCCTCCAGGGATTCACATCAGCAAATGTCCTACGTGGGCAAGTGCCAGCTGCTGCTTTGCCAGGCTAGTGCAGCTGTTGTCCCTTGTCCCTCACCCCCTGTGCATCTCTGTGGGAGTGTCATTACCCTGTACTCCTGGACGCTGCCCAGCCTGGCTTCAGCAGCCAGGTGGAATTTATGTTTGGGTCCCTGCCTGCCCACTACTCCCCAGGGAAGCAGCACCAGCTCCGGGCAGGGCAGCAAGATGACCCACAAGAGCCAGCTGGCTGGGCCAGGGAGGGAAACTTGGTGGCAGAGGGCTGTAAGCCCAGTCCCTGCATATGGCTGGCTTGTGGCAAAAGGGGAACGGGATGGGGAAGGGGGTAGGGAGCACCCTGAGGCATGTGGGGAGCTGCCAACTTGCAACAGCAGCCTGGAGCATTTCTACAAGCCCTGCCCAACCTCTGGGCACCAGCTTTCCCTCAAAGGTGGGTTTGATGAGCCCTATGGCTGCGGCCACACACTGTCCCCAGGCAGAGCACCCATGGGTGCACAGGGGCAAGGCAGGGAGACAGTCCCTGGGGTGATGCTTGCCCCAGCCCAGGATGCTCTGCAGCTTGTGGGCAGTGGGCTGAACATTGTAGCAGGACAGCAACCATTTCCAGCTGCTCCATATCCATGGGGTGCTGTCATGGGATAGCCCCTAGCAGCCAGGCAGCAGGAACAGCTATTTTGGGCAGCCCAAGGCACCCCAGCTGTCATGCTCTCTGCAGCACAGTGAGAGTGCTCTTAGTAGCATTAGGGGAGGTGCACATGCTTCCTGGGAGGTGCCCAGCACCCCTCACATAGGGAAGAGTCTCATCCCAGGGACAAGGTGGCCCAATGCAGAGCTGACGTGTGATTCTGAGTCCATCCAGACAGCTCTGTGCCTTCCAGCTGTGTGTGATGATGGCAGAGGGAGGAACAACAGCCTCAGGACCTCAAGCCAAAGTATGAACTTCCAACAGTGAAACCCTTGTTCGTACCCAGGTCTTTCCTTACTAGTCACACGTATATGTCATGTGAAACACAAGCCCTCTGCTGTGATCTGGGTGCTGTGTGTGCCACCAAAAGAAGGCTACAGGGAGGGTACAATGAGGCAGTGTGGGAGCCAGCCTCAGCTCCTGTGGCTGCTGTCCCCTGGATGTCCACACCCATCTTGCTGCCCATCCAAGCCAGAGTTTACCCTAGTATGACTGGATCCTCCGTGAGGGAATTTTCCGAGGTCACTAAAAGGCACGTGAGTGGAAAGTCCCCAGGAGCTGTAGCTGCTGGGGCTGCAGCTACCTGTGGCCAGGAGCAATGATGTCTGTGGCATTTCCTCTCATCCCTGACGCCACTTGCCTCTCCTGGCACTCATCCAGACTGTGGGCACTGAGCAGAAGCCTGGAGCTGGAGCGGGTCTGAGCTGCTGGTAAAGCCTGGGGCACGGCATGGCAGGAACAGGGGGTGGGGCGCTAAGTCCCGGGCTGGGTGAGAGGCAGCCCTTGGTACAGCGAGGACAGGGGTCCCAGGATGCAGCAGGGTGCCAGAGCAGGAGCATGGAGCCCCCACAGCACTGCAAACGCATCAGGTCTATGTGGGGTGCAAGGCAGCACTCACAAAGTGGCTTCAAATTGCTGGAAAATCATGGACAATTTTGGGTTTTTTCCAAGAGCTCAAATACCATCATGGGAACTTTGGGGCAGGAGATAAAATGCTGTCATAGAACAGTGCCTTTCCCTGTGTGTCAGGCAGGATGGGGATGACATGCCAGAGAGAAAAGAAAGATGAGAAAGCTGGAAGGACAAAACTTGAGCTAGCGGCACTTGCCCTGCTCTTATTGCAGGGTCCTTCCTGGTAATGTGGGGCCAGCTGTAAATCCCCAGAGTGGGCATATCCAGCCCGTGTAGGGCCTCCTACTCCCATCTCTCCCGTCCTGATGACAGAGGTTATTCCCCACCAGCTCACTCCCTTTCCAGGCTCCAGTGCTCAGGTGGGAAGTTGGGGGATAAGGATGAAGGTCACCCCAGAGTACATGGTCCCCTACTCTCTGCAGCTCCTCAGGCAGCCCGATGTCCTTTGGTGCTAACACGCATCCTGAGGAACTGTGAGCTGCCGTTAAGAAGTTGGTTTAAGGGAAAACTTGTTGATTGTAGTGACATACCAGCATGACAAAGCAGAATTTGGACCTCCTGCTGCCTCCCACACGAGGATCCATGCAAGCACTGTGGGTGTGATCCTGAGTGGGGAGGTTGGGAAGACCCCAGATCTGCACCCAGTGTTCCCACCACGGGGAGATCTCAAGGCAAGATACAAACCCAGTAGTGCTGGGGCTCAGGAAGTGCTTGGGACATAATTGTAGTGTCCCTCTGCAGCCAGCCTCCACACCAGGGACACAGTGGAGAGAGCATTAAATCCTGCTGCATTTGATGCATCCCAAAATTCAAGGACAAGCTCTGGACCACAGCAGGACTTCAGCCACTTGGGAGTCACCAAAAACCCATGCTGCAGGTCTAGTGCATGGGAAATCTTCAGAGTGTTTTGACCAGCCCATCCCTCTCGCAGGTGCTGGGAGCTGGCATTTCCTCCCCACCCTTCACCCCTCTGGAACCCTGCCCGCATTTGCCCACGGTTTCCCAGGCAACAGCACCCATGGATATAGGAAAGGAGAGGCCGTGCTGCCAAGGCAGCAGTGCCACCAGCACACCAACCAATGTCCCCCGCAGAGATGGCACTGACTCCATGAGGTCACTGCACCTGCCTACAGAAACAGAAGCTTCCAGTTCCACAGATCTGAATGGCAGTGTGCTGTGGCATCAACTCCGCCACTGTGCAAGGACTTGGGGGACACTGTGGCACCTGCCAGCCTGGGGAGGACTGGTGAGAAAGAAAAGAGATGCGTTTCCCAATACGGGAAGTGGGGGAATGATTGCTATCACATGGGGAGAGGTGGGTGAAGTGGGCACAAGCATAGGCTGCAGCACCCCTCCTACATCCCTTTGGCACTGTAGTCTCTCACTCCACAGACCATGTTTGGCCTCTGCTCTTTCTGTATCTCTGGGCACCATGAGACTCCAGGAAAGTCCTGACCAGCACAGCAAGACCATGGCCACAGCCACGGGGTCACAAAGCACACAGGCTCCCGGGAAGGAGGTGTTTGTACCCAGGTGCAGGGTGCTAAAAGGGCACTGCAGCATCTTGGATGCTGCAGGGGGAAGGAGCAACCCCTTGATGACCCACTAGGAGCTGCAAGGCCCCTCCTCCTTCCCCACATCAAGTGCACAGAGGAGACACACAGAAAGGGAGAGAGATCCTGAGAAGGGTGTTTCCAAGCACGAGTTTCATCCATGAAAATCCATCCCTTAAGGATCAAGTCTGCAACTCCACAGCTGGCAGCTCCTCTCCAAAGCCCAGACCCTGGGGCAGGGGTGCGGGTTGCAGCCAGGTTCTGGCTCTGGCACAGGGTGCTGGGTGTGGGATCCTGAATTCAGGAAGGTGGGTGTGGGATGCTGGATTCAGGTGCTGGGTGCCAGATTTGGGCTGCAGGGTGGGGTGTGAGGCCACGTGCAGTCAGGAGCAATCCTGCTAGTGAGCAACCTGGCTCCTGGTGCAGAGCACCCATGTGCGGGTGCTGGTAGGGCGTAGGAGGACATGAGCACCCGCTGATTTCACTGCTGCCTTCCCCTTCCTGCTGTGGGAGCCCTGACTTAGGCTTTACCACACTTGCAAAACGAAAGCAGCGCTGACGCATGACTGCACTGGAGCCGTCTCCCATCCCACAGCCTTGCACCCTGGTGAGTCTGCTGCTGTGGGGCCTGGACAGAAATCGCTGAGGCACCCATCCCATTGCTGCCCCACCTGCACCCCATCCCCGTAAAGGATTTCCTTAACCAGGCAGCAGCCCACAGGGACAGCAGAGATTGGTGGAGACACAGGTAAGGGATGGTCCCCAAATTGATTGGAACACCAGGGTATCAGGCCTGAGACAGGGCAGTGTTGTGGAGGCAGAAAGGATCTGAGAACACTCAATGGGAAGGGGTGTGCTATCGGTACACTTGGTGTGCTGAGTTGTACCCCTGTCACACTCCCCAGCAGATGCCCTGAGATCCTGGGATACAGAGCACCTCAGGAACTGGGAGAGATCTGAGGAGCAGGGCAGGGTGCCAGAGTGCAGGCACTCGTCCCAGCACATGGGAAGCCAGTTGGGAAGGAGAGGGGAGGGGAGGCCTCGGCGAGGGGCCAAGCCTGTCCTGCATTACTGGAAACATCTGGCCTGGGATGTGGGGGTGTGTACTAGCTGCACACACATGTGTGCACATGCATATGGCTATGGGGACACATAAACACATACATATTTATGGGTATATTAATACATGCATCCACACCTGTGTATGCTCATGATCACATGTGCATACATGTGCATACCCATACATGTGTCCATAGATGTGCAGACACACGTACACAACCATGGATGTTTGCACACATATGTAGATGGCCACAGATATATGTATGCATTTAGATGAAAACATGTACAACCACATGTAGACACACACCTACATGCATAGGTGTAAATGTACAGATTTACATGCACACACACATGTGTACATGTGCCAGCAAGCACACTTGCTGAAGCAGGCACAGGCATGGACATACAGGTATGTGACCCACACACATGCAACAGACTCTCACACATGTACAACAGTCACACTAACCTCATGCATCCTGACTGGAACCTGTGGCCATCCCACTCCACAGGATGATCATGGTGCTGTGCCCCGTGTGGATGCTGCATGTGGGTGTTCCTCTGCGAGTGAAAACCCGTGTGCGTGGGGACACGTGCGCCCACAGGGGATGCCTGTGTGTGACCATATGTCCCATGTATGTTCACATGTTCGTGCAAGCTTGCATAGGGTCCTCTATGCTCACATGCCTGAGGGCTTCTGTGCTAGTATGGCATGCATGTGTGTGCCCAAGTGTGCCAAGTGCACAGAGTGCCCGGGTGTGCCCGGGTGCCTGTCCGTGTGTGCCGAGTGTACCCGTGTGCCCATGCGTGTGCGTGTGTACCATACGTACCCCGTGTGCCCGCGGTGCCCCCAGCGCGGCGAGGCGCGGGGCCGGCACAGAGACGGGCGCGGGTGCCGAGGCGGGGCGCTGGGGAGGCGGAGGAGCGGGGGATG